>JAWMAG010000006.1:11047500-11587500 GCA_037013455.1 Ceratitis rosa
TTTGCGGGCAAATGCTGTCAGCAAGATGTTAAACGCGTTGCAGTGACTACACGCTGCTGCTGCTGCCTGCTGCTGCCTGCCCGCCGAAGGAGGAACAAAGAAAAACAAATGACGTTAAGAAAGGAAAGGGTAAAAAAAACAACGAGAAGATCTGCAAAAAAGAACCAACAACTTGTACTCGTACTTGATTGAATTGTCTCAGTGCAACAGCGCCGACATTTTATCTGTGTATATGATCGCGAGCAACAAAGATTCCCCCTAATTAAAATTCATCCGCTCACATGTTACTACCGAGATGGCACAAAAGTGGCACAAACTGCGATAGTGATAGCGGTTGTGGAAGTGGATGTGGAGGATGGCGGTTGATAAACAGCGCAAACAGTAAGGATGAGCCATTAAACGAGACTAAATGGAGTTATTACCGATAAACTTTTGAAGATAAAAGACATGCATCGGAATATACGAAAATATCCGATTGGAAAATCAATTTGAGATACTGATTATCCGCTGATTTGAAATATCATAATTATCGGTAGTCAACATCCTTATACGAGTACCTTATATTTACCGAATACTGAATTCAACACCATCCTCGGAAGAGGTGGATTTCACAGCTTCTGTTTTCTCCTTTGACAACAGGTTTCCCAAAGAGGAATAAATGGGAAAACGTAACAGCTCTGGATCAAAGATCTGTATCGATGCCAGCTCAAAACTCGATGGCAGTCTGGATTGCGGAGTTCACTCGGAACCACTTGCAATTGACATGAGTAAAAGACTTCCTGAAGTAACTGCAATAATGGAAGCCGCTTTATGGTTACTCAACTCTAGTACAGTATCTCAACCTATTACAGAATATAGACAGCCAAGTTGCCATTGAATTTCGTCATTGTAATCACACCACCTTCACAAAGTTAATTCTCCAATCGGCTCAGGCGAAAATCGCTTCACTGGTTACAAATTATATACCTCAAAAGTGACAAAAAGATGCAGGGAAATCTTAAACAAACTAACGACTGTATGTAAAAGGTCCGTGGTTAGGATAACCGGATATAGAGGCATACCAGGAAATTGCCGATGAGTTAGCAATAAGAGGTAGAATCCTTACTTCGTTAAACTCTGCATACGATGCGGGTATACCTCTTTCCTTTACAAAATACCTACTAAGACCGGCCTTCACCAGCAAGGCCAGTAGTAGATGGCAGAGTGAAATCACATGCAATGTACACAGGCATATCGGATCATTGATTGATTGATACAAAAAGAACAAACTCTCTACACTTTCTAAGCAAAACCTCCATGAGCATAGCAACCGGATGACTAATGGTAGATGGATTGGCTACTTCTCTAATGACTTCTGACGCAGCTGCAGAGACATAGATGAGGAGGTGTCGATAGAGCACTCGGCACGACATCGATAGATCATATCGAGGAAGATCGTGTAAAAATTTCAAGACGATCAATCCACCCGTTGCCGAGAAATTTTCCTTTCCGGCTCCGCCTAGTTTCAAACGCTTGAAGTTGCGTAACAAATATGATAATTTCTCCGAAACCATTTTCCGAATCATTGTGAAATTTCAGGCAATATTCTTAAATATATGTACATATGAGGTCCGTATACCGAACGAAGGTCGACGTATGTACATACCAGAGGAATCTTAAAATTTTTTTATTCAAAGTATTGACCATTAGTTTCTACACATTTCGCCCATCTCTCAGGCAAATTATGGATATCATTCCAAAAAAACTTTTTCTCTTTCGAGGCAAACCATTCGACTTCTTCAAAATTAGCGAAGCACTGCTCTGCAAGGGAGTGTTCCATCGATGCAAAAGGTGATAGTCGGACGGGGCGAGGTCTGGAGAGTACGGCGGGTGCGATAATATTTCCCAATTAAGTGTTTTTAATGTGTCTTTCACCAGTTTAACGGTATGAGACGCCGCGTTGTCATGTTGCAAGATAACTTTGCCATGTCTTCGGGCCCATTCCGACCGTTTTTCGATCAACGCATGATTCAAATTGATCATTTGTTGTCGGTAGCGATCCGTGTTCACCGTTTCACCAGGTTTTAACAACTCGTAGTACACCACACCACACTGGTCCCACCAAACACAGAGCATTGTCTTACGGCCAAAGCGATTTGGCCTTGCAGTCGTTGGGCCAGCTTCACCAGGGGAAAGCCATGATTTTTCGTCCCCCGTGACAATTCGATGCAGAATAGATTTCCTTTCGAATCGTTGAAGCAGCATTTCACAAACGGTTTTTCGATTTTCCATTTGTCTATCGTTCAGCTGGTGTGGCACCCATTTTCCATACTCCTGGATCTTTCCCATGGCTTTTAAACGTTGGCAAATTGCTCCTCGAGTCACATGTAGTGTTTCTGCCAATTTTTATTGAGATTGGGTTGGATCAACATCCAATAACGCCTGCAATTCCTCGTCTTCGAACTTTTTCGCTGCACCAGGATGTTCATTGTCTGTCAAATCGAAATCTCCACTTTTAAATTGACGAAACCATGTCTCACATGTTCTAATCACTGGAGCATGTTCACCATAAGTTTCTACCAGTTTCAGCTGCTTTTTTCTTTTGATGAAATAAGAAAAGCAACGAATGCCGCAAATGCGATTTACTTGGAACGAAACTCGACATATTCACTGAGGTAAACAAATATGACGCTATTAATTTGGTGGAATGTGACTTGCCTATTTTTGTAGGTTAATGTCAATAGAAAAAATTACATACATGCCAAATCATAGAAATTTATACATATTGCTAGCGACATCTTCTAGTAAAACCGACACACTTCAACAAACACACCGTATACCATCATGCGGCTATGTGCTTAACGTTATCCTGCGAAATAAGGAGGGTAGCGCCATATTAAAGTGGGAAGTGATTTTTCGGTGCTGAGACTCTCTCTCTCTCTCTTTTACTCTCTACATTTATCTTTAACTTTCTCTTCCTCTTCATCTCTCTCCTTATCCCTCTCCCTTTACTCTTTTAGTTCCTCATGTACACTAGGCCCAGTCAAGGGAACGTTTTAAAGTGCTACTCAAACAAACAATCTTAACCTTCTCCTTTACTCAAAACTGCAACACCTATGGTCCAACGAGTCATTG
This sequence comes from Ceratitis rosa, assembly GCA_037013455.1. NCBI lineage: Eukaryota > Metazoa > Arthropoda > Insecta > Diptera > Tephritidae > Ceratitis > Ceratitis rosa. The sequence goes on from JAWMAG010000006.1 coordinate 11,050,615, forward strand.
GCTCGTCTAAGAGAGTCAACAAACCTTTACTCAATACTCTTCATGTAAACAACTTCCCCAGGAGCTAACCACGAATTATGCTGACACATAAGATACGAAGCTCACGCAGTTGAGGAAATTTGAGAGTGTAAAGAAGCAAAAGAACGGAAAGGGACGGAAAGAAATAAAAGAAAAGCGTCCTCTGGGTAGGCAACAAACATCCGTTTGGATGCGAGCTAAAGGGAGAAAGCGAATCTCACCGCGATTGTGTGTTAGACTTGACACCCACCACATGATAAATATACTCCAATAAAAATCAGTCAAAGTCTCGAAAGAGAGACCCACGCAAGTGTTTTAAGAATGACGGTTTGCGGGCATGCACCTGGAATGTCCGATGCCTTAATTGGGAAGGTGTCGCTGCCCAACTAGTTAATGTCGTCATAAGGAAAGTATAAAGACTGTTATTACCGCTGTCCAAAACGTGCGACGGACGACATAAAGACGGAAGAAGGCGTGCTCTTCCCAGTCCATAAAAAAGGGCATCCACGGCCTGTCCCAATTATAATGGGATTAGCCTTCTCAATATCGCATGTAAGATCCTATCGAGCGTATTGTGTGATAGACTAAAACCCACCGTCAGCAAACTGATCCACCATTGATCAGATATTCACTATGCATCAAATCTTGAAAAAGATCCGTCAGAAAAGAATTGATATTTGTACAACACCTTTTTGTTTTTTAAACAGCCTTCGACAGCACTGTGAGGAGCTGACTGGTGGGTCAGATGGTGAATGAGAGCAAGATAAAATATCTTCTATCATCAAACAATCCATGCGATCACTCTTTACTGTGAGTCATAACCTCGAAGTCATAGACGATTTTCTAGGGACCAGCATTAACACAAACAACAATGTCAGCCTTGATATCTCACGAATTAGTGGCAGCGCTCCAGCTTTTAAAGTATTCGAAGCAGTACCCGCTGGTGCAACACAGAAGAAGAGGAAAATCGCCACTTCGTTAAAAGGATCAGGTGGAGGGTCACTTGGTTTCTCTTGGTATTTACAACTGGCGCCAAACAGCGAAAAAATTGAACAAATGGCAAAGTGTTGATTCGGCTGTAATCGCATTAGCGGTACCAACATTTCACTTCACAATATTCGGCTTGGTAATGAAAAATTCTGTAAAAGTTTGGTATGATTTTATGCTCAGAGAGTGGAACGTCGCTTACCTTGACGGTCCTTACTTCTCACAGCCCGATTAACTGGCTCATCGGGAAGCAACCATCTTAATGTTTGGACGACCGCCTTTTGTCAGCCTCTAATATAAATGCGTACACCTGTAAGTGCGAGACCCCAACACCGGCATCCATTAGCTGGTTCATATTTAAATGACTGATCACTCGCTTATCTTGTGCAAGTGTTAATGGAACACATTTATTTTGCTTGTAATCCTTAATTAAAAATTAGCATTATTGTCCGCATGTTGTTGATTTTCACCCAAATTAATGCTCACTTGCCGAATTATGTTCATACGTGTATGCACAAAACCTTCCCGTTATCCTTGACTCATGTTTTCACTCGCCCTCACGACCACGAACAAAGACTTAATTAATTAATTTAACAAAATCAATTTATCAAAATTTATCATTCGCACCATTGCTGCTGTCACACATGTTCATTATATAGGTATAAACACAAAAAAACACTAACAAAACATACAAATGATGAGCACCACTCCGCTTACAACTGCACTGAGGAGGTGGCCACGAGCAAAGGTGTTGATCCTGCATGGAAGATAACAACTTCATTAACAAGCTGAAACATCAAAACAGCAAAACCCTCCGAAACTAAAACAAATAAACTCAAAGCAGTTGCCAAAAAAAGGCAAGGAGATGAGGAAAAAATTTTAAAGAAAAAATTTTTTTTTTTTTGAGTTTCAACAAAAAGTAAGGTGTTAGTCAAGACAAGGATAAGTTAAGATGGCAGCGCCTTTATTGAATTAAGTGCGAGTCTTTGTATTTGTGTGTGAGTATGTGTGTGAGTGTGAGTGTGTGTTCATGTGATCGTACATCATTTAAACGCTATAACACGCGCATTAAGGACATTCATCTAAATGAGCACATTTTTTTTAACTCTCCTCTGCAGGACGAAACCGAAAAAAAACAGAAATATCCTTGGTAGTGGCACTTAATAAATTCGGACAGCAAGCACAATTGAAAATTTATTTCTGTGGAGCAAACATTTGACATTTTCAACATTTCGGCTCAAAGGAAGCAGAAGTCCCAGCAGAAAACAATGAAATAAAGGAGATTAGAATTTGAGCAGGTGCTTTTTAATATTTTTGGCTATCCAACCTATACACATACACACAACTCCACACATGTTTAAGTAGGTTTACGAGTATAAATAATGATTCTTAAACTTTAAGAACGACTTACGAGTGCATTTTGTGTTGATGCGCCAAAGGTATATATGTACATATGTATGTATAAATTAACAAATAAATCATACCCTAACGGTATACGCAGATGCCTTAAAGTAAATCATTTCCAATAAATATTTCAAAAATAATATACATATAATTAAGGAATTTTTCTTTCAAGGGTGACCAAGGTAGTATAGAAAATAATTTCTTCTGCATAATGTGAATATATTTATAATATTAATATTGTACATATATATGTACATAAACATATGTATATGAACGCATCGCATTTTTTGCTTTTCTTTGTTTTTTTAATAACAAAACACAAAATGTGAAGGAAATAGATAAATTTATTTGCTAAGATAGGACGATATAATTTAATAAATAATCGTATAGCACACTCTGTGTGCAAACTCGACCTACAGATGTCGTCCCGAACAGGCATTTACTCAAACCAATTTAATGTTGCCTAACTGTGTTTATAAACATTCAAACAGGGATATTCAAAAGCGAGAAAACAATACAAAGTTCACTTGGAAGAAATGCTCACGAAAAGAGCACCAAGAGTTTATGACTTATACATACATATGTATATATATATATGTAGGTATATATAAAAAGACGAAGTAGTTTACTTATTCTTATTATGTTATAAAACCTTTATCATATGTATTACATACTGACTTTCCTCTAAGCAGTCCAGGTAAAATTTTCTTTTAATAACGAATTATCAGTTCAGAACAGAGTTTTTATTTCCCCACTACATAGTTATAAGGAAATGCAAAAAATAATTGCTAAAATATCAAGTATTTTTCCTAATTTTTTTCTACTTCTTAGGCCTTATCTGCGGCAATCTATCTATGTACATCTTACTCAACACTTTGGTCCATGCAACAGTCAAACTCGCTTGTATTAATTAATAAAAATATGAGTTTTTTATTTATTTTTATTTTTTTGTATAGATATACTATTGGCTTTATATGTGTATGCAAACAAGTGCTTTTATTTAAATAAAATGTCATTAGAAACGGGATAATGTGTTTACGGTTAGTAAAATAATAAATAATAAGTGGCTTAAACCTAATAAGGGACGGTTATTTCTACAAATGAAATGCGATGCAAACTTTTATTGGCCACATTTACAGCCCGAACCACAACCGCAGCTGCCACTTTGTGTTTGTGTGCCGCATTTGCAACCTGAAAGTAATTAAAATAATACAAAAAATTAATAATTAATAAAAAATTAACCGATAAATACTATTTTTCTAATACTATTAACAACATTTGTTAATAGAAAACCTACCACTTCCGCAGGGGCAGCATTTGCACGCCGAACCGCAACCACAATTGCCAGTCTTAGGCTCCGAACCGCATTTGCAACCTACAATTTGTATAAACAAAATACATATTTCATTAAAAATTATAGAGAAAAAGTAAATTGAACAAAAATTATTTAAAAATTTAAATAATTATTTTCTCAAACGCAAACTTACCGCTTCCACATGGGCAGACCATTTTGTTGTTTGAATTTGTTTATGTTTTCCTTTTACACTTGAAGAAATTCAGCGAAGAAATTCACTTTGGTTTGTTATTCACACAAGTTTAGCTTTGTAAACGCCAAAAGCTGTTACACTGAACTACACACTGGCGACCCTCTCGGTTTTATACACATCAAAACACTTGATTCGGGTTTCGTTTGTTGTTGGAGTTTTGTGGTGGTAACGTGTGCAAAAGTTAACCCGAAGTTGGTCGGTTGAAGTGCGGTGTGCAGTATTATTCATACATATATATATGTATGTGCATATGTTAAATCGCTTACAATGCGATCATAAACATATATGGTATGTATGTGAATGCTCGTGAGGCTATGTGAATTTGTGTGTTGGCGTGTTTGTGGTTTGTTAGTACGTCGCATTGATAACGTCGGGCGGTGTGCACAAGTGGGAGGTTAATTTTCTTGAATGCCGTGTGAAATACCCAGTAGGAATTTAGTTTTAGGTCCTTAATGTTTCATCATTGCATGTAATGTAAATACGAAGAATAGTTAATGATTGTATTTAGCAATTTGTTTAGTTAATTATTTAATGACTATTAGGTTATTGAAAATATATTATATGTATGTATATAATATTGCCGGTTTTAGGAAAACTTGTAATATTAAATATTTTATATTTTTTATGGTGGTTAGAGATCAAAATTGAAATATTTTGATGAAAGCACGGGTTGCCTTTGCAAATGTATGCTACTTTCATTGCATATTGTATCTAAACGAGTGGACCGATTTAATAAAGTTAAAATAAGGTTGATATGTTTAGCAGTGGCTGCGAAATTGTATGACCCAAAAAATGTTAAAGTGAAATAATATTTTATTTTTGTAAAAATATGTATTATACATATGTATGTATATGCATTTTCGTCTTGTTTCTGTAAAAATATGTATGTGTATGCTATTTATTTTCGTTCTTGCTTTTTCCAATAAATCTAGAAAACAAACTAGCCAGGACCCCCATACGCTCCGTTTTATTTAATCCTTTTTTAGAATTCTTACACAGTACGGCAACGCTGTTTTCGAGCAGTTTTGACAAAAGCCGCTGTGATCCCTAATTAACAAAATGTCGCCTTTTTGAAGAGCTTTTGTAGAGTTTATTAGAAAGCCCAGGAGGGGTATAGATGTACTAATCAAAAGTTTAATTCATTGAATTTCGAATAGGCCATCCTATCCCTTCGGGCCCTACACTTTTTCAAAGTGGGATACTTCTGTAAAGATTCCCCGAAAGCATGCTTATCAAAATATGTTTTAGGAAAAATGAAATAAAATTGATTTTTTATATAATTTTTTCAAAAAGTATTTAAAATACTATATATTTACATACATATGTACATATGCATTTTATTTAGACTTTGGACTCTTCCATTAAATTAATAGTTTTTAAAAAATGTAGCATAATAAATACACATAATTAAAACGAAAAACTAATTAAAAATAAATTTTAAAGTTCAATTACCTATAGAGTGTAATATAAAAACTAGTTATATTTATCACTTAAATTATGCATTCGCACATACATACATATGTATGTACATTTTGATATCTTCTCATTTTACTCTTTTCTGAACCCATTTCTGATCTCTATTTTGCTGCTTTCCTGTACAAAGAGAAATAAGATAATTGTGTCATTACTTTGGTATTCCTACTGGGACAATTAGAGTGAAGTGCAAAGAAAGTGCTAATATCATATAATTATAACACACACACACATACCTACACAAATGTAAAGAAGATATTCTTTGGATCAAGCCGTGTGAAAAACCGTTAGTTAATCATTTGCACGTTGCACCATAACATTTTCTTGGTGTTTATACTTCTAGGCCTTTATTTGCGCACAATACCAAAAATTGTTAGGAAAACCTTTATGGTTCTCCCTGAAATTTTTCTGATTATAAAACAGCAATTTTACTTGATCACAACAACAGTCATCGTTTGACCTGCAAAGTTAAAATTTCAAATACAGAGTAAAAGAAATAAAATCAAAAAACTATAACAAAAATGCCTTGTCCATGTGGAAGTGGTAAGAACAGAGTTTATGCGCTCATATCATAACCACCGATACATACATATATATCGGTATCTAATAAAGTAATTTTTACCATATTTAAAAATAATTCTCTCTCAGGTTGTCAATGCGGCACTCAGTCAAAGGCCGGTAATTGTGGTTGTGGCTCGGCTTGTAAGTGTTGCGCTTGTGGAAGCGGTGAGTTCAAAATTGATTTTGGAAATTAAAACAGATATTTTTGCAAATGTTTATAAGTAAAATAATAACAATACTATTTTATTTCTATTATTCAATGGTTTTAGGTTGCAAATGTGCTACACAATCTCAGGGTGGCAGCTGTGGTTGCGGCAATGGCTGTAAATGTGGGCAGTAATGCGTTTGATATTTCAATAGCAATTTGTAATTTCATGTTTTGAAATAAAAATTAATAAAACAAATAAATAAATTTCATAGAAAAAGTTTAACTCGTTATTATGCTCTGACTCAAGTGGTATAAAGAAAGAAGGACCGGATTAAAAATATAGTTGACCGTAGCAACAACGTGATAAACTCATCGTAATTCTTTGGTTTCGACAATTGAAAGGAGGATTTTATAACTGACTTCTCATAGTTCTTACAACTCCATGATGGCGGAAATCTCGGTTTGGGAAGTACTACAGTCATGATCCAGCTTGAAGAAGAGCTACGGAGTTATTGTTTATTGACTGAAGTTGTTTCTGAAAAGCTTAAAATGAAGTCTTAAAAGAATTTTTGGGGAACGTTTTGTATTTATCTTTTAAAGATTTTAAAGTTCTTCGTATAGAGATTTTGCTTAAGTAAATCCTTATTATACGTTTTAATTCAATATTAAAAAAAAAGTTCTTGTCCATTCGAAGGTAGATAATTATGACTTGATATTTTGAATATTTTGTTAAATGAGAAATAATTATGAGCTCGTTTATACATTGAGAGTCAAAATGAAAGTTTGGAAAAACGCAAAACAACTACAACCTTTTTTTTTTTATGAAAAGTTCAAATGATCTTCCACAATTTTCACTGCAATCCCCTTTTCAAAAAAAAATCACAGATATGAGGCGTGATAATTAAGTAATGAGACTGATTATATTGCCGCGATTGTGGTAACCCTACGACCTTGAAATTTGCCTTCTCCCGGCATCCTTCTCCTCTCCATTGATATATTTGCCATCGTTCTAGCTTGTTTAGTTCGCCTGCTGTGTCGTGTTGAGTAAACGTGTATTCGTGGTGCTCGTCACGAAAATGGAAAAACGAAATCAAGAGCAACGCGTCGTGATAAAATTTTGCGCCAAATTGGGCGAAATAGCTTCGGAAATGTACGCTAAAATTGTAAAAGTGCATGGTGATAGTGCTATTAGTCGTGCCCAAACCAATCTTCGACTGACCTTGAAGTGTACATCGTTCCGCCTGATGTCGACCATAATTTACCTAACTAGAGACATCAACCAATTGAATAAAATGAATTTCTCAATTAATTATCCGGACTTTCTAGTTGTTTATATCAAATTGTAACATCTACATACATATTTGCGGTTGCCTTCAAAAAATGGAAAGCTCTTCCCTGCAGCTCATTTAGTTTTTTCACCACACACCGCTTTTCTGCGTGAGGAGGTTTAAATTTTAACACATTTATACAGCAAGGTCGATCAAGGTCGACGACCCCACCCTTACACCTGCAATAAGGCTTCGGTAAACCTTTAAAATGAAAGTGTTGAAGGGTTAGGGAGGGAAGATATCGCATACGGGAGTTGCTTATATCAAATATGTCTGTTTAACCGCCAATAAAGCATTAACTAGTTTTTTGGAAAATTATTCGGAAATTTTCTGAATAGAATAATGATATTTATTTTGTAAAACTACAATTAATAAACAAAATTTCTACAAAAATGGTTCCTGGAGAACTTCTCAAGAGATAAAAATTTCTCTAAGTCTTCGTGCAGAAAAAAATATAATAGCAGAAATCGCGAAACATTTAAATAGAAGTCCTAAAGAGGTTATAAATTTATTGAAAAATTCTGAAAATTACGGAAAAGTGCGTAGTAGCGGGCGGCCAAAAGTGGTAAAACCTAGGCAGGAAATAGCAATTTTGCGTGTTGCATCGAATCGTCTCCTTACAGCCAGACAAATTGCGGAAAATGCTGATGTACAAAGAATTTCGAAAACTTCCGATACCATAAAACGTTGAAAGTTGCTTTGAAAACTCCCATTTTGAGTCAAGCATCGGGAAGCGAGATTAAAGTTTGCTGAAAGTCATTTCAAATGGAAGAAAATTTATGTCGGCGTGTGCTGTTTGCAGATGAAAAAAAAAAATTAATCTAGATGGCCCAGATGGTTGGAAAACCTTTTCCGCAGTGGCCGCCAGCATGGAGGGAGATGTGTTATGATTTGGGTTGGAATAAAAACTGAAATAAAATTTGTTCCGTCAAAAATTCTGTCAAAAATGAACAGTCACAGTCAAAATTATCTCAGATTGATTGGTAAAGAAGTAGTGAATCGGGGACAACAATTTACAGAATGTCCCATTATATTCAATCAAGATAATGCGGCCATGCATACTGGAAGAGTAGTCAAGTCCTTCTTTGAGGAAAAAAGTTTAAACATTTTTCAGTGGCCTGCACGTTTACCTGACCTCAGTATTATTGAAAATTGTTGGGATATCTAGCAAGGCAAGTTTATGCAGAAAAAAAAACAACACACTAGAGTTGAGGAACTAAAAAAATCCTATTGTGTCAATACATAAAAAAATTATTTAAGTGGATTCCCAATCGTCTTATTGAAGTTTTACAAAAACAAGGAGGATCCACACACTATTAAACTCCACTTAATATCTAAGAATTTTGCGTACTTACACGTATTTAATTTTATGTTTATAGATATAAATGTGCAATCATATTGTCGCACCACAAGAACTGGTTTTGTTTTGTACTGAATGGATTTAAGACTTTTTTTTTAATTTGTATGTTTTTTGTTGCTACATTTTGTTGTAAAAATAAAATATATAATAAGGAAAGTATTTATGTTTGATTAAAATTGAAAAAAATACAAAAATACAAATGTGCTATATTTTTGTCGTGGACTGTACATATGTATGTATGTTTTATATTAACATGGAATTACGTATTTTTTCATTAAAATTAATATTGTATATAGTACATACATATGTATGTATACATATGCAACAAATAAAAGGATTTTGGTGTCTCCAAAATTTTCTTCGCGAGTAAATTCAGGTTTTGAGCAAAATCCATTGCATTAACTCCCATTATCACGAAATACTACACAAACTACTAAGTGCTGGCATTAGAAGAGAGAAAAATGTACAACTTATTTTTATCTATTTATTTTTTTTTTTAATTGATAACGAAATGTGATAGACTTTTAGTCTGTATCTTGTACAAACATAATTATGTAGCTTATAATTATTGATATAAATAAAAAGTGTGTAACTTTAACCTAATAAGGTACGGTTATTTCTACAAATGAAATGCGATGCCAATTTCTATTGGCCACATTTACAGCCCGAACCACAACCGCAGCTGCCACTTTGTGTTTGTGTGCCGCATTTGCAACCTGAAAGTAATTAAAATAATACAAAAAATTAATAATTGATAAACAATTAACTGTTAAATAATTCTTATATTACTAAAAACTTTTGTCAATAGAAAACCTACCGCTTCCGCAGGGGCAGCACTTGCACGCCGAACCGCAACCACAATTGCCAGTTTTAGGCTCCGAACCGCATTTGCAACCTACAATTTGTATAAACAAAATACATATTTCATTAAAAATTATAGAGGAAGAGTAAATTTTACAAAAGTTATTATTTGACATTTAAAAAATTATTTTCCCAAACGCAAACTTACCGCTTCCACATGGGCAGACCATTTTGTTGTTTGAATTTGTTTATGTTTTTCTTTTACACTTGAAGAAATTCAGCGAAGAAATTCACTTTGGTTTGTTATTCACACAAGTTTAGCTTTGTAAACGCCAAAAGCTGTTACACTGAACCACACACTGGCGACCCTCTCGGTTTTATACACATCAAAACACTTGATTCGGGTTTCGTTTGTTGTTGGAGTTTTCTGGTGTCGTGTGCAAAAGCTAACCCGAAGTTGGCTGGCTGAAGTGCGGTGTGCACTTTATGTTTATTTACAAGAAGGTTATAAACATACCTACATACATATGTACGCATAAATGTTGCTTGTTTGTGTATATGCGCGCATAACTGCGGGTTATTGGTACTACGTCACATTGATTAGGCCGGGCGGTGCGCAACAACCGGGAGAGTCAAGTCACTTGAATGTTGTGTGAAATACCCAGTAGGAATTTACGCTTTGAAACTTTTTGTTATGTATATCTGGATAGAATTATTTATTTAATTGTTGAATATTATAAATATATAGCTCGAATCTGTTGAGTCAGCCGAGTGGTTGACAGAGGACACTACCAACGGATGGGTTCAAATCCGGATCAAAACAAAATCCAAAATTAGAGAAAATTAATTTTAAATTAATCTTTCATATATTTTATTTCTTCTTGTGATCCGTAGTCTATCCTAAAGCTAAAGTTAAACCATCCAACGAATTTTTCTCAAAATCTTTTTGAAAAGTCCGTGCACTCAAATAAAAATGTTTAATTTTTTTTTTACATTAACAATTTTTTCCACTCACAAAATGAAAATATCTGCTTCCAATAACCAAAAAATCTTTGAAAATTGAAAAGAAATATTTGAGAGATACTTTAAAAATTAGAAATTAATTTAAAATTGAAAAAGCTTGGGTATGAGAGGATTCAGGAATGCTTTATACTAAATTTAAATGTTTCTTTCTTAGTTACTTTACACCAGCTAATATATTTACATATGTATGAATGCACCGATGTTGGTGATCCCTTTCCCGGAAAGAAAATATTATTTATATTTCGAGCAAATCGAACTTGGTTCTAAGTTTTCTAATTCATCTCCAGGGAACAGGAGTATTCCATTTATGCGTATTATCCAAAAAAAATTAAGTAAATCGAACCAATTTCAAGTAAAACAAACTCTAAATACAACTTTTTCAAAAAAATCAGTCCCTGTCCACTTTTCGAGGTAGTTGCGGCCGCGTTAGCCGAGTGTTTAGCATTACGTACTTTCCTTGGGAAGGCCAGAGCTCAAATCCTGGTACGACCAACATCCAAAAGTTATAGAAAATTAATTTAAAGGCAGGGAATGTCAACCACTCCGAGTGTATTTCTGACATGAAGTAAAGCTCCTCATAAAAAACCATCAGCCGTTCGGAGACGGCTTTGTATAAACCATAGGTCCCTCCATTTTTTGAAGACGCAAAACCACAAATCGCAGGAGGAGCTCGGCCGAAAATCGCTTCAACGGTTACATAGCGCCAATAGTTTCCGAGATAATTAAAAACAAACATACAAGCAAACGTTCTTATATATAATATATAAATTATACTGTATTTGTATAATGATTAAATTCCTGTTGGGTCAGTTGAAATATTACACAAATAGATAATAACAAACCACTCAAACACATACGCATACATCCATACATATAACACTCTCCATACGAAGAGACCAACTTTGGGTCAAGCCGTATGAAAAGCCCTCAGCAAAGCAATCGTTTGTTGCACCAAGCAATTTTCATAGTCTTAATCCACATAATCACTCTTTTGCACACAACACCAATAGAATATAAACTATTGCGCATTACAAAATCCAGAAATTGCGTCTAATTACCGCTGGAGATCTTTTGACTATAAAACCGTAATATCTTTTGACCACAACAGCAGTCATCCTTTGAGGTAACAACGTTAAACTTACTAAATCAGTTTGAAAAGTATTTGGTAACAAATACATATATACAACGTCAACAAGTCAACAAAAACTAACGAAGTTTACACAACATACATAAATTGTAAAATGCCTTGTCCATGCGGAAGCGGTAAGTAGCACATACAACGCATACAAATGTCCTTCTATATTTAGTCCTTTAGAGCTTTTGTCCTCTTAACAAACTTTTTTTATTAATATTGTAAAGAATTCGTCATTTTTTATTTATAAAATTTAAATTTTTTTTAATACTTTTAGGTTGCAAATGCGGTACTCAGCCAAAGACCGGCAATTGTGGTTGTGGTTCGGCGTGTAAATGCTGCCCTTGTGGAAGCGGTGAGTTCAAAATTGATTTAACAAATTAAAACTAAATTAATTACTAAGCGCTTTCAAAGGATATTCTCTTGGCTTACAAATAATATTTTTTTTCTATTTTCAATGGTTTCAGCTTGCAAATGTGGTTCGCAGTCCCAAGGCGGTAGCTGTGGTTGCGGCAGTGGCTGCAAATGCGGACAGTAAAGTGTATACAAAAATTCAATTGCGCTAACATAAATTGTTTTTTTTTTTGTGTTATTGTTAAAAATATGTAAATAAATAATTGAACGTAAAAAATTTTAACTTTTATATTTCAAAATAAATGTATTGTAATACAAAAAAAAACCTGACACTTAGAAAAAAATTTACTCAAAGTTTGTAATGGACAACCTGTTGCAAGAATGATTGCGCGCGATGATCTCAATGGCCCGCTTGCAGGAAAAAAAGTATCCTTGGAACTAAAACTTGTTCAAAATCGCTTGGTAGTTTCTGATTTCGTCCATTTCCCTATCTCTAATTTTCCTATCCCTGTACACCGCCCTTAAGAATAGGATTTCGAAAGATTATTTTTTATTTTTGAGATTTTTGAGGCCGTGTAAATTATTTAAAGGGTTGGATCGATGAAATTTCATTTATGATAGTGTTTTGAACAATCCTGTCAACTTTCAGCTGTCAATTCAATTTCAATTTTTATAGGTGTTCCAGCAAAAAGGAGGACCAATTAAACGACCTAAAATACTTAGGAGACACATAAGATCTTCGGCCTTTGAAACCGAAAATATCACTCTGATTTTCCTCCACATACTAAATATTTATCCCAGCCTTTCATAAAATCAATGAGATTATTTGCGGACTCTACATTGCTTTGTGCCCAGTTTCCTACCTCGCCCGTACAGGAACAGGATTTCTTGTTAGAAATCGTGTAAATTTGACTTTCAATGAAATTTCAGTAATCAACAACAGAAGGCTCTAATTAATAATGAAAGTTAATATTCACTTATTTAAGGTTTCTCTTTTACACGCAGATGTAGGTTTCTGTAAAATCTACATTGGAAGATTTATATGAGAAGAACCTTCTGATTGGTTTTATTATTCTCAAGATTCTGTTCACTAAAATAACGGTATCAGGTATGTAACCTAAAGGATATAAACGATACTGCTCAATAAAACATAAACGGTTAATTATTCTTCAATATTTATTTTATCCCCTTCAAAATAGTCACCATTAGAGCCGATACACATAGACCACCTTTTTTTCCAATCTTCATAACACTTCTGGTAGGCCGCTTTAGGTATGGCTTTCAGTTCCTTCTTCGAATTCTCTTTTATGACTTTAATCGACTGAAAATGCTTTCCACGAAGCGTCAATTTGAGTTTAGGGAAAAGAAAAAAGTCACACGGTGCCAGGTCGGGTGAATACGGTGCTTGCGGAACAATATTTACGTTGTTTTTGGTCAAATAATCGCGTACAAGACGAGGCGTATGAGCAACAATTTTGGAACAAGTCGAGCAGACACACGTCTCATGCCCAAAACATCGGGAATAATGCTATGAGCGGATCCATTTGATATGTTGAGCTCACTAGCTATCTCTCTTTCAGTCACACGATGATTTTCCAACACAATTTTCTTTACTTTTTCGACGTTTTCTTCGTTTATTGACGTTGCTGGACGACGATCATGGGGCAAGTCCTCCAGCGATGTACGGCCGTCCTTGAACGACTTATACCAATCAAAAATACGTGCATGTGATAGGCAAGACTCCCCATATGCCTTCTGCAACATTTTCATTGCGTCCGTCGCACTTATTCTATTGGAATAACAAAATTTCAAACAAACTCTTTGCTCAACGTTAATTTCCATAGTAAAATTCGAAAAACACACTCGAGGTTGACTTGTTTATAGTACCGTAAAAAAAACTCAAATTTGACATGTAAACATATAACAGTCCTGGCAACCTAAGCAAAAAAAAGTATTTCCATATGTCTTGTCCTTGTCGAGTTATGGATAAAGGCTCGTTTATATTTGAGTAGAAGGTATAACTATTTGAGCCTTTGATTTTTCATTGGATTTTTCGTTTTTCATGTGATGGGTCCCAAACCCTACGCATAACCGCCGGCGACCGTCCAGTCTAGTGGACTGAAGAAAGTTGTTGGTTTTACTTTGAAACAAGTGATTGTAGAGAAAGAGTATTTCACACAAATATTTGTATACATACCTTTAATTAAGGGGTTACATACGTCCAGCAGCACCAAAAATGCGCTAAAACAAAAACTGTTTTCAGAAGGGATAACAATAGAAATAAATATAAAGAAATTTTATACAATGTTTATTGGTACTTAAAGTTTATAAAAAAATGTATTTTAATTTTTCTTTACAAAAATTAGTTCATAAAATATCACGTGACCCAAAGTACAATGAAAAAAAAGTTGCTCCACGGTCTGAATCATTTATCCTTGGAATGTTGATGGATCTGTAAAAATAAAAAAAATTCTTGTAAAATGAAGTTGTAGTTATAGTCTGTCGAGTCGAATTTTTTAATTTCGAAAAATTTTCCAATTTACGGAATTTAGAAAAAAAGTATGCGTTTTACGTCATAAATGTCACACTTTAATTATGTTCATAAAATTTTTTAATAAAAATATCGAAAATACGGCTTGACAGACTATAAAGAAAACATTTTCGAATATTTTAAAAAAAAAACGCATCAAAAAATGTTAAAAACTGTATGAGTTATCATGCAGACCGTGCCGGGAAAAGTAGTTTCGAGAAAAACGCGTTTAAACTTTCATGTGCATTTCGCTCGAGGTCGCGCCTGTGTGCATTAAACTCTCGTCGGGCGGTCTGATTTTCTACCATAACTTTGTATCTATGGGGAATTTTTACAATCGACTTTCACAGAAATACGCCTAAAACTATAAAGAATAATAACCTATAAAAAAAAAATCGATTTTTTGAAAATTCTGGACGTATGTAACCCCTTAAAGAGTCTTATTAATTTTCAAAGTAAGATCAAAACTTTTATATGATGTGATGGTGTGATTATTTACACAAAATGGAATCAGAAATGAAATGCTTAGTAATCTTCGAAATCTTATCACT
Organism: Ceratitis rosa; assembly: GCA_037013455.1. Taxonomy (NCBI): domain Eukaryota; kingdom Metazoa; phylum Arthropoda; class Insecta; order Diptera; family Tephritidae; genus Ceratitis; species Ceratitis rosa. Next base: position 11,065,832 of record JAWMAG010000006.1, read on the forward strand.
TCAACTTTTGTGATATTAGTTAACGGATTTTCATTAATGGAGCTGTATTAATTAAGCACGCTAAGCAGTACCTTCACTTCGTTGGAAGGATCAGGAGGAGAGGGACCTGTTTTCACTTGGTATTTTCAACCGGTGCCAAACAGCGAAAAGACATTTCTGACATTTCCACCACAAATTTGAGAAGAGCTCAGGGGAAATAACTTCAACGACATTTACGAACTCTATTTTAATGTACAATTCTTTAAATAGAAGATATATTTGGCACATTATTATTATTCTATTTTAATGTTTTTTGAAGAAAGTTGTTGCTAACGACATCTTACGAAACATACACCTGGAAGTCTAAACCATAATGGCTTATGACAGTAGTACTTTCCATATCGAGATTTTCGTCATTATGGAGTTATAACAACTATAAGAGGGAGTAACCGATTTCTACTTCGTCTATAAGATCCCCTATTTCTCATTCTTGAAACCGAGATATTACGAGGCGAAATCACGATGCTATTTATCACGCTGTCACGCGGTCTCTCATACTTATTGACCTACTTTCTTTATACCACTTGAGTTCTTTTAAGTCAGAGTATAATGACGAGTTAAACTTTTTCTATGAAAGTACCCAAACATTATTTATTTTTTTTTTGCTTTATTTATTTTAATTTCAAAACATGAAATTACAAATTGCTATTGAAATATTAAACGCATTACTGCCCACATTTACAGCCATTTCAGCAACCACAGCTGCCACCCTAAGATTGTGTTGTGCATTTGCAACCTAAAACCATTGAATAATAGAAATAAAATAGTATTGTTGTTATTTTACATATAAACATTAGCAAAGATATCTGTTTTAATTTTCAAAATCAATTTTGAACTCACCGCTTCCACAAGCGCAACACTTACAAGCCGAGCCACAACCACAATTACCGGCCTTTGACTGAGTGCCGCATTGACAACCTGAGAGAGAATTATTTTTAAATATGGTAAAAATTACTTTATTAGATACCGATATATATGTATGTATCGGTGGTTATGATATGAGCGCATAAACTCTGTTCTTACCACTTCCACATGGACAAGGCATTTTTGTTATAGTTTTTTGATTTTATATCTTTTACTCTGTATCTGAAATTTGTTGTTGTGGTCAAGTAAAATTGCTGTTTTATAGACAGAAAAATTTCACTTCTTAACAATTTATGGTATTGTGCGCAAATAAAGGCCTGAAAGTACAAACATCCAGAAAATGTTATGGTGCAACGTGCAAATGATTAACTAACGGTTTTTCACACGGCTTGATCCAAAGAATATCTTCTTTAAATTTGTGTAATGCATGCGGTATTAGTAGGTATGTGTGAGTGTTATAATTATATGATATTAGCACTTTCTTTGACTTCACTCTAACTGTCCCAGTAGGAATACCAAAGTAATGACACAATTATCTTATTTCTCTTTGTACAGAAAACCAGCAAAATAGAGAGCAGAGCAGAAATGGGTTCAGAAAGGAGTAAAATGAGAAGACATTAAAATGCTCATATGTATGTATGTATTTAAGTGATAAATATAACTAGCTTTTATATTTCACTCTATAAGTAATTGAACTTCAAAATTAATTTTTAATTAGTTTTTCGTTTTAATTATGTATATTTATTATGCTACATTTTTTTAAAACTATTAATTTTATGGAAGAGTCCAAAGTCTAAATAAAATTCATGTGTACATATGTATGTAAATATAAAGGATTTTAAATACTTTTTGAGAAATTTAAATTAAATATTAAAAGCTCTACAAAAAGGCGAAATTTTGTTAATTACGGATCACAGCGGCTTTTGTCAAAACCCGAAAGCGGTGTTGCCGTACTGTGTAAGAAATCTAAAAAAAAGGAATAAATAAAACGGAGCGTATGGGGGTCCTGGCCAGTTTTTTTTCTAGATTTATTGAAACAAGCAAGAACTAAAATAAACAAACACATACATATTTTTATAGAAACAAGACGAAAATGCATATATAACAAATATTTTTTCAGAAAATAAAATATTATTTCATTTTAACATTTTTTGGGTTTTACAATTTCGCAGCCACTGTTAAACATATCAACCTTATCTTAACTTAATTAAAGCGGTCCACTCGTTTAGATATAATATACAATGAAAGTGACATACATTTGCAAAGGCAACCCGTGCTTTCATCAAAATATTTCAATTTTCATCTCTAACCACTATAAAAAATATAAAATATTTAAAATTAAAAGTTTTCCTAAAACCAGCAATATAATATACAATACATACATACATATAATATATTTTCAATAATCTAATAGTCATTAAATAATTAACTAAACAAATTGCTAAATACAATCATTAACTATTTTTCTTATTTATATTGCACGCAATGATGAGACATTAAGAACATAAAAATGAATTCCTACTGGGCATTTCACACGGCATTCAAGAAAATTAACCTCCCACTTGTGCGCACCGCCCGGCGTTATCAATGCGACGTACTAACAAACCACAAACACGCCAACACACAAATTCACATAGCCTCACGAGCATTCACATACATACCATATATGTTTATGATCGCATTGTAAGCGATTTAACATATGCACATACATATATATATGTATGAATAATACTGCACACCGCACTTCAACCGACCAACTTCGGGTTAACTTTTGCACACGTTACCACCACAAAACTCCAACAACAAACGAAACCCGAATCAAGTGTTTTGATGTGTATAAAACCGAGAGGGTCGCCAGTGTGGAGTTCAGTGTAACAGCTTTTGGCGTTTACAAAGCTAAACTTGTGTGAATAACAAACCAAAGTGAATTTCTTCGCTGAATTTCTTCAAGTGTAAAAGAAACAAATTCAAACAACAAAATGGTCTGCCCATGTGGAAGCGGTAAGTTTGCGTTTGGGAAAATAATTTTTTCAATTTTAAATAATAATTTTTTGTAAAATTTACTCTTCCTCTATAATTTTTAATGAAAAATGTATTTTGTTTATACAAATTGTAGGTTGCAAATGCGGTTCGGAGCCTAAGACTGGCAATTGTGGTTGCGGTTCGGCGTGCAAATGCTGCCCCTGCGGAAGCGGTAAGTGTTCTTTCTATTGACAAAAGTTGTTAATAGTATTAGAAAAATAGAATTTATCGGTGAATTGTTTATTAATTATTATTTTTTTGTATTGTTTTGATTACTTTCAGGTTGCAAATGCGGCACACAAACACAAAGTGGCAGCTGCGGTTGTGGTTCGGGATGTAAATGTGGCCAATAGAAGTTGGCATCGCATTTCATTTGTGGAAATAACCGTACCTTATTAGGTTTAAGTTACACATTTTTTATTTATTTCAATAATTATAAGCTACATAATTATGTTTGTACAAAATACAGACTAAAAGTCTATCACATTTCGTTATCAATTAAAAAAATAAAAATAAATAGATAAAAATAAGTTGTACATTTTTCTCTCTTCTAACGCCAGCACTTAGTAGTTTGTGTAGTATTTCGTGATAATGGGAGTTAATGCAATGGATTTTACAATATTAATTTTAATGAAAAAATACGGAATTCTTTGTTAATATAAAACATACATACATATGTATGTATTTTTTCAATTTTAATCAAACATAAATACTTTCTGTATTATATATTTTATTTTTACAACAAAATGTAGCAACAAAAAACATACAAACTTTAAAAAAAGTCTTATAGCCTATTTCCACCGGACGTTCACTGCAGTTTAGCTTGAATGCATTTAAACATCGCATTTAAATGCGAAATTCCCATGTGTTTGGTGTTGTGTAAAAGTGTGTTAACTCAATTTTCAAAGTGAGTTAACTCACTTTCGGTAATTTAACAGATAATGTTATGTTAACAGTCGATGCTCTCACTACTAATGTAAACATTTCGGACGTTTCAGTATACTTGTTGCCAGAGTCGTGTATTTTCGGATTTAATGAGGGGACAGACTTTCATTTTGCATGCTGAAATTTTTTCTGCAAAAGTTACTTTTTGCATTAATATTGACATAAAAAAATATATTAAGTAATTGGCGAAGAGAATGCTTCTCCTCTTTAAAAAATAAAATAAAATAAAAATAAAAAACAAACAAAAAGCAATTGTGGAATAGAAAACGAATTATGTATGTATATATAATTGGCGCAAAACAAATATTTATGTATATATAATGTGCGCTTTGTAACCGGTTAGTCCGAGTTTACATGAGGATACTTTTTGTCGCTTTTTTTCGACATTTTCTCTTTTGTGTCGCCCTTCATATTCACACAGAGATACTTTCGTCAAGCAATTTTTTTGACATTTGTTTGGTGTTCATTTTTTTTTCTCTACTCCGCTTTATTTTACACTCGCAATTTTTCGTTCGCATCGCGCTTTCTAATATGTCTAGAATAAAAACACTATGTTTGTGTAAAGGAAGACACAGCTTTTATTTATCTATTTCTTTTATATATTTTTACATATTATTAAACATCAACTCTACCCTTTCCAAAGTGTAATCTATTTACATTTGTCATGATTTTCACTATCATCAAAATCAATCTCAGGCTTCTTCAATACTCTATAATATTTCTTGCATTAATTCAACTTTATCTGCAAACTCCATTATCTGAAATATTTATTAATAATCGGATACATGTACACAAAGGCATATATGTTTGCATACATATATTACATATATGTAAATATTGTAGTAAAAACCCCCAATTTCAATTTCCAAATTTACGGCATTTATTCATTTGAAATTTTAGACAGCTACAATCAGTTCTAAGTGAGAAACAAAATAAAAGGGAATGCCAAAATCTACAGAGACGAATAGAAACACAAAACGAGTAGAACGAGCACAGAGAGACTTTGCATTGTCGCCTTCGTCGTCGCCCCCTCCCGTACAAACGAGTGTTTCGGCGACAAAAAGTATCCTCATGTAAACTCGGACTTAAGGGATTTTTCGGCCGAGCAAACTGCAAATGTAAACAAAAATCAGCTGTTTGAGTTGACTCACTTTCGGTGGAAACGTTTGACATTTCATTCACTTAACAGAGGCCTTAAATGCAGTGAAGTGCTTGGTGGAAATAGGCTATTAATTCCATTCAGTACAAAACAAAATCAGTTCTTGTGGTGCGACAAATTGATAGCACATATATATATATAAACATAAAATTAAATAAGTACGCAAAATTCTTGATTTTGTAAAACTTCAATAAGACGATTGGGAATCCACTTAAATAATTTTTTTACGTATTGACAGAATAGGTTTTTTTAGTTCTTCAACTCTAGTGTATAGTTCATTTTCTGCCTAAACTTGCCTTGCTAGATATCACAACAATTTTCAATAATACTGAGGTCAGGTAAACGTGCAGGCCACTGAAAAATTTTGAAACTTTTTTTCTCAAAGAAGGACTTGACTACTCTTGCAGTATGTAAAGCCGCATTATCTTGATTGATTATCAGGGGACGTTCTGTAAATTGTTGTCCCCTATTCACTAATTCTTTACCAATCAATCTGAGAAAATTTTGACTGTTCATTTTTGACGGAACAAATTTTATTTCAGTTTTCCCATGATAACATATTCCAACCCAAATCATAACACATCTCCCTCCATGCTGGCGGCTACTACCGAAAAGGTTTTCCAACCATCTGGGCCATCTAGATTATTTTTTTTTTATCTGTAAACAGCACACACCGACATAAATTTTCTTCCATTTGAAATGACTTTCAGCAAACTTTAATCTCGCTTCCCGATGCTTCACTGAGAGCGGGGGTTTTCGATGCAACTTTCAACGTTTTATGGTATCGGAAGTTTTCGAAATTCTTTGTACAACAGCATTTTGTGCAATTTTCAGAATTTTTCGATAAATTTATAATTCCTTTACGACTTCTATTTAAATGTTTCGCGATTTCGCGAGCCAATTTTATAGAAATTTTGTTTATTAATTGTAGTTTTACAAAATAAATATCGTTATTCTATTCAGAAAATTCCCGGATAATTTTTACAAATAACTAGCTGTTACTTTATTGGCGGTTAAACATACATATTTGATATAAGCAACTCCCGTATGCGATATCTTCCCCCTCTAACCCTTCAACACTTTCATTTTAAAGGTTTACCGATACCTTATTGCAGCGTATGTTCAGGAGAGGTGTAAGGGTGGGGTCGTCGATCTTGATCGACCTTGCTGTATAAATGTGTTAAAATTTAAACCTCCTCACGCAGAAAAGTGGTGTGTGGTGAAAAAACTAAATGAGCTGCAGGGCAGAGCTTTCCATTTTTTGAAGGCAACCGCGACCGATAAGCGCAAATTTAGTGTTGAATGTGTAGTAGCTATGAAGGACTCAGTCCTCAATCGACTCAAAATGGGTTCCTTTGTCCACCGATTTTGTTCTAGGGAACAAAAAAAATCACAGGGTGACATATCGGACGAATAAGGCGGTTGTTGCAACATGGCGATCACTTTAGAGGACAAATACTGGGACACGCTGAGGGCGGTGTGGCAGGGTGCATTGTCGTGATGTGGGATCCAGTTACGAGCGATGTCTGGCCGCACCCTGTTGACTCGTTTTCGCAATCTTTCGAGTACTTGACGATAGTAGACTTGATTTACGGTTTGCCCCGGTGGAAGAAATTCTTTGTGGACCTGGGCACGACTAAGAGCACTATCACCATGCACTTTTACAATTTTAGCGTACATTTCCGAAGCTATTTCGCCCAATTTGCCGCAAAATTTTATCGCGACGCGTTGCTCCTGATTTCGTTTTTCAATTTTCGTGACGAGCACCACGAGCACACGTTTACTCAACACGACACAGCAGGCGAACTAAACAAGCTAGAACGATGGCAAATATATCAATGGAGAGGAGAAGGATGCCGGGAGAAGGCAAATTTCAAGGTCGTAGGGTTACCACAATCGCGGCAATATAATCAGTCTCATTACTTAATTATCACACCTCGTATCTGTGATTTTTTTACAACTTTACTCATTAAACAATAACTCCGTAGCTCTTCTTCAAGCTGGATTATGATTGTAGTACAATACTTCCCAAACAGAGATTTCCGCTATCATGCGGTTGTAAGAACTATGAGGAGTAAGTTATAAAATCCTCCTGTCAATTGTCGGAACCGAAGTATTACGATGAGTTTATCACGCTGTTGCTACGGTCAACTATATTGTACTTATTAATCCGGTCCTACTTTCTTTATACCACTTGAGATCATTTAGTTCAGAGCATAATGACGAGTTAAACTTTTTCTATGAAAGTACCCAAAATTTATTTTTTTTTTGCTTTATTTATTTTTACTTCAAAACAAGAAATTACAAATTGCTATTGAAATATTAAACGCATTACTGCCCACATTTACAGTCATTGCCGCAACCACAGCTGCCACCCTGAGATTGTGTTGTGCATTTGCAACCTAAAACCATTGAATAATAGAAATAAAATAGTATTGTTGTTATTTTACATATAAACATTAGCAAAGATATCTGTTTTAATTTTCAAAATCAATTTTGAACTCACCGCTTCCACAAGCGCAACACTTACAAGCCGAGCCACAACCACAATTACCGGCCTTTGACTGAGTGCCGCATTGACAACCTGAGAGAGAATTATTTTTAAATATGGTAAAAATTACTTTATTAGATACCGATATATGTATGTATCGGTGGTTATGAAATGAGCGCATAAACTCTGTTCTTACCATTTCCACATGGACAAGGCATTTTTGTTATAGTTTTTCGATTTTATTTTTTTTTTTTATCTTGATCTGAAATTTTAACTTTGCAGGTGGTCAGAAAAATTTCTGGGAAGACTGAAAAGAATTTCTTAACAATTTTTGGTATAGTGGGCAAATAAAGGCCTGGAAGTATAAACATCAAGAAAATGTTATGGTGCAACGTGCAAATGATTGACTAACGGTTTTTCACACGGCTTGATCCAAAGAATATCTTCTTTAAATTTGTGTAATGCATGCGGTATTAGTAGGTATGTGTGTGTGTGTTATAATTATATTATATTAGCACTTTCTTTGCACTTCGCTCTAATTGTCCCAGTAGGAATACCAAAGTAATGACACAATTATCTTATTTCTTTTTGTACAGGAAAGCAGCAAAATAGAGATCAGAAATGGGTTCAGAAAAGAGTAAAATGAGAAGATATTAAAATAGACATATGTACATATGTACGAGTACATAATTTAAGTGATAAATATAACTAGTTTTTACATTTCACTCTATAGGTAATTGAACTTTAAAATTGATTTTTAATTAGTTTTTCGTTTTAATTATGTGTATTTATTACACAACATTTTTTAAAAACTTTTAATTTTATGGAATTATGTATGTATGTAAATATATAGTATTTTAAATACTTTTTGAGAAATTTATATAAAAAATCAATTTTATTTAATTTTTCCTAGAACATATTTTGATAAGCGTGCTTTCGGGGAATCTTTACAGAAGTATCCCACTTTGAAAAAGTGTAGGGCCCGAAGGGATAGGACGGCCTAATCGAAAGTCAATGAATTAAACTTTTGATTAATACATCTATACCCTCCTGGGCTTTCTAATAAACTCTACAAAAGCTCTTCAAACAGGCGAAATTTTGTTAATTACGGATCACAGCGGCTTTTGTCAAAACTGCCCGAAAACGGCGTTGTCGTACTGTGTAAGAAATCTAAAAAAGGAATAAATAAAACGGAGCCTATGGGGTTCTGGCCAGATGGTTTTCCTTATTTTAATTTAATTTAATTTCGTTTAGATACAATATACAATAAAAGTGGGATACATTTGCAAAGGCAACCCGTGCTTTCATCAAAATATTTCAATTTTCATCTCTAACCACTATAAAAAATATAAAATATTTAAAATTAAAAGTTTTCCTAAAACCAGCAATATAATATACAATACATACATACATATAATATATTTTCAATAATCTAATAGTCATTAAATAATTAACTAAACAAATTGCTAAATACAATCATTAACTATTTTTCTTATTTATATTGCACGCAATGATGAGACATTAAGAACATAAAAATGAATTCCTACTGGGCATTTCACACGGCATTCAAGAAAATTAACCTCCCACTTGTGCGCACCGCCCGGCGTTATCAATGCGACGTACTAACAAACCACAAACACGCCAACACACAAATTCACATAGCCTCACGAGCATTCACATACATACCATATATGTTTATGATCGCATTGTAAGCGAGTTAACAGATGCACATATATATATGTATGAATAATACTGCACACCGCACTTCAACCGACCAACTTCGGGTTAACTTTTGCACACGTTACCACCACAAAACTCCAACAACAAACGAAACCCGAATCAAGTGTTTTGATGTGTATAAAACCGAGAGGGTCGCCAGTGTGTAGTTCAGTGTAACAGCTTTTGGCGTTTACAAAGCTAAACTTGTGTGAATAACAAACCAAAGTGAATTTCTTCGCTGAATTTCTTTAAGTGTAAAAGGAAAACATAAACAAATTCAAACAACAAAATGGTCTGCCCATGTGGAAGCGGTAAGTTTGCGTTTGGGAAAATAATTTTTTAAATGTCAAATAATAACTTTTGTAAAATTTACTCTTCCTCTATAATTTTTAATGAAATATGTATTTTGTTTATACAAATTGTAGGTTGCAAATGCGGTTCGGAGCCTAAAACTGGCAATTGTGGTTGCGGTTCGGCGTGCAAGTGCTGTCCCTGCGGAAGTGGTAAGTGTTCCACTAACAAAAGTTGTTAATAGTATTAGAAAAATAGAATTTATCGGTGAATTGTTTATTAATTATTATTTTTTTGTATTATTTTAATAACTTTCAGGTTGCAAATGCGGCACACAAACACAAAGTGGCAGCTGCGGTTGTGGTTCGGGCTGTAAATGTGGCCAATAGAAGTTGGCATCGCATTTCATTTGTGGAAATAACCGTACCTTATTAAGTTTAAGTTACACACTTTTTATTTATTTCAATAATCCTATTGTATAATTAGGCTTAAAACATAATATATGCATATGTTAACATTAAAAAAATACAGACCAAAAGTCTATCACATTTCGTTATCAATAAAAAAAACAAATGTACATAAATTAAAAAAACAAATTGCACATTTTTCTCTCTCTTAATACCAGAGTACTTACTCGTTGGTGTAGTATTCATGATAATGAGAGTTAATACTGTGGATTTTGCTCAAAACCCGAATTCCATTGGTACGAAAGTTTTTCAGCCGGCAAAAACTTAACTACACACATTAGGGGGTATTTTTTTTTTTGATGATCTAAAAAATTTATTTTTTTACATGGTAAGTTATGAGATTTTTAAAACAAAAGTAAGCGCTGTGATAATAACACCCAACACAATGGATGGAGGCCTTACGAGTATTTGACGGCAGTTTGTTGGATTCATATTTATTACTACTTCTTGTAAATGAAAATATTTTTGTGTTTTTTTATTTATGTAAATCGATAATTATTATCCTGGTAAGCTTCGTAAAAACTTGAAAGTTTCTAAAATTTCCAATTTAGTACAGAAATAAAGTTGCTGAAATAAAAAAATTTATTAAATAATAACTGGATATTAACAAACTAGTCGCGCTATCTCGAGTATCTGATTATAAAATCTTCTTAAAGCAAATTTGGAAATTCATGTATATTAGGTGGGATCAAAAGTAACCTGCTTGGGAATGAAAAAAAAATTTTAAACTGTTTTTTATGAAATTCAATGTAATGCCCTTTTAGCTCGATACACTTATACCAGCGATTTTCCAACTTTTTAATCCCGTCCGAAAAGTAGTTTTCCGGAGGGTCCGCGGCGTCGATTTCCTCACGTGAGCTGAGTTGTTTATTGATGATGTTTGGGAAGAAATAATAGTCCGAGAGAGCCAAAACGGGCGAATACGGTGGATGCGGAAGCAATTGGGGCCCTAAGTCATTGATTTTACACATGATGCCAAACACGTCAACAACAATCAGCTGTCAAAACAAAACTAAGAGCAGTAGAGCACGAAAATATGGCATGTTTGCCTAAATATGAACCGCCTGCAAGGCACTATATCCCTTTTTGAAGCAGCATTGCATTCAAGACGGTTACTTTTTACCCCACCTAATACACTTCTGATTTTAATAAAAATGCATAGTACCAATTTTTTGCTTCATTTTCAGAATTTATAATGATAATTAAGAATCGTTTCAAGAAACATTAAGTTTTTCCGATTTCTCTTAATTACTCACTACGCAATGATACTTTCAGAAAAGCAAGTTCAATGATTTCTTTTAACTTTTTCCCCGCAAAGCTTCACTAGAGTTGAGAATTGAGGTGCATACCAATTTTAGAAAGTTTTTGACTTTTCTGAAAGAATTTTTATCCCATTATTTGATGTACCATACATGGCTGTAATGATTTTACACCTAAAATTGTTTTACCAAAAATCCTTCATGTACAATGACCTGACCTCGTTTCTAAACTTTGTTTGTTTATAATATATTTACTTTGAAGCTCTATTGCAAATAAACAAATTCGATATTGTAAGTTTATTTATAAACAAAAATATATTAAACACATAGAATCATATTATTAACATTAACTACAATATTTTTTATTCAGTCATACGTCGCACTGCAAACGAGTTGGTCATTTTGAAAATTAATTACAGTTAAAGCTTTAGACATGAATTGTCCTTGTGGAAGTGGTCAGTGTATATTTAATCCTTTATAACTTCCGTGAAAATTATGATTGATAAATCTTTATTAAGTACTTCGTTTGAACTTAGAAAGAAGCTTATATAAGCTTTTAATTTTTATATTTTTAATTATTTTTTATTTTTAATTTTTTTTTAATTTTTTTTTTTTTAATTTTATTTTATACTTTTTTAATTTATTCTTTTTTTAAATTTTTTTTATACTTTTTAATTCATACTTTTTTGTGTTTTTCTTTCTCTCTGCTCTAAACGCACTTGTCCTTTTTATACCTGTTTTTTATATACTTGAAATAGTATATGTAGTATATTAATTCTGGTCCGCAGTATGCACATACATAAGTTCCAGAAAGGGAAGAGATGAGTTGAGTTGATTTAGCTATGTCCGCCTGACGGTCTATTTGTACGCAAACTAGTTACACAGTTTCTGAGGCATTTCAATCACATTAGCTTATATACGATCGATTTTACAGATTTGAAATTTTGAGTCATAAATTGGTCAAAAAACATTTAAGAACATGAAATTTGGTATTTTGCAGACATACGATACGAGTATAAATATATACCATATATGGATATACAATATTACACACGTACAAGTATCTAAAAGTAAACATTGACACTTAAAATCATCGAAATTTGAAGACTATATCACGTATACCATTTGTTCAGAGGTGAGGTTTTAGGGAAATAATCCGTCAAAAAGGCATGCGCAAGCGTAAGATGTGGGATTCTACACACGTTTTTGTATCAAAAAAAGAACCTTCTAAAACGCATCTTTAGACGTGAAATTTAAAATACCATTAATTTCATATGATCATGAAAAGTTGCTTTAAAAATTTTTAAATATTGTGACAAATATTCAAAAGTTAGCCAGGATTTCTTTTTGCGGCTTTTTAAAAATCATATCCCGCGAGAACAGAAAATTTAGAAAAATATTAATCAGATACAAATATGAGTAAAAAGTTAAAATTCCACGAGAATAATTTTTTAGAACATTTAACCAACCTAAAAGTGTTATTTTGACACTTACTTCCAAATTTCCACGAGAAAACAATTTCTGAATCTTCAAAGAGAGTGCAAGAAAAGGATTTTTCGGTAAATTATTTATTTATGTTTCTAAAACAATCATTAACTAAGTAAAACTGTAGTACGGTATCAATATTAATAATTAACTTAATTGCGCAAGTGTTTAAAAAACAATGAGTCAAATACGAAATATGAGATAACATATTTAGAGAACTTTGTGGTGTTTCCCAGAGAGAGAGTGTTCCAGAAAATGAGTTTTCAGAATATTTTTCCAGCGGTTCTCGAAAATAAAATCTCTATATAAAGAACTTTAAAGGCCGCTTGAAAATTGAAACAAAAAACTTCGCTCAGAAATACTTGTAAAACTAATTTTTTCTTTGGTAATAATTTTGGTAAATAACAAAAAATTATGTATGTTTTTGGCGCTTTTAACAGTCCATTTGGGGGTTATAACTTTATTGCTGGATATTACTGGATGTGCATAAAAAAATGTAGGAATAGGTTTATTTAATTTATGGCTTCTGGATATGATTCAAATCTCTCAAAAAATTAAAAAGCAAATATATTTATCTAAATATATGTATATTCATCACATAGGTACTAAACACAAAAATTCCTAAAATCTAATTTACAGGCTGCAAATGTGCCACCCAATCTCAGAGTGGACGCTGTGCCTGCGGCTCTTCATGCAAATGTGCTACAAAACAAAAAGTAATTTAAATATCTACCAGTTTGTACTAGAACTATGTATGTACCATATGTTTACAACTAAAATCAACGTAACTGAACAAATAAACTGTGCATAGCTTAAATTGTTTCCGCAGCAGTGATTAGTACATACGAGTACGTACATATGTAAATATATACCTAAATAAATACCTATAAAAAACTCTTATGTAAACTTAGCATTATCATGTACAACTTAAAAGGAAGAAAATAAAATTCATTGACCTCTAAGAAAATAAAGTAAATGTTCTTAATCAAAGCAGATCCAATGATCCAATTGAGACCCAACTATCCAAAGTGCAATAAAATACATTTCATTAACTTGCTCTCAAAAGTTGATTGTTGCATGGCGTGAGTTGAGTGAATGAGTACACGTTGTCAGAAAAGAAACTTGTTGCACATCGTTGATGAAATTTAGAAGAGCGTTAAATAACATTTTTCGAAATTACCTTGCAGCTGTTTTCGAAACCTATAACTCAAAAATCAATATTTTTAAAAGACTTGAAAAATCATTAAGACTTTTTTCATAAAAGATCGCAACTGTAGTGTAAGGAAATTAAAAAAAATTCAAGTTCACTTATTTTTTCCTAAAAATTTCAAATTTTCTCCTTAAACCATTCTGTCTTTACCAACGACATCGTATTTACAACATACATATGTGCGAGTATGTATGTCGATATGTACGAATGTTCTGGCAGCTTATCTATCTGCTATTGCTCAACTATCTATTGGACACAACTAGTGCGACATATTTTTTTGATTCAATCTCTCTAACGAGAACATAAAACAGTAAACATACAAACCGAGATATTAATATCTGAGTGATAGGTGCGCACAAAATTGATGGCATGATCTACTACATGTAGACGTAATTGAGGAGAGTGAATACCAGCAATAGGCAGGGGTATCAAGACAATATTATTTTTTCATTAGCTCTTATATTTTTGTTGATTTGTTATTTGGAAGATGAGGTTGAAAGACCTGATCGCGAGCAGACACTGCAGTCACTGAATAGAGGATTAATTTCAATAGTCCAAGACTTTCAAACGGCTAACCATTAGCGTTGCTTCATATTTTATGGCGCATTATAGCTGAGCTCCTCCTCCAATTTCTTGTGTACATCTAGCTATTTTTTCAACAAATGGAGCGAACTACAATTAATTTCAGGTCGCCTTCGAACAGCTGAAGGATTTTTATAAGAAGTTTTTTGTTTTTTTCAGAAATAGACTTGACCCAACATTTCCTGCAGGGGAGCAACCGCAATTAGAAAAATTAATTTTCTACAATTTTAGATATTTGTCTGAATTGGCTACTCCACACTTCGCTCACCATATTTGTGCTCCATAAATTAGTATTGGTCTTACGGTCGCTTTTAGTTTATTCCGTTCAGCTAATTGTTTATCAGAAATTACACCGTAATACTTTACTGATCCGATTACCTCTTTGGAATGTTGGATTAAATTATAAAGAGGAAAGCCTCAGATTTGCTGTGCCCTTTCTCCTCACCTCAAATATTTCAAGTGTTTTGAATTTGATGTTTACCCTAAGATAGTTGTTTAATTCAATCATCGATTATGTTTCCAATTCTTTTAAACGAAAGGATTTATCGGCTGATATAATTTCGGTACAAATTAATCTTCCCTACGAAGCTCAGGCTGATAATCACCTTGATCTCTTGCCATCTGCGCAGTGTATGCAGTTCTGCAAGAGGCATGATGTATTAAATATAATTTTCCAAAAAGAATGGAGGTATTCTTCAGAGCTATCAAAACGATTTAAAATTAAAAAGAAAAGTCCTCGTTATATTAAAATAGCTGGGGATTGTGTTATTGTGCGGGAAGTGTAGGGTAAATAAGATTTATCTGAGTCTTCTAAAATTTTAGAATTTTGCTCCGTATATAAAAACTATTTTAAATAAAATTTCAAAGAATTTAAATAATTTTTCACTGTCTTACTCAGAATCGCAATCTAGAATAAGCCTGTCTGTAAAGCCCCGACATACCTGAGTATACCTATAAAAAAAACTGGAGATACGGCTTCATAAATAGTTGTCTGGTGTTTAAGTGGCGTAAACTTCTGGCAACGGAAATTTGAGGTGCTGACCTAAAGATATGATTTGCATGAAAATAGACAGAGTTTTTTTTGGGTGTAATTGCCTTTCTTCTACTGTCGATTGATTCTAGGAGCCTCAAATGCGACAATTTTGTATCGCCGATTGAGAAATGTGCCTCGTCGCTGAAGAAAATTTTGTTTAAAAAGTCGCCCTAAGCTGATTGTTGTTCAAGCACCCAGTCGACGAATGTACGGCGTCGTGTATTTTCAGCTGACTTCAGTTATTGGGTGAGCTGGACGTTACATGGATCTAGGTGTAAGTCTAAGGGCAAATTACGTTATAATGTGCCGTAAGGAAGTCCCAGCTCTCGAAAACGTCGAGAATTAAGCACAATCAAGTCTTAAACTACACTTTCCCTTATTGTAGCGGTATTAGAGGTGGAACGAGCAAAACGATTATGCACAGGACTTAAAGTATTTGTAACCGATCTAGTCTCTCCAAATTTATTTAAAAGTTTACTAAATGCTTGGGTAGTTGGACGATTTTGTGTACCTCTTAAAACACGAAACGTGGCCACGGTTGAATCAACATTTTTGTAGTAGATTTTAACTTCTTTAACGTGCTGCGCAGTTGTTAAGCGATCCATTTTCATAAACTAAAACAAGACTTGTTTGATTTGACGGTTAAATGTGACAGAAGTCAAAATACAGCCCTGTACTTTCGAAACCACGAGATTAATAACCTACAATTTCTAAAGTTTTGCATTTAATAATCCATGCTCGTCTATATGAATCACGTTTATTTTATGGTTTCTGAAACAACAATTAAACAAAAACTAAACTTAATTGTAGTACTATATTTAAAAAGTATTTTAAAATATTATTGATTTACGGCCGTCTTGTAATGATAAACATTAACATGCTGGTTATTCAATATGGGTTATTAACTTAATTTACGCAAGTGTTTAGGAAACGCTGACTCAAATACTAAACCAGAATGAGATAACAAATTCAGAGAACATACTCGAATTTCAATTAACAACGACGTCACGGAACCCATAAGCCACAGACGCTCAACCACTCATCCACACAACTGATCGTTTGGCACTTTGCGCACTGCACTACAAAACAACTCAGAGAAAAGGTGTAAAAGACGAAGTGAAAATTGTCTCGAATAAACCAGAAGAGTAAGCTCTCAGAAGGTAAGAAAAGAAAATTTTTTATTGTATTTACTCGCTCTACGCTTGCATATAAAAGCATAACACAACCGGCTTTGGCGAACAGTGAGCGAGCGTTTGCCTTAGATAAAGTATCAGACAGAGCGTTTACTTATCGCAAATCAAATTTATCCAAATAACAAAAGAGAAAAAAATAAACAAATTAGCTAAAATGCCGTGCCCCTGTGGAACTGGTGAGTTGTTGTGCTGAAACAAATAAATAAATTACTCTCAATATATCTAAAGGCTTTTTATTAAATTAATAAAAATTCCTTTAAAGGTTGCAAATGTGGCACTCAAGGTCAAGGCAATTGCGGTTGCGGCAGTGGATCCTGCCAATGCGGCAGTGGCAAAGGTTGCTGTGGCAAATAAAGAGAACATGGAATTGTATAATCGGCTACTAAGAATTAATATTATGTAGTGAATATGTGAGAGCCACGAAATATCGAATCCATATCCCATTCGTTTAGTTTTTATGGAAAATTTCATTTAGCAAAAATCATGCATCGCAATATTTAGTATAATCAAAAGTATTTAAATTTAATTTCAATATACAAATGTATGTTATTATGCAAAAGATATTTGAATGAAAAAGTAACTAAATTAAAATTATAAATCTAATGTGTAAAACTCTAGTGTCTTAATGTTTGTAACTCCCCCGGAAACGGTTGCACGGATATTTATGAATTTGTTTCTTTTTTTTATTCTATTTTTCACACGGAATGTGGACATAGGACTGGCCTATTCGAAATAAATCATTTTTAAGATTCGATTTACTTGAAATTTGGTACAAAGATAGCATTTTGTTTAGATTATCAGGAACACTGCTTTTGTTTCCGGGAAGTATACAAGGGACCGATGGATTGGTTACAGATTTTGTAGAGACTGTGCAGCATCATTTTGCTCGTTATACCTATAATATCGCTACAGAAAGTGAAAGTGCAGCCGAAGACCCGAATATGGCTATTGCTCGACGTTCTCAAGAGTCTACCTACAACCAAACAAAGTCCAGCTCACACTACAACTGAAGCCAACTGACCATTCACAACGCCATACATACGTTGATTGGCTGCTTGAACAACAAGCTTCTTCAGCGTCGTCGCACATTTCTCATCCGGAGGTACTTAAATAAGCAAAATTGTCGCATTCGGGGCACAAGAATCCTCAAATACACGAGCGAATATGGCTTTATTGGGAAAGAAATTTCACGACCGTATAATCTCTGGTCTTGGCGATGTCAATTGACACCGTTGGACTTTTTTGTGTGTTTACGCGAAAGACCGTGATCGTGCGGATAAACCTTTAACTCTTTACACTTGAAGTTAGGGCTGAGATATCGCCAAAAATGTGCCAAAAAGTGGTCGAAAATTACCTCAAACGGATCGAAGTTTGCAAAAATTCGCAAACTTAAAAAAGTAATTTTATGAAAAAAATAATAATTTTAACTGCATTTGATTTATGTTTACTTTCGAAACCACAAATTAGATAACCCTGTTTAAACATTTTTAACATTTTTTCGGCCATGGCCATAGACCATATACCATATTTAACTGACCCATTCTATAATTCGAAGAATAGCACCATGCGTTGACTCTAGCTGGAGGGATGGCTCGACCAATCTTCGTATTTATTAAAAGGTTTTTTTACGAAAGAAGGAAGTGAGCCAGAGAGCGATTTATACGATAAATTCTTATTTATGATACGACTCGCTTGGCAATCAATGGATTGGTAGCTTATCGTACAGGTTAACATGCAGAGAATAGTTCTCAAAAATTTTATTTATGGTTCAATTTGCTTGAAATTATTTTCTTTTCAAATAGTGGACTTGACGCTTGAACTTTCCTTTCCTGAAACGACTTAGTTAATTTAAGAACTGATATTCGCCAGGGAGTGACTCTTTTGCATATATGAAGTTCAAGTAGCAAACGTCATCTGCTTTTAACAGGAACTGGAAGTAGAATTAGAAGAGATTTTCTACGAAAATTGCATCGCACTTTATGAGCGTTACGATTGTCATGATATAAAGTCACGGCCTCTGAGTAATGTCGATAAGTAATCAACATGGTTACACCGAGATCGGTCAGACACCTGGTACACGACTAAATGTCGAGGAGATGTTCAAATAAGGCGTCGGAGTAGCTGAAAAAATGTTTGACTATTGTTTCGAGGCTTTACCTGTGCCCTAAGCAATTTAGGTTATCAAAGGTGTTAGCCCTGGGTGGATAAAATTCGGTTCAACTCCGCTGCGCAAAGCCGGTTATCGTGATACAAACGGAGTTCAAGATGTATAGATATATCATCCGAGTGACCGAAGCATCATCGGTAGAACTACTAGGTTAAAACTCCGAGCTCAGAAGATTTAAATAAGGGTTTCCGCAGGATGCCACTCTCTCATTAATATTGTTTAATTTTACATCTCGCAATTTGTTCCTCCTCCCCCGCTAAAGTTTGGACAGCGGTACCAATGAATTATCGGACAGAAAGTAGCTCCTCGGGATACCTCTTATGACATTACGTCGAGTATTTAAGCTTTTAACAGAAAAGTATTAATTTTTATTCAGATCACGGTTATGCAATTATAACTAAGTCAACGTTCTTCCCTTCGTTGTCCATCTTTTCAACGGAATGGAGGTATCCATCTTACCCTGCTTCCACCGGCGAGTACAGTGAAACTTTCGGAATTGGAATGCTTTCGGTAATCCGGACGTCATGACCTTACCAGCGAAATCATTGTCCCTTAATTCACTGACCCCCGCCGCCGCTAGTGTGCAAAGAATCATAAAATGTTCGCAAAATCTTTCGTTTGAAAACTCATATGCCAATCCAGCGAATTTCGTCCACGCTTCTATGCCATATAGCAGAAGGGGAGTAATGAGCGACTTGTAGAGTTCGGCTTTTGTTCGTCAGGTGAGGACTTTACTTTTCGATTGCCTACTCAGTCAAAGTGATCATCTATTAGTAAGGCTGACATTATTATTAGTGTTGATGCTCGTCCCCAAGTTATGACTATCAACAGTAACGTTTGAGCGCTGACAGTTTATTTGATGATATGAGATATATTGTCTTGTTCTCGTTCACTACCTTATTTTTTACCGAACGGCTCGGAGAGATGCTTCCGAATTCTGGCTGCGTTCCGGGTTTTGATCAGCGAGAATTTACACAGGCGTATAAGTTTTGTAGCGGTGCCAATTTCGTCGATTTAAAGGTATTTTGTATCGCTGCTTTCCTCACGGGTATTTTTAAAGATTTGGCGTATGATGAATATTTGGTCAATGGTGGATTTACCGATTGGGCCTTATCAGTGTGGCTTCAGGCCTGGTAAGTCAACCATTGATCAGATATTCACCATGCGCCGAATCTTGGAAAAGACCCGTGAAAAGGGGATCGACACACACCACCTTTTCGCCGATTTTAAAGCAGCCTTCGACAACACGAGCTGCCTCTACGTCGCTATGTTTGAATATGGTATACTAGCAAAACTGAAAGCTCCATCACGATCGGGAAGGACCTCTCCGAGCCGCTCGATATCAAACGAGGTTTCAGATAAGGCGATTCTTTTTCGTATGACTTTTTTAACTTATTGCTGGAGAAATCCAACGCAGAAACACTCTTGCCATCAACAACATCTGATGAGTCGGCCCTGGGAGTCTTTGAGAGAAAAGTTTTGCGAACGATTTAAGGTTCTTTGCGCATTGGCAACGGCGAATACCGCAGAGATATTTGATGATATTGACATAGTTCATCGAATGAAGAGTCAGCGGCTACGAATGGATAAAAGCACTCCAGCTCGATTCGATGCAGTACCTGCTTTCCACTCCGTTGAAAGGATCAGGTGGAGAGTGACCTGGCTTCACTTAGTACTTCCAACTGGCTAATATTGATGAAGAAGAATAGATCTATCACATACATATATATTTATATAATTCACACTTTGTAATAGCTGAAGCGATTTTCGGCCGAGCTCCTTATCCAACTTGTGGTGTGCGTCTTGATATTTTCTAAGAAATGAAGGATCCTAAAGTTTACTCAAAGCAGTCTCCGAACGACCGATGAATTGATTTTTATTCGAAGCTTTTATTTCATTGTCATACCATAAATACACTCGGAGGGCTTGACACACAATTAGACAAATTCAATTTCTATAATTTTGGATGTTGGTCGAACCAGGACTCGAACCTTGGTATCCATAAAGGCAGTAATACATAATATACACATGCAATACACGTATATCGAGTGATATTGGCCAGAACTTGACGCAGATTTATTCCCTTGTTCGTTAATTACTTAAATAATAATAATTATACATATGTATATACTAAAAACATTAATTATATAAAAATATAATATCACCAAAGTATACAACAACAATATTTATACTAAAATACTAATGAAGGCATTTTAACAAAACATTCCTTGTAGTATGTGTGAATTTATATAGATACAAATGACTTGACCGCGAAAACACACTTCAAAAAGTCCCAATTAATTTAATCCACTCTAAAATAAATACCAACGAAACTCGGATAACACTTCACTTAATAACAATATTTTGAGCCAACCGTTTAACAAAATCAACATTGAGAAAATTCGCCATCCAAGTGAGTAGCGACTTCTTAGGTGGACGACAATGACGCAAGCCTGCCTCTTGGCAACAAACATTCGGAAAGCAGTCCAGAGTTGAAGCACAGGTTTTTGGATGTAAATCGAAGATGGGCGGCGGTGGTGGCGTACACTCCAGATACTCGGATACTAAAGAGAAAAGTGGAATATAAGTTTGTATTTACACCACAATGCCTCAAAAGTAACATACGATAGTTGAATGAACGCTTCACCGGCACAGGTACCGTCTCCAATTCCGGCTGTGATGTTCTACAATAACGTTTATTACCATCCGGACAACAAACTCGCGGCCAACAGTCCATATCCGTTTCGCATTCCTGCACTTGCCACCAAAGCTCTGCCAATGGGCGCGTGGGACATTTGCGTGGTATCAAACCCAAAATGGCTACAGTAAAAAAAAATATATGTTGTAATAAAAAATTTTCTATTTAAATTTTAATTTAAATTTCTTTCTAATATAAATTTTAAATTATTTGCCTTACGTGTGTGGGAAGTTTCCTCAAGTGGTTTTGCAATGCCGGAGACACAGCTTTTTGCGCCAAATATTTCGCAACACAATTCGTTGCGATTCCATACGGTGCAATCCTCATCGGTTTTGCATATTTTCGGGAACAGCTGAAAGCGTACCTCGCTCTCGCGTGGACACTCAAACTGGATACGTAGATTTTGTACTATATCTCGTTTATCCTTTTCGCTGACGTTATCTTGGGTCCTTTGTGATTGGGCACCGAAAAAGTTAAAAGTTGGCAAGGCAATACGGAAGGGACCATCTGTCGTGCTAGTGGGGCTCTTTTTGGCTGGTGCAAGTGTTGTTGTTGGAATTTCTTTCGGCAATTTCGGAGTTATTGTTGTTGGTTTGACCTTTTTCTTTCCTTTTGTCGGTGTTGGTGCGGTTGTTGTTGTTGTAGTCGTTGTTGTTGTCGTCGTCGTCGTTGTTGTTGCCACTGTTGTTGGTGGTGTATATTTCTTTGGTGGTTTCTTAGTTGATGATGTTTTGGGCGGACTTGAAAGTCCCCAAAGTGAGGGAGAGAAAAAGCTAAAGGGATTGTTTAGCACTATATTGGGAATTACTAGAGCTCGAGCTGGAATTAAATTGAAGAATAAATATTTATATGCATATGAATATATAAATTTTTGTTATTATTAAAAAAAAACTTATTTAAAAATAAATATAGTTTATATACTATATATGTAAAATTATTCCTTTCGTGGTTTCAAAAATACAGGGCTGGAAACGTGAGCAACCCTTGTACAAGATGCGATAACCAACCCGTGTGAAGCTTTGGGTCACGGCTAAAAGAGAGGAAGCTTCAGTGGAGCCACTTCCACTTATTCGGATGGCATTGAGTTCTGCTTTCTCTAGACTGGACAAGGAAGTGAAGGATAGGGGTCTGGTAGTTAACGAGGGCAAGACGTCACTGTTGACAGTCAAAACTTTGAAGTCGTAGTTAACTTCGTCTATCTTGGAACCAGTATTAACCCCAGCAACAATGTCAGCCTGGAAATCCAATTGAAAAGTAAAGTCCACTCTCGACCAATGGAAACCAAACTCTACAAGTCGCTAGGCGTTCCCGTTCTGCTATGTGGTGCGAAGGCATACACGATGGAATGATGAGCTGCGAAATAGCGGCTGTGTTGGCTAGGTCATGTGGTCCGGAAGGATAAGAATACTCCAGCTTTGAAAGCTTTCGATGCTGTACCCGCCGATGGGAACAGAGGAAAAGCAAGGTCTTCACTCGTTTTGAAAGGCCAAGTTGAGAAGCCACTGGCTGAACTCGATATCTCCAAAAAAATATAAATGAATGACGCAATGTTAGAAATTCGGCTATTATCACGTAAGCGGTGTCTACGCCAGTAAAGAAGAAAAATGGGTCACATAATCGTCGAACTACTCAAGCAATTGGTAAAATTTGAAGTTCCACCGCAAATATCGCTACTGTGAGCGAAAATGTAGCCGAAGAACCGATTGTGTATATTTCTCACCGTTCTTAAGAGCTGGGTCTATCTTACGGCACTTAGCAACTGACGGCAGCTGGATCATTCACAATGCCGTACACGACGCTTTTTCGAAAAAAATGTCTTCGGCGAAGACTCGAGTATCCTCAAATAATTAAAGAGAGGGCACTACAGCAAAACTTACTGTCTGATACGCTCTTTGGTCCGGAGATGGTATTCGACCTTACTTTTTTGAACAACGACAACGGCGAAACTGGCACATTTTTGGCCTGCAATTGCTCAAACAGTATGTGGTTTCAACAAGATGGTGTCACATGCCGCTAACACGACGATTATGGCATTATTGCGAGAAGAAATTCCCGGCCATTTCATCTCTCGTCTTGAGAATGTCAATTGGTCACCGAATAGTGCGATTTTAAATCCTTGGACTTTTTTTGTGAGGTGAAAGTTCGTGGTTAGGCGATAGACCTTTAACTCTTGAGCACTTGAAAACCAGCATTCGTCGAGTTATGGCTGAATATGTATTAAATTTGCTACGAAGTATGTAAGTACCAGAAGGAGAAGAGATAGACGTCTGTCTATACACAAGCTCGGCTGTGAGTGGTTGAGATATTTCAACCAAATTTGGTACACATATGCACTGGAAAACTGAAACATTTTGGTATTCTACACACGTATCTACACATAAATAACGACATCGAAATTCTTCGAAATCAGAAAACCCATACCTATAGACCCTTCCAACAAATTATTCAGATATGAAAAGTAATATTTAATCATAAGATGAAATACTTTAAATTAAATATGGTCGTTAAATGTATAAAGGGTCCGGCAAGACAGTTTTTCTTTCTTGATGCTTGGAAAATTTAGAAGAAAAAATACCAAAATGTTTGTTCTTCTTATGCACCTGCTTATGAATATAAATATACCAATATGTATATGGATACATTTGTACATATTACATACCCACATGTACTCATATAGTAAATGTTCCATTTTATCTTATGACTTTGCACTAAATGTTAATTTAAATAAATTGCTTTAAGTATTGTTCAAACATACATACATATATACTTAAATAGACTGCAATCATAATTGAGCGAGCAAAGAGTCAAGTTCAAGAGCATATTACTCATAGGTATGTAAATGCAATGAATAGTCATATACTCGTACATATATGGTACATACATTTATGTAGATTATACCTATGCAAAATATCCATAATCTTTATAATAATCTACTCATGGGAATGTATTTTCAAAACTAGTTTAAAATTAATGCCACATAAAAATGCCCCATAAAGTAATATTTAATCGGTTTTCCATGGCCGTTTAGCACCAAAAGCTTAAGATTGTGCAAGCATAAAACTGCAATTAATTCTGATATAAAGATTAAGACAACAGCATCGCAATCATCCAAGGTTCTTTGTAGATATTAGAATTGTGCGACACAATCAAGTTTGCTGTGAGATAACCCGAAGATATGCGAGTTGAAAGAATTAAACATACTTTCGTCGAATTGTAGCTTAAATGTTTGAAGGACAAGAACTAGAATGAGAAGCCTACCACATATATCTAACAGCAATTCTTCTCACTTTGGACCTTTCATATGCTATGGTAAGGATAAAACGAGATTAAAGCGTTATATTCAACCATGCCGAAGCCTTCATACCTTAGGAGGCGTCTAGAAACCATGTAAATCGGCCAAGAGGTGGTAGAGGTTAGTTTAAATATTGCGCTATAGCTTTGTAACCATAGGAATGAGCAAAGCTACGAAGTTTTGTTCACTCGCCTAACAAGGTTGTGCGCTGGGTTTGGGAACCGCTACGTAGAAACCAGCTCCAATGAAAAAGTTAGCAACGCCTCGGATGAGACACCCCCTTTCTGTTGACGACCCCCGCAAACGAATTAAAGATCACGATTTGAGGGCATGCACCTGGAATGTCCGGTCGTTTAATTTGGAATTTGCGTCTGCCCAGCTGGTTGATGTCCTCGTAAGAAGAAGGAGGCTGACATCACCGCCGTCCAAGAAGTGCGGCATTTACTACAGCCGCCATATAAAAAAGCGCAAATTTGGTGTCGGATTTGTAGTGGGAGAGAGACTCCGTCGTCGAGTAGTGGCATTCACCCCGGTGGATGAGCGTCTCGCCACAATCCGCTTCGAAGCAAAATTTTTCAATATATCGTTGATTTGCGCCCACGCCCCGATGGAAGAGAAGGACGATTTGGCCAAATATGCCTTTTATGAGCGCCTAAAGCATACTTATGAGCGCTGTCCCCGACACGATGTGAAAATCGTGCTTGGCGATTTTATTGCTAGGGTGGGCAAAGAAGGTATCTTTGGTGCGACAGTTGAAAAACTCAGTCTCGACAACGAAACATCGCCTAATGGGTTGAGGCTGATCGACTTCGCCGGGGCCCGAAATATGCTTGTCTGTAGTACTAGATTCCAGCACAAAAAAATATATCAAGCCACTTTGCTGTCCCCGGATCGCAAAACACAAAACCAGATCGATCATGTTGTGATAGATGGATAACATGTCTCCAGTGTTCTTGACGTGCGTACACTCCGAGGACCCAACATCGATTCGGACCACTATATTGTTCCACAAAAGATACGCATGCGTCTCTGTGTATCGAAGAACGCCCGTCAACAAACACAAGGTAAGTTCGACGTCGAAAAGCTGCAATCACACCAGACTGCCGGGCGGTTTTCCACTCGACTTGCACACCTGCTCTCTGAGAGCACTCATCAGCAACCTGGTATAAGGGAACTGAGGGACGGCATTGCAAACTCCCTGCGTACAGCTGCAAACGAAACTATTGGATTTCGTAAGGCTCGCAAAAAAAGCTGGTACAATGAGGACTGCAGTGTCGCAGTGGATGTGGATAGAAAACAGACTACCTACCTCGCAACGTTGCCATCGACCACAACACGTGCGGGATACGATAGATACCGAGAGCTGAAGTAGCAAGACGCATCTGCAGACAAAAAAAGAAAGAGGCCGAGATGGGTGAGTATGAAGAGCTTGAAAAGCTGGCCGACAAGGGTAATGCTCGAAAATTCTATGAGAAGATTCTACGACTTACAGAAGGTTTCAAGACCGGAGCAGACTCCTGTAGGACACAAAGAGGTGATCTAGCCACCGATGCCCAGAGCATATTAAATTTATGGAGGGAACACTTCTCCAGCCGGCTAAATAGCAGCGAAAACAGAGTACCGGGTACCCGAAACCCCAAGCGACGACGATGGAAAAGACGTTCCATTACCTGACCATGAAAAAGTTCGAATAGCAATCGCTCGCTTAAAAAACGAAAAAGGCCCGAGCTGACGGCCTACCGGCAGAACTATTCAAACATGGCGGTGAATTATCCTGGGATAAGCCTCCTTAATATCACATGTAAGGTCCTGTCGAGCGAATTGTGTGAAAAACTAAAGCCCACCGTCAACAAACAGATTGGACCTTATCAGTGTGGCTTTAGACCTGGTTAGTCAACCATTGACCAGATATTTACCATGAGCCAAATCTTGGAAAAGACCCGTGAAAAGAGAATCGCCACCCATCACCTTTTCCTCGATTTTAAAGCCGCCTTCGACAGCACGAATAGGAGCTGTCTTTACGCCGCTATGTCTGCATTTGGTATCCCCGCAAAACTTATACGGCTATGTAAACTGACGTTAAGCAACACTAAAAGCTCCGTCAGGATCGGGAAGGACATCTCCGAGCAGTTCGATACCAAGCGAGGTTTCTGACAAGGTAACTCTTTATCATGTGACTTTTTTAATTTAATGCTGGGGAAAATTATACGAGCAGCAAAGCTGAATAGAGAAGGTACAATCTTCTATAAGAGTGTACAGCTGCTGGCGTACGCCGATAATATCGACTTTATTGGCCTCAACAACCGCGCTGTGAGTTCTGCTTTCTCCAGACTGGATAAGAAAGCAAAGGATATGGGTCTGATAGTAAGCGAGGGCAAGACGAAATATCGCCTGTCAACAGGCAAACAGTCATCGCATTCGCGACTTGGCTCCCATGTCACTGTTGACAGTCATAACTTCGAGGTCGTAGATACTTTCGTCTATCTAGGAACCAGCATCAACACCAATAATAATGTCAGCCTTGAAATCCAGCGCATAATCAATCTTGCCAACAGCTGCTAATTTAGATTGAGCAGGCTTTTGAGAAGTAAATTCCTCTCTCGGCGTACGGAAACCAAACTCTTTGAGTCGTTCATCATTCTCGTTCTTATATATGGTGCAGGGACGTGGACGATGACAACATCTGATGAGTCGGCGTTAGAAATTTTCGAGAGAAACGTTCTGCGTAAGATTTATGGTCCTTTGCGCATTGGCCACGGCGAATACCGCAAACGATGGAACGAAGAGCTGTACGAGTTATACGACGACATTGGCATAGTTCAGCGAATCAAGAAGCAGCGGCTACTCTTGCTAGGCCATGTGGTCCGGATGGATATGAATACTCCAACTTTGAAAGTTTGAAAACTGGTGGCAGCAGAGGAAGAGGAAGACCTCTACTCCGTTGGAAGGACCAGGGAGAGAAGGACCTGGCTGTACTTGGTATTTCCAATAGGCGCCACACAGAAAAAGAAGAAACGTATGGCGCAATGCTGTTAACTCGGCTATAAAAGCATAAGCGATATCTACGCCAGTAAAGTAAGTAAGTAATTAAAACAATTATTTAATATAAGTTTCAAAGAATGAACTTAGTAAATGTTTAACTCTTTTGCTCGACAAATATATTTCCGCCGGCCGCAGTAGCTAATAGGTGGATACCTGACTGACCAATATATAAAAAGTTTTTTCTTAATGCGGTCGCCTCTAGGCAGGAAAAGTGTGATGACAGCTGTTGCGAATATCGGTTCCGCTTATTTTTGAAAAAAAGCAAAATCAAGTCGGTTTCATAAAACCATTTCAAACAGATATTGATTTTCAATTCTAATAAATAAGCAATTCTATGTCGGTTTCCACAAGATCCCTGATTGAATATGTACCATAAACTTAAAAAACACGAGGAAAGTTTGAACTAGAATCGGCTGCCACAATGAGCAGAGCCGAATATGTACGAAACGTTTATAAGATATATTTATTCGTATGTATCTACATATGCATGTTTGTTTGCATGTATTGTGCACATAAATGTTTTAATATTTCAGCTTAAACATTTGTAATAATAATTGAGGCATACTTTGCTCAATTTTAATTTTCCGCCAACAATTTCGAACACCTTTCGAAACTGCTTTTATACAAATTCCATTCACTTTTTGCTAAACTGCAAGCGTGTTATGTACCTATGTATATAACTTTACATATATACATTTTCAAAAATTAAACTATGTAAACGATGTACCGATGCATTTGGGGAAAACAAAAGAGTTTTCATTGAAAGAGGAAAAATTCACAAAACAATAAATGGCAACTTCACGTTCTGTTTCGCACGGGAGTGCTGGCGAATTTTATTCAAAATTTTTTTGTAAACCTTTACAAAGTTGTAAACGCATACATAAATATTATGCATATTACATACTTGTTTACATATGTATGCATATATATTTTTTGAAAGTGGGCAGATATAATTTAATTACCAACAATTGGGGCATATGCGCAGGTGCGCCAAACACTTTTATAGCTGCATTTAAATGCATATCTGTTTGTATACGAGTATATGTATGTATGCAATATAGAAATAATAGTATTACTAACATTATACAGTGGCAATTGCAAAAAGTGCAGCAACAGCAACCGTGGCAAACAATAATGGCACTGGCACTTCTGCGCATGCGCAATGGGCCGCTTGTCTTCGAATGCGTTACGCGCACAAGCTGTTACAGAAATAAGTTTACGGTACGATTTATAATGGACTAATAGTTTGGTGCTCTTTGTGTTTTTGTTTTTTTTTTTTTTTGAATGTAAAGGGTGTTTTTTTTTATAAATGTGGTTTTCACGAAAAAATAAAACGCAAATAACTTAATGTTAATGGCCAAGAATTTAACTTGATTATAAAGTATGTTATAAAAATGATTTCCGACAAGTGACCGCCAAGGCTGGCACGAATAAATTCCAGTCAGGAGGAGCAATTTTCGACCACTTTTTGCAGCAATTGGCTTATGGATTATCATCCCTCCATATTCGACAAGTTTGTTTATTAACGTACCCATTCAACCAGAAGTAAACTTCATCGCTGAATAAAATTTTCTTATGAAAATTGAAATCGATGACCATTTCATTTTATGCACATTCACCGAGCGAGCGACGCGCTTGATGGTCGTTCGGCATTAACTTTTGAAGGAGTTGGATTTTGTAAGCCCGCAAAGCAAGATCCTTCCGCAAAATCTTCCATAAAGCGAATGGGCTCAGCTCCAATTGTTGCGTGCGATGGTGAGTCCATTCACGGGTCTTCTTCAATACTCTACTCCCCACCAGCAATAGCGTCTTCGGTGTACACTGTACGGCATATCTGAGGATTTTTATGATTCACTAGAGTAACCGTGGTGCGAAACTGATCCATGGTTGGTCGAATTACCGACTATGCTGGGCGATTATGATGACCGAATATTGGACGCAGCACATGATGCGCCGCTCGAACTGAACCATTATTTTGGTAATAAATTTGTACGATTTGTAAACTTTGTTCCAGGCTCATTTCAAAATGGCAAGTCAAACTGAGTATTAATCACATAACAGCTATTAAAAAGACGAACTCCGGGAAAAGTATTGCTTCATTGAAAACCACTTGTCTAAAAAAGAAAAAACACCCTTTATAGTATATCTACATGTGTACTTAATATATATACGTATATGTATATATGTATGTATATTACCTAAAAGACGCATAGCAGTTACCAAATTAAACAAAACAAAAACAGCAACAAATATTACACTGTGATCTTGTCCACTCCAAACTCAGTTCACAGATAAACTTGCATATGAACACACATTTTTACATATTCCTAACATATAATACGTTTGAAACAAATGAAAAAATAAAATAAAATGCTTAAATTAAGTACTGCGATAAAGAAACGAGAGCAATAGCAAAAAAAAAATAAAAAAAAAAAAATAAAAAACAAAAAAAAAACAATGAGAAAAGAAATAAAAAATTAAAATAAAATCTTTTATACCAATTTTAGCATTTAAGCTAGGTCAGTGTCAGCCGCTGGTCGCTGCGTCTCTGCGCTCGTTGAATAAAAGAAACACACAAGCGCACCTAAGCGCACTCTACTAGTCAACCAGTCAAAGTTTGTATGAGCCTAATAGCAGCCTAATAGCTGCTACCAGCGCAACAAGCTGCACCCAAAACGCATTGACTGAACCATAAGCGCAAATCAGCGTGATTTTTACTTTTTTCTTGACATTTTTTTTTTTCCTAAAACTAAAATTTTCTTCACTTCGCACTTCAGTGGGATTTACCTATATGTTGTTGTTAGCCTCCAAACCATTCTGTGTTCGATTATTTTTTTTTTAGCGAAGTCTCCAAAGTCTCTAGAGAACAACTTTTGCAAAGTGTCTGCATTGCGTTGGCCTTTGGGTGTCATAAGTGCAATTATTTTGGTTTTGTTTTCTTCGTTTTTGTTTTTGCAAAAGTCAGCGGCAACCAGTTCTGCAAGAAGTTATCATGCGGGACAGCTGAGGTGAATTGCATTTACATAAATACTTACATACATTGTATTGTGTGTGGGAATGTTGGTATGACAAAATGCAATTTTATTCGCATAAAAATTAAAGAACGAACTGTATACTGTCTTCATCTTCCTTAATTGTCCCAAGAAAGAGAGAATTGTACCTTTTTTATGACAACACCCCAGCGTACCCACCTCCCATCCAACCCACCGAGGAGCGCGTCTGAAGGGTAAACGGAAAATTTATCGAGCTGATATCCGAAAAACTGAAGAAATTTTGGAATCCAAGACCAGACTTGGAGGGCCACGATTACACAAAGATCATAGTTTTTACACGCGCTTCGCTCAACTTATGATCAACATAATCGACATACTGAGGGTACTACCCAGCATTCATTATTGGATAATATTCGACCGAATACACGTAGATCATGTCCAGCACGCAGTGAAGAAAATATAGCGGTCGTGGGTGAGAGTGTACACGAAGACCGTGGAGTGTCGATTCGGCGCCATTCGCAGCAACTCGGACTGACATATGAGACGACTTGACCCTGGAGGGGTTGACATTCCCTGCCAAGAGGCGACCACAAGTAGAAAATTTAACTTAATTTTTTATTTAAATAAATTTTATATAAATTTTTAGTCTTGGTAGAACCAAGGCTCAAACCCTGGCCTTCCGAATAGCAGTATGCAATGCTAAACACTCAGCTATCGCAGTCACAACTATAGATTACATGGTAATAAATCGTGATGGCGAACTTGTCGTTCATTTCAACCAATCCTTACGCGGTGGGTCACAACCTAGAAGGGCGAGGAGATATACTTTAAGAACAAATTTATATAGCCGCAAGCTTCGAGACATATTTGTATACTTACTGGCAGCCGCACCTTTGTTAAAGAGGCGCTGTAATAGGGAATCCCAAAGCAACCTCTACGTTAGACGTGAGCCAAGACTTAACACGGATTGCTTACCGCATTTCGAACAAACGTTGCCCACGTTTCTAGGATGTGCAATTACTTTTTGGTTGTGGGAAGGCAAGAATATGAATTGAGTATAGTATTGCACTATATACCCAGAAATAATAGTAGTAGTAGTTACAGGTGGACCGATATTCTATTATTTGTGAAAGGTTCCCGATTCTTATGATTAATAAAACAAGTATCAATTACCTAAAATTATTAAATATTGAATCTTCCCGCCGATGGAAGTCCGGAACTTTCCATAACTTTTAAATATATGTATATTGTGTCTTCATTGAAGTAAGAGCTAGGGGATGATAGAGGAGACCTATCGCTAAGACTGATCCCAAATGCAATACGGTGTGAAAAATTTAAGTTTTTCAAAGGAGCAACTACCGATGTCAGCCTTGAAATCCAACGCAGAATCATTCTTGCCAACAGATGCTACTATGGACTGAGTAGGTAATTGAAATGTGGACCTCCCTAGACGAGCCAAAACAAACTTTACATGTCACTCATAATTCCTGTCCTACTATATGGTGCAGAAGTCTGGACGATGTCGATATCCGATTTCCCCTGCGGGTTAGGGGCTCAAGAATTTACCCGTGGTAAGTCATGTCTGTCGTTAGAGGCGACTAAAATCCATTAGTTCTCGCGACAGTCGGGTTTTGCGCACGATTTATGGTCCTTTGCATGGGGAATACCGCAGACGATGGAACGATGAACTGTACTAGTTATACGGTGACATTGGTTCAGCAAAGAAAGCGCTCCAGCTTTGAAAGTATTCTATACAGTATCCGACGGTGAATGTAGAGGAAGAGGAAGTCCTCTACTTCATTGTAAGGATCACGTGGACAACGAACTGGTTTGTCTTGGTATTTCCAAGTGCCAACAAACAGCGAAGAGAAGGACCGAATGGCGCGTTATTGTTGTGGTCGGCTCTAATCGCGTAAGCGGAGAGGAAAGAGAACCAAACACTGCCGTCAGGACCGTGACAGGAAACCTTCTGATGCCGCCTGAGCAGAATGCTTTGCTGTGCAAGCAATTTCTATTGGGATGCTACCGCAGGGAATACCCAAACAGGCATCTAATAGAGGCTGAACCTCCACCCAGGCACATCTGAAAGAGAGTCCTAAATTTAAACGACATAATCCAGAAACAAGTGCAACAACCGCTGGTCAGGACGGTGTACAGACTAATTTTACCAGTTGACCTAAACGGGCTTAGGTCGCCGAAAGGGATAAAATCCGGGTCAACTCCGGTGCGTAGAACCGGCTGTCTTGAGAGTTGCCAACCCGACAAGCACTGAACGCCATTCACCAGGAGTCAGTTAACACTTTCATAGACTCCCTTCCCGTGAATGGCGTACTCGGAGTAAAATCACCACCTATTGCAGACAACGAGCTCGAGCTACCTCGAGAGACCCACGTGGCCCTTGCACAACTTAGATCTGGATACTGTAGTAGATTAAACTCCTACTTATCCAGACTCGACCCCAGCATACCCAACGTATGCTCTCATGTGGAGAGACCCCGCCTCTCCCTTTGGTCCAACCCCATCGAAACACCACGTTTCCTGGACCTATCCTTAGATGACCTCGGCGACTTAGATTGACAATACCTGCCCTAAGCGGGGTTAGCTAGCCGCTACAACAACAACAATAACACGGCGTACAGACAGGCACTAAACGCCATTCACCAGGGGTCAGTAAACACCTTTAAATACTCCCTCCCTGTAAATGGCGTCCACAGAGGCAAATCACCACCCATAGCGAAAAGCTCGAACTGTCTCGAGAGACTCGCATAATACTGGCGCAACTTAGGTCTAGATATTGTAGCAGGGTAAACTCCTACATTTTCAGGCTCGACACCGGCATAGCCAATCTATGTCTAGCGTGTAACGAGTCCCCGCACGACACTAACCACCTCTTTCCATGTCTTCCTAAAACCGACACATCTAACCCCCCAAACAAATATAATTCCCAGAGCAAAATCCAATCTCCCAAAGAATTTCAAGACTATATTAAGCTCGGCGGTGGAGTTATTTGGTGATAGTATTGTACAGAAAACTTGATGGCTACAAAGTGAGAACACTACGCTGTTCCCAAGCTCCGGAGATTTAAAAGGAAAATGGTTTAAGGGGTAGAGCCACTCTAGGATTTTGGAAAACGCAATTTTTTTTTGCCCATAGGGTCCTTTGGGCCCTAGAAATGATATGCAAAATATTTCAAAAAGCTGAGTTTTTTATTTTGCTGCAGCCCCTCAGAGCGTGCGCTGAGTACTAGGAAAACTTTAAACGCATTTTTCCCAAAATCACATTTTTCTAACTGGGAGGACAGAGATTATTGGGACCAAATTGCATCGATGTATGTGAAATTTTGATGTTAGCTTTACAATAAACTTTTTTTTTAAATAATATAGTGCGTATTTTTTAGTCAAAAGTCAATCTTTTCAAAAAAAAAAACAAGTGTGCCGCTTTCATAAAAATTTATTAAAAAATAAATCCGTACATATTTCCAAAGACCATAGTTTTTAGATCGTAAAACTTTTTGCTTTTCTGTTCTAGGTCTCAACCTTTAGAAGAAATCGGTCCACCCGTGGACGCCTTTCAAAAAATCATGGTTTAAATAATGGACTTTATCACTGTCATTTTGTAACAAAATAATAATTAAAGAATATATGTTTTTTTATATTGAATTTTCAATGAAATGGTTGAATAGAAATTCTATTTATTTTCCCATATTCCTACAATAAATTTTTATAAACGAGTATATTTTTCAACATCTAGAGTGGCTTTGCCCCCTTAATAGCAGTTTTTTTTTTCAACAAATTCACTAAAATCGCCCACTGTACCTAGCCAAAGCAACCAATGAAGTTCTGGGATTTACTAAGAGTTCATTGTCTGGCTGAAAACAAAAACCCGTTGAAGGTTATATGTAAAGACAACATAAAAATTGCATGCTACAACAAGTACCCGTTTTTCAAGGACTCTTACCATAACCTAATCTCAAGCTGCTACAGGGTCATTAAAATATTTGTTCAAAGTAATAATCGATTTCAAAAAAATTACGTTTTAGAATTCAATATTGAAAGTTTTTCAATTAAGTTTTTGCCACACATGCGAGATGTTTGGATATCGATCGGAGCTTATGGCATATTTCGGCTACTTAAACTAGGTTGAAAAATGATTTTTCAAAAAAATTAATTTCCATAAACTATTATTTCATCTGCTGGCTGAGAATTCTTTTGTCAGAATTTTAAGCTTACCACTCGTGGTCGTAGGCATGGCCGTCGTTGTAGATGTCGATGACTTTGTGCCTCTAACCGCTCCATTTGTTGCACTCAAATCTTTTCTCGACTTCTTCACCTCGCGCCGACTACTTGCACCACCGACTGCAGACGTTGACGGTGACTGTAATTCAACTCTGCTTCGTTTGCTGCTAACATTTCGCGCCGTTGGCTGATTCGCTACATTCACAGCGTTCCGACTAACTGTGGTCTGGCGTGCACTTTGCGCTTGGGAATCAATAGAACTGGAACGTTGACCTGCTGCTGTCGCAACCGATTTGCCATCGCGTGAGTTTGTTCGTGAGCTGCTCTTACCTGCACGTTGCTTTGGCTTTGCTGATGTCACTGTGGGAACAAGCATCACAGCCGCAGTGCTATTAGTGCGCCGATTTTTCTTTACCACAGACACGTCAGATTGGCCAACTTGTTGCATAGCTGGCGCTGTGGGCGCATCATAGCGGCGTGCGACCCTTGATGCAGCTGCATTTCTCACACCATCGCTGGACGTTGTGACCGTGTTGTCTGTGCGTTTCTGTTTGGTAGTATTGTTAACTGTGCTGCTGCTAACTAATTTGGCAACAGGATAATCATCAATTTTTGTGCCAAATCTTAACGAATCGCTGGCCGTACGATTTACTTCCGCATGTTGAAGTTGTTTTTGGGGCGATCTTGTTGGCTGATCTTGCTCTTGCTGTCGTGGCGCCTGTGCCCGTGGCTGTGGCTGCAATTGTGCTTGCTGCTGCTGCTGCTGTTGTTGCTGCTCCAGCGCACTTGCATAATCGCCAACAATGGTAACAACAATGGCTATGAAGTATAGGTATGTAAGCCAGTGTGTTGGCTGTAATATATGTAGTACTTTCATTTTTCCATTCGACACATTGATAGCCGAGTACGGTGTTGATCTGTAGATGTTATTATTGTAGTTGTTGTAGTTTATTTTATGTTAATAACGCTCAAAGCATAAAGCACAATGTGTATTTTTGTATATTAAATTTTTTTACCAATCTATTTTTTTATTTTTTTATTATTTTTTTTTTTGTTTTGCTTTTGATTTTCTTAAACGAACGTATCTGGCCCAAAGGCCCAACTAAGGTCACCCTGACCTCAACTACAATTAGCGCGTCATTTCAAATCGAATTACTAAATTAGAAAAAATATGATTGAATAGACCTAATTTAAGTCAAATTCAAATATGTTAAACCACACTTTATGGTCTCCGAGTATACCGCATTACCGAACTCAATGAGAAAAAATATTTTGTATTGTATATTTAATATAAATTTAGTTATGTACAAGTATACTTTTTAACACCTGTCACAAGCAAAGTATTTTGTAATGCAGTTATTTTGTATTTTTATATTACCGTTTATTGCAATATCTTTCGCTTCGGCAGCTTAATTTTAAATATTTATCGCCGCGCATGCGCAGAAATCGTTGAATCGTTGACGCGGTTCGTTTACGACTGAAACTATAAACTAAGCTTGACTTAACTTCAAACATTTTGGCCATACCGATTGGCCATAATTTATTTATATATTTATGTACATGTATATACCTACGTTTGCGCCAATATAAATATGTAGCTAGCCATATGTAGTGACTACTCGCCCAACACCTCCAAAAAGCCGCAAACTTTGTATACAATTTAACCGGAAAACGGTGGTGTGGAAGGAAGGTGTTTGGAAACAAAAACAAAAAATAACAAAAAAAAAACAAAAAAAATCAAAAAATAAAAATACAAAAGCTTGAAAACATGTTTATAAAGAAAATAAATGAAAAACTTAAACTAGTAGCTAAGTACTTAAAATATATAAAATGATGCTGATGCTGATGAATTTACACAACTCAAAAAATTAAAATTACAATAAAAACAAAGACAGCTAAAACAAGCTGCTTAAGACATGAAATTCTCTAAGTTTTTAATTTGCAAAATTCTGAATTTAGTCAGTTTTGCAGCAATCACTTACACCAGATAGTAGTAATACATATGTATAAGATACAAATATAAACGAGACTTTATCCATAACTCGACAAGGACAAGACATATGGCCATACTTCCATACAGCCCAGCAATCATCTGAATGGCGCCTTCCAAATGAGCCGAAACCCAAAAAACCACGTCAAAGTCGATCGAAAATCAAAGTTATGCTCACTGTTTTCTTTGATAGCCAAGGTGTTGTGCACTCGGAACTCCTTCCAGAAGGTCAATCCGTTAATGCTGAATATTATTTATCCGTTTTGAAGCGTTTGCGTGAGAATATTCGTCTCAAAAGGAAGGATTTGTGGGTCAACAAGTCATGGTTTCTACATCATGATAATGCACCAGCTCATACGTCTCGTCTTGTACGCGATTATTTGACCAAAAACAACGTAAATATTGTTCCGCAAGCACCGTATTCACCTGACATGGCACCGTGTGACTTTTTTCTTTTCCCTAAACTCAAATTGCGGCTTCGTGGAAAGCATTTTCAGTCGATTGAAGTCATAAAAGGGAATTCGAAGAAGGAACTGAAAGCCATACCTAAAGCGGCCTACCAGAAGTGTTATGAAGATGGGAAAAAAAGGTGGCATATGTGTATGGCCTCTAATGGTGGCTATTTTGAAGGGGATAAAATAAATATTGAAGAATAATTAACCGCTTTTGTTTTATTGAGCCAGTCTCGTTTATCATTTCGGCAATGCCCAAACTCATTATTCAAATCCTAGAATAAATTAATAATTGTGCTTCAAATTATTATATTATATAAAAGCGTTTTTTATTGTCTTTTAAAAAAGAACGCCACAAGGTATTTTGAAAAAAGTTACATAATACCTTGTGGCGATATTTCTGTGGGCAAGTAATGCAGTCGTTTATTATCAGCCCTATTCTGAATGAAAACTCCCTGGGAGATTTCTCACTTTTTCCTCTCCTCCTATCATAAATAAAAAAATTTGCGAATTTTTTCTTTTTCCCTTTCCTCTTATTCTAAACAAACTTCGAAGAAGAGGAAAAATTCCCAGTGGAAAAAGTTGACATCACCAATTTAAAAAAAATTCGGATTATTTCAATATTCCGCGAGAGTTTTTTCGCATAGAAGTTGTGTGGGAGTTTTTTTTATAAAAAAATGTAAGTGTTTAATAAATATAATAATAATAATCGTACTAATGGTTTCTTTAGGTCAAAAACAAACAAGTAAAGTGCAGTTGCAGTTGCAGTTGCTAATAGAGCTGATAGAAATTCAACCGGCTATATCCCGAAGATTTTTTAAGGTAATAAGGACGGGTTAAACAGATTTTAGGAGAAGGTGAATGACGAACAGAATACCGTAGAACCGCCTGTAAAAAATATTGTGGAATGAAAGAAGGTAAAATTTCTTTTCAGTAGGCAAATCTGC
The DNA here is from genome assembly GCA_037013455.1 of Ceratitis rosa. Lineage (NCBI taxonomy): Eukaryota > Metazoa > Arthropoda > Insecta > Diptera > Tephritidae > Ceratitis > Ceratitis rosa. The sequence goes on from JAWMAG010000006.1 coordinate 11,104,407, forward strand.
TTTAGCTTCCCTGGGGAAAGGCAAACTAATCCATAAGAACATGAGTACTTCCATAAAAATTGATAGAAAGTGTCATTTAAAAAAAATATAAATAAATTGAATTAATTAAAAGAGAAAAGTTAAAGGAGATTAAAAGGCATAACCGTTTTATTGAAGAAATTAGAATAAAAGAAGTAGTCACTTGCTTCAGCAGCCAATAAATATAATATCACAGTATCCATAATTCTAATTTAACTTTTATTTTCAATAACAATTGTTTGCTTCACCAAATTATGATTTCGAAAGATAAAAAATCCTACATTAGAATCAAACATTACAACAACTTACTAATTCAAGTCTTTTATTAAACGGATATTTTCAGCAATCCATTAATGAAATTATAAAATTTGTGCATTTCGAAATATTTTTTTTTATTACTACTTAAAAATTTTAAAATTGAATTATCCTTAAAAGAATAGAGGTTCGCCCCTAATACACAAAAAAATAAAATTTTTTGAGCTAGCAACTTTAAAATTCCATAAATTTGATTTGTAAATTCTATTTCTCTCTTAATTACTTTTTTAACTCCTCCTCTAGTTTGTGGCTTTCCAACAAATGGAGAGACCTAGAGGGTTTGTGGATTTTTATGACGAATTTTCATTTCATTATAAAAATATATTTAATTTTGTATTTCCCGACCATCGGGTTAGTATGGCTAACCTCTAGATTATGCGACCGTCTATTCTCAATTTCGACTCAGAATTATCTTCGTTCGGCGCATTATGAGGTAGTCAGAGCAGAAAATAATTATAATGCTAAGAACGCACTTCTTCGCATTGGATGCTACCGTAGTTTCTTCAAAATTGGCAATTTAAGTAAAATTCCTTAATTGCACTTCATAATACACATTCTTGCTACACGACAAATCTCAAAAACAAATGAAAAATCAAATTTAAATCTTGTTATGTTTTATTCATCGGAAAGCTCAAATAAGTGATTTCACTTTAGTAAGTCACAATTTAGTTATTTAGTTATTTGTACTCGCACACATTTCCTTGAAAAACATTTTGTTTTGTCAATTCCATTGCCTCTTATTCAAACTTTCAGATGATGTTGTTGTTGCTGCTGTTGCTGTTGTTGCCCACATATTGATTCACGTAGTTTGCCTCATTTATATCACCAAACTGCTTGCATTAATATGTGTAAATTTTGATGACACACCCCATCAATGGGGATGTCTGTCATCGGTTGAGAATTAACTCAAATTAATCGAGCTGAAATTTGAAAAATAATTGTATTAATAAAATCGTAAATTCAATGGAAATTTATTATACACTTTTACCTTCTTGAAACCAATATCATTGGCGTACTCTCTGAAGCACTGACGGCAGATGTTCAGACCATATTTGCGGATCAAACCGTGGCGGTTAGAGCATGACCGGCTATAAAGATATAAAAGTCATTAATTAAAACTAATTTTCAATTAAACACACAAAGATTAAAAGATATACACGTTTTATTTGTACAAGTGTCTAATGTAGATTACTGTACCAATTCTACTTTTGCATAAAAGCAAATACAAAGCAGAAAGATCGTTTAGTAAACAAGTTTATTTAGCCACCCTCAATTAAGGAAAACTCAAATGATTAATATTAGGAGATTTCCGTACTCAACCGGGGGCACAGACTTGATATTGCATAAATTCCAGCAAATTAAATAGGACACACACACATATAAACTATTTTATGGCACATTTAACCCTGAACATAACCTCAAATATATTTAGACTGCAAATTTTCAACAATTTGCTAAAAATTTGTGTTACAAACTGCAATTTTTACATTATAAAATTTCGACTTCAATAATTACCAGCATCTTGAGCCTTGGCCGTATTTACGTGGATGAGAATACCAAAGATTTGCGAAACCCATCTTGGCTATTTCACTTCAAGAATCCAAAAGAAAGGAAATATGGCTGTTGTCCCTCGAAGTGTTGGAAAAGGTGTGGTGAAATCACAATCACATGTTGAATATAGCAACACTAGGCGCTGCCATTTTTTCAAATTTGACATTGGTGCCATCTGTGATACAACCCTTGAAATCGCATACCATTTTTCTTTAATCGGCCATAATACATTGTGCACTTTCCTGGGAATAACTTTTATTCAACCTCTACAGAATTCATATTAATCTAAAGTATGCTTTATTTACCTCAAGGGTTTTATGGACAAGTGTAGTTAGTTCGGTCAACAAATTAACCTTGCTGACTTTCCAAATCCTTTGTGTTCGATCACTTGATCGTTAAATAAAAGTGCCGAAATTGGTCCTACACCTTCTTTATTGTAACCACAAAGTCCATTAACTCTTTGTTAAACACTCAGTTTACTAACCATACATCTCTACATGAACACATAGTATATCCTCCACGGAAGATAAAGTTTACTGCTCTTTATTTCCCATTAATCTTGTCAGTACCGAGTTCTATACTCAACTTAACTTGCCAGCAGTGTGTAGCTCGCTCTTCTAAGCCTCGCCGATTACTCGTACTCGCCTCTGGTGAATCCCTACGAAATAACCTCGATAACGAGCATTCGAAAACATTCTGCAGTTATCAGTCTCTTTCTTTCATCTGACTTGTATTTTCACTACAATGAGATTGTTTAATTGAAGTATTCAAACTTGTCTGAAAATTTCTATCTATATTAATATATATAATTTCCAGATTAATTTTTTGTTATTTGTCTCTATTTCTGTTTATTGTGTTGAGTTAAATCATATACAATCAAGGAAAAAAGTTTACATACACTCCTCGATTTAATTATTTTGGCTAATATGTTGCGAAAATTAATTAAGTCTTTATGCCAATATTTAGGATATCATAAAAAAGAATGTAAATAAGATTTTTTCTTTCTTTCGAAGCAACTCTAAGTTACTATGGGAAGACACAATAATTAGAGGAAAAACGTCTAAATACAGTGCGGCAACTCCGGGCGTTAAATTCAAAAGTTAAATTAAAAAAGGAATACTCTGCTTCTTGAATTTTTTCATTCTGGATATTACAAAAGCGCAGAATTATTTTTCAATTTTATTATATCATATGAAATATTGTATGTAATCTACAAAATGAAAACAAGTCATATGGAAAAATTGCTAAAACTGTAAATTTAAGCCGTTATACAGTACAAAGTTTCATTAAAAAACTACAATAATACGAACAGTAACGAAAATAAGCCATGATCTGACCGACCCCGTAAGCTTTCGCGGTGACATGAGCTTCAGTGTAAAAGAAATCCTCAAGGATTCGAAAATAAGTTCTTGAAATATGGCGAAATTCTCAAATTTTAATTAAATGTACGAAAAAACCTCTAATAACTGAGAAAAACTGTAAACTTCGACTTGACTTTGTCAAAACACATCTTGAGAAATGTATGGATTTTTGGAAACGGGTACTTTTCACTGATAAAATTAAGTATAATATTTTTTGGAAATGATAGCTAATCTTCGGCTTGGGAAAAACCGAATACTATGCTTGATGTGAAGAATATTACACTTACGGAAGTGGTAGCGTTATGATTTGGAGTTCCATGGGATCATTTGGAGTTGGACGTTTGGTTTTTATAGAGAATACTATGGACCGTTTTGTTTATAAAAATATATGAATCTTTATCTTGGAGAGCATTTAATTTTTCATAAAGATACCGATCCATTCCTCCCGGCACACGTTGCTCGTTACTGGCTCCCCCAGACAACCAAATTCACCACCACAGTCACCAGATATTAATCCCATTGAACAGATTTAAGACGTTTCGGTTAAAAAAATACGGAAATATGGCATCAGACTCTTAAAACTGCCCTTACTCGGAATCCGGCCGAAATTTCTTCCGAAATAACTGAAAAGTTTATCCAAAGAAGGTTTAAATTTTTGTGGTAGCTGTATTAAGACTTCCTGAGAATTTTTATGTTATTGTTATTTTTGTTTTTGTTATTGCAATGAATTACTTTTAGGTTTGATTAATAAACTTTCTAACTAATGTAGAGGAACGTATATTAATATCAGTCTTTATTAATTTTTGTTTCCAATTAGCCAAAATCGAAAAATCGAGGGAGGTATTTAGAATTTTTCCTTGACTGTACATCTCTTAACAATTCGCAGACTCCATCATTCAATTTACAATAGGTGTATACTACGCTACTACAAGAAAACTGACAAACAAAAAATTTGTATAGAAAGACCACAAATTGTAAAATTACACAAGCAACTCTGTGTTTTGGGAACTTGACAGCTAGCGGCTTTTAAAAAGTAACGCTTTGACAAAACTGTAAGTAAAAAAAAATATTAAGCGGGCATTGAAAATTTTGTTCAAGTGATAATCGCTAAAAAAATATATAAAAGATAAATAATTTTGTCGAATCGGTTTACGTGAACTTGGAAATTACGCAACTAAAAGGATTTAGTGAAGATATTATTGAATAAATATATCAAAATGGATACATCGAAGCAAACATTCAGTGAAGCAAATAATACCGCCGCTTCGATGTATTTATCCTTTGATTCTACTATTTCTAGTGCAGCCTATAAAACTTTAGAAGCTACCACAGATGACCTATCAATGTTATCTAATATTGACAACGGGGAAGAAACTGTAGAAAATTCCCAGGACATGCATCAAAATAGTACCTTGGAAGCAATAGATTCACACTTGAACTATCTTGATTCGGTAAAGAATAAGGACACTCAATTGCAAAAGTCTTCAATGCCAAAAAGAATATTGCAAGAATTTAATATTGTCAGCTCAACACCGAGTAAGGAACAGATATTACGTAGTGTTGAAGTTTCTCGTGGATCAGGCGCTGAAAGATGTATTGCTTTTACGGAATTGGATGATAAAAAAGAGACCGTTGAGACTACTACAGATAAAGAAAATGCAGTACCTGCTAAAGAGGTAGTTGGGAATTCTCAAGCAAATATTGAAAATATACCAATGATTACAACAGATAAATCTAAATCAACTGCTAATGAAGAAAATGTTGTAGAAAAGGTAAGTATTAACAAAGCAGAGGATGATGAAAAAACAACTAAGGCTAACACCGAAAAGACATCGAATACTAAGAATGAGCAAAGTGCGGAAAATACTTTAGAAAACAAGGGTAATTTATTGAAATTGTTTTATAAGTTAATTTCTTAATAGCTCTGTTAAATTTGTCTATTCTTTTAACAGCTATAAATAAACGATCTTCAATTATCATCAAAAAACCTGTTTGTGAACCTGATCTTCTAACTAACCGGCCGTCAAGAATTGCCGTAAATTCAAATAAACGATTTTCTGTTAACAACTTTAATGTCAAAACGGACATAGATAAACAGATTACAGAAATCCCAAAATTGATGACGAAGGTACTGAAAATCGGTGAACCTTCCAGTGCAAATAATGATAGAACTACACCTTCATCAACCTTGGACAAACGTAAGTCTATTATGCATAATATAAAAGGACGTTCCTCAATGCTACCATCAAATACAGCAATACAAGCAGAGAAACGTCCTTTTGCATACACACAACGTATGTCGGTTTTAGTCAAGACTACATTAAATAGTCCTGCCCGTAAAATAGCTCGACGATCCGTATTTCCCGCCTCGCAGCTAACGCACAACGTACCGTTGAAGCCTAGTCGCATAAGTATGTTGCCAACTGGCAGAGTAGCACAATCGACAACTGCCACTATTAACACAAAAGGTGTTATAAAACCAGTAACCGAGCCCACAAAACAGACGTTGACAAATAGAAAATCAATTTATCCTGTTGAGAAATTACCTAAAACTACTACTGCTACAGTAGTAAAAGCACAAAATATTGTTAAACCCAGACAAAGTATAACTGCAAAACCGGAATCTTCTTATACTTGTAACACTTGTGGTTGTAAGTTCAGGATTAAATCCCTTTTGGATGCCCACAAACGTTCTCATGAAGGTGATGGTTTGCCAGCTTTTGTTAAGAAACCCACGATAAATACTTTAAGTACAGCACCACCTACAAAACAGTCAAATGTCTCAAATAAATGTAAATATTGCGACAAGAAATTTGCTCTTGTTCGTGCATTACACATTCATCTTTTGCAAAATTGTCCAAAAATACCACCCATTGAAAAACGAAAATTGAAATTCGACGAAATGGATCATATTGAGAAAGCGCAATTGCCTGGATTTTTTCATTCAAGTACTTCTAATAATAAAAAAGTAAATAATAAAACTGAAACGCTAGTTCAAACAAAGCCAGATACAAAAGCACAACGTTCTCACTCAGATCTGAGTAGTATTTCGATGAGCTCTACCGATTCGGCAAACGATAAAAAAGGTAAACTTTATCACTAAAAAATTGCGAAAAAAATTTAATTTTTTTTTTCCTATATAGCGCTTGCTGAAATTACCATGATAGCGAACAATGCGGCTGCTGTAGTAGATGGCATATTGCCAGACATGGCCCCACCTTCAGCTAGAGTAGTTAAAAAGACAGCAGCACACGCTGGAATACATCGTACACCGAATAAATCTATTATGTGCCATACATGCAAGATTTCCTTCAAATGCATAATGGATCATATTCAACATAATATGGCGGTGCATTTCAAGAATTTTGAAGTGCAAAACATTAACGAAAACGCACAAAAGACTACAAAATAAACGCAATAATGCGTTAATTTATTTTATTAGACATACATAAACATACATACATATGTATATGCCTTGTGCAAACTTATATTTTTTACTTATTTATTATTTCATATTAGTTAATTTCCGTTCCTTTACGTTTGACGTCTCAGAGTTGTCCAAACAATAGATTTCACCATTTCTTTAAGTATTTCTATTTACATTTCAACTACATTTTATTCTTGCACATGGCAAATAAGTTTGATTCTTTTTATTATTATTATTTTTTTTTTTATGATTGTGCGCTATTCACCAAACACATATAGGCATAAAAACAAGGCTTAAATTTTAGTATTTAATTTCATTGTGAAATTATATTTTTGATATGTATTTCAGAAAGAAATGAGTGTTTATTCAAATGCCTAAATAAATATAAATACTCCAATATTTTGGTTCCACGAGGGAAAACGAAATTTTATTTTTAACTCAGATTGTTAATTTTTTTCTAGTAATAAAGGTTTGGTTTTCAATTAAGATATATTTTATTTTTTATGTCAGTAACAAAATGAAATTGCCACATATCAAAGGTATTCACTTTTGAACTTTTTTTAGGGAATATGAAACACATAACGATAGTTAGATCACTTTTCATTCAAGGTTTAACAACTTTACAACAACATAAAAAAAATCGTTTACCATTATCTTCCCATAGCTGATACTGTGTGCTTTTAGATTCCATTATTGCTTGTTGCATATTTTAATAAAAGTTTATTTAAATTCGTACGCTAAGATTTCAATTTTTCACATCATATATGTATGTTTGTATAAAAGTGTCGCAAACATGAAATTATAAAGGCGGAAAAATTCTCGATAATTTCCCTTCCGGTGGCAAATTTGTGAACATTGCCAAAAATGCGAACGCGCATACGTACATCAGACATTTATTTTAATGATTAATTGTTGTAAAAATACACATAGCATAGATCTCTAAGCTAAATGTGGTATGCAACAAATCATGCCAGATAAATATGTATATGTATGCAATTGCGTTTTTAATATGCATATATATGTATAAACTCACATGTGTATAGCCCATTTAGGAATAAAAGCTCACTCAAAATATACACACCATACATTTCACACCCATTTTTTTTTTATAAATTTAAATACTTATTTGTTTCGACACATTGTTGCAGACGAGAATGAAAATAACCAGACACAAACAATGCATCAACGTCGAAATTTCTAACCTGAATCGTTGATTTCCTCTTATTTGACCACCGTCTGCTACACCAAACCTAAACAAATGTTATTTTTTTTTCTTGTTTTTGTCGCATGCTTTGTGGCAACGTATCCACTACAACAAGGCATAAACATTTGAACATCTCATAGGCATATATTATACATTCACATATGTATGTGCAGGTTTGCATGTGCATGCAGTTGTCTGATAGTTTGTGTCGCCACGAACTTGAACTTGATAAATGAAATTATGTTGGTATTTTAAGATGTTCTTGCCTCTATTTATAAAAAAAAAAGATGTATTTGGTTGCATTATTTATCTAGTGCCTGTAGTACACTGCTTGTTTTAAGATGTAAACTGTGCTGCAGGTGACCCAGATTATTTTTTTAAGTGTATATGTTTTTACATACATACATACGTACAATTATTAAATATCTTTTTAATAACTTTTGTGTATTGCTTTTTTTCATATTCTCATATTGATCGTTATCAGCACTTCGTTCGCGCACTAAAGCTATTCTGCCTTCAAATTGCTCCAAAAATAGATTTTAGTTCGTGTTTTTTTACATTTTAATATTTATTGTATTTAATTACTAACATTAAAAGTTTTATAAACTCATTGTGTTTTCTTTTTCTGCATGCAGTATGTGTGTGTGTCGTTTTTTATTTTAAAAATACGTTTTACTAAAACTAAAAAGCGTATCAACAATTACATTCTTAAACAATACTTACATAAGAATGTAATTTACTAATCAACTACAAGCATACTTTTATGTTTCAGTATTGTTTGGAAGATTTTAACGTGTGATATTATTGATTGATTCACTCTAATTATAAGTAGTTTATGCTTAATCTTATTTATTTAAAAACACAGCTGAGCTTAGTTTAACATGAAATTACCCTGTGATTTCTTTCAAACAAATTAAGATTATTTTAAGAAGACAATAAAAAAGATATTCAAAGTTTTAATCAAATCAACAATTATAAAAAATAAAGAAAAAGTGCATAAAATAGAATTTAAAAATAGTTAAATATAGTGCCAAAAGTTGAATACTAATACAAGCTAGCTAGGCTGTAGCTCTTATTAGTATTTAAAAATATGAACTTAAAATTCATATTAAAGAAAAGAAATACAATCAAAAAGTAGTATTAAGAAATCAATAGCAGTATAAGTAGATGTATATAAGATTAATGGAATTATTTGTAGTACATTTAAACGTAGATAACTGCTTGATTGAGCAAATTATTCGAAGAGATAACTGATAATTCCCCGGAGCAACTTTTACTCATTTCAATATCATTTATACTTTTATTGATCATCATCATCATCATATGAACACATTTTTGTGTTTACTTACAGTCCGTTGTTCGTTTCTTGCAATCTTAACAAATTTAATTTGTTAACATCGACAAAGGCTTATGCGTTTCTTCGATATAATATATAGTTATGCGTTGTCATTTCTTAATATATATTTGTTTGTTTTTGTTTTTTTTTCATTTTCTATAAGCTATAAAGCGTGTAAACTTTGCCACCTCTTGAAGTTATCTCCATTCTCTTCGTAATTTCACCAATATCCCAATCAGCGGTTTTCACTTTTCCTTTTGTTTCTCTTAAAAATACTGGCATTGATATCTATAAGACTTTCTTCATGTATTTCTTTTTGGCATTCTCCAAACTGGGCAGCTCACAACGACGTGGTCCATACATTGAAATCGGCGTACAAAACTCATAACCAAGTCGCTCATAGAAACCATCTTGATCGATGGTAGATAAGTAAATGGCTTTCAAGTCTAATACGATACGACAATAATCTTCAGCGAATTTCATAATTAATTTACCAAAACCTTGCCCGCGAACACTTTTATCCACCACTACCGACTCGATAAAACAGGCCATCTTTTTGGACGGTATCTGACTTAACTTACAATGTGCTATAACACGATTCATCCCGTCCGTAGTCAAAACTAAGCTGCAGGGAAGTGTATCACAGGAAGCTTCGAGTGAACGCATGCGAGCCGTCTCACTACGCGGCCATTCGGAGTTAATCAGCTCGCATGTCTTTTTCATTAGCTCGGGATGATGGTGTATGGGGACGACACTGAAGGGACTACCCGAAACATTAAACGGTGGAAGACCCTGTAAATAAATACGAATTTACGGAGAATTGTGTCAGTTAATAAATGATATATTTATATGTATGTACCAAATAATATGTGCATACTAAAAAACAAATGGAAACTATTAAGCAAATAAAATTCTTAAAGGATACCTCATAATACGGTTCCGGTTTTATGAAGCGCATAATCTGTAAGTGGTGTACAGAGAGAGACTACTAAATAAAATGATAACTTCCACCACTGTAGAGACCAGTAAAGCGTTGCTAAAAATCTAAGCAGAAAATTAGTTTTGAATTTTCCCATTCAAATAGCGAAATATGCTCATAATTGAACATAATTATAATATGTAATACAAAAATTTTTCGAAATGACATTGCAACAAAAATTGGTGGAAGCAAATTCAGACTACGTACATTGTACTCATGAAAAACACAATTTTTAGAAAATGTGAGGCCACACATCGATTAGTTTACTTAACCAAAAACAAATGATTTACACAAAAACAATGCACACTTAAGTAAATATTAGTATATTTAAAGTTCCAAAAATAAAATCATTTCATTTATGGCACATGCTCGTAAATGTGTGTCCGTATGTAATGAATGTGTATGAACTCGGTTGGAAAACAAGGCTATTGTCGGTGAATTTCAAGGTTCATGTCCGTTCGCCTTGAATACCGCTCAAGTAAATATATAAAAGGATCTTGGCTGCAAAATACTTTTATAAAATTGCATAATACGTTGGTACATAAAAAACATGGCACATCAATTTATGATTTTTGAATATGTGATATATGTACATATAAAAGCATAAATGTTTGCAATATCTACATATACTTTATATTTATTTTAATGTACATATATATGAGGTATAATATTCTCAATCTGTAATGAGTCAACCGGTGCTAGATTATATTCTTTTGTAATACATATACTATACAGATATATGTACGTAAACAATTCATAAAAACTTCATAACACTATAAAGTTTTCACTAATTTAAATACAAAAGAGAAGCGTATTTTTAATTAAGTGCACAAATACTGTTTCAACAAATTGATTTTTACCATAACGTAATTTCTTCGTTGTTGCTCTTCTTTAGAAATGCCACGACGGACTGCAAAGAACGAACTGATTGAACTGCCCAAATCTGTTCTGCCTCTAGGCTTATTTTAATTTTATTAGCTTATTATACGCTATTTCCTTGTGTTATTAAATGTTGCTGCAATGATTTCCTCACAAGTGGTTTAATACAATATATTTATTTTTTTACAGTTTCCCACATACATAAATACATTCATGCAATGATTGTATGCTGGGCTTATTGTACGTATAGAAGCTGATATGTTAATTGCTATATGTTTCTCTGAGATTATTTGTAAATTTTATGCTTCAATAAATCAGCGGTATTTCAATTTTGTTAAAATTCACTTCTGGCGCCAAATAACAAAATGAATAAGAAACAAAATTTTTATAAATAGATTTTTGCAAAATGAAGATAAAGTAAATTGAGCTAGAGCGGCAGTCAAGTGTCAAAAATGTTTTCCTAATTCGTTTTCCTTTGCTGTTTCGTCAAACACGCCAAAATTAATGCGAATTTGGAGAATAAAACAGAGGACGGTCAAGAAGTGTTGTAAAGTGAAAAATACCTAAATCAGATTAGCAGCTACTGTTAAAGAGACATAACTCAAAAGTTCTTAATATTGAGGTAAACAGACATTATTGAAGAAGTCATAATTAAATAATTAGATATGCAAGTTTTAATTAGATAATATTATATATTATTATTTGTAATTGGGGCCTTCATTTAAACTTGCAAATGCCTGATAATCATGACATAATTATCGCTTGATAAATAAATTTAATTTTTTGTATGAAAATTTTTGCATCAGATAAATATTATTTATTAAGTCCCCTGCAGAATAAACCGTGGTTTTGTATCACAATACTTTTAGTTTTCTACAATATAATTTTAAAAAATGTATTTAATTTTATTTGTTACATGTATTATGATGCTCATAACTACTTTCTAATATATTACAAGGATTAAATATTTAGTAATATCCAATAAATTTCTTATTTAGTACAATGTATTAAGTTAATATAGAATGTCAACCCCCAAAAAGATCAACCGTCGGAGGCGGTTTAGTATTATGCTGCAACTACTATCTTACGCACATTAAAACCAGACTGGAAATCATGTTTCCAGCTGACAGTGTGTTTGTATACTTTTAAACAAATTTATATTTTATATACTCGAATATATATGCCAATCAAATATACATGATCTATATGTTAACAAATAATTAGTTACGAATTTAGTTTTTATTTCTTTGAAAAAATAACGCATTTTAATATTAATATTCCTTTAAAAAAGACTATACCAGCAACAACGCTGTTATTCAAGCAAGCAATGAGCTAAACCGGTTTTACGGAGAAAATCAAATCGCCGCTGGTTTCTGCGGGACAACTTTTTGTTTACATAAGATAGGCTGCTATGGACGGAAGGTATGTAGGATGGGTAGTTGCAGCATAAGCTGTAGATCCCACCACTTCTTAGAAAAAACATAACGACGCAAACCCACAAATTTTAGGAGGAGCTTCACCGAAAATCGTTTCAGCGGTAACATAGCGCCAATTATATATGGTATATATATAACTAATATTTCATTGTTAATAAATATACGTTACCTCTGAGAAATTAACATAGCAAAATTTTATCTAAAAACCTAAAAAACTTTAATCTCACCTCCCCCGTTTTATTCCTAGTTTATTATTAAAACAAACAGACACTGTCTTGTTAAATTGTGTAACGCTAAACCGTTTTCTTTAAATTCATTTTGCAATCGTCTATTTTTTGACGGCTTGGCAACACTTTATGATTCGTTTGTTTACATTTTCTGTTTTACCACACTATCTTTCTTTCCTTTGCAAATTGCAACCCAGCAACAGATGTTTTCAAGTGCATTTGTTCATTGCCGATTTTCTGATTTGTTAAAATTTTTCTTGGCGTTTTGTGTACAAATGTAAAATTTATAACGAAACGGTTATCACAATAAAGAACTTGAAAAACAATACCGAAAGTGAAAGTATATCACTGTGACTCACCGATATTTGTGTCGCGTGCCTGTTTATAAAATTATTTGCAATTGTGCCCTCACGTTTTCTGCCAGCGATCACTGACCGACTGCGATAGATTTATTACACAACAAACAATAAATAAAACTACATTAAAAATAAGTTAGCATATACTAAAAATAAACCATAAACAATTTGCATCTGTGCAAAGAGAAAGAACAGAAAACAGCATTTGCTATTCAAGTTCACCAATCGACGCTGAAGTGGCGTTGTTGTTTCAGGAAGCAAATATATGTATATATAAAAAGAAAACAACCGGCAAAAATTAGATTGTAGTGTATAAAGTGCCACGTTATATTTAAATATGCTACCAGGACGACAGATGCCTCAACCTCTGGCGCAGGAGAATCCATTATGGGTGTCTTGGCACGACACACAAATGATGGCATCACTTAGTCCAGCCACAGTCATGGATTATTTTTGCCGGAAATCCAATCCTTTCTATGATCGAGTTTGTAATAATGAAACGATTCGAATGCAACGTTTAAGTCTGGAACATCTAAAGTAAATTTATTGGACTGGTACACATAGTAAAACCTTATTGACGGTAATTTTTCATCTTTTGCAGCAATATGATTGGCGTCGAATACATTCTGTTACATGTGGCCGAACCTATATTATATGTAATTAGAAAACAGCATCGGCATAGTCCAACAGAGGCAACACCGATGGCTGATTATTATATTATTGGGGGTATGGTTTATAAAGCACCTGATTTGGCAAGCGTTATTAATTCGAGAATTGTATGTATTAGTCCTTTTAAATTGTAAAAATCTGTAATTTATAAATTTTTAGTTAGCTACGGTGTCAAATCTACAGTCAGCTTTCGAAGAAGCTAGCAGCTATTCCCGATACCATCCAAACAAGGGTTATACGTGGGATTTTGTGTCAAATAAAGCACGTTAGTAACGAATGACTACTTTATACTTTGGCAAAACTATTAACTAATTACATTTTTTGTTTTGTAGTGGCAGACAAATCTAAAGGAAATAAAAAAGACTCGTCATCTAACAAAGACGATGGCGGTACGATATTTCAAAAACAGCGAGTTGACATGCTATTGGCAGAGCTATTGCGTAAATTCCCACCCCCGATACCGCCAATAATTCATCAGCAACAAATGCAAAACCAACAACAATTGCAACAGGCACAACTTCAAAATGCTGTTCACGAAGGAAGTGCAAGTGATCCAAGTACAAATGCTGGAAATCCAACGACTTCCAATAATGGTGTTGTACCTTCAGAGACGAGTCCTTCACCTAATACTGCGCAAGGTCTAATTGAACCAAAAACCGAGGGTGTCGATATGAAGCCTCCTCCAGAAAAAAAAATGAAAATGTAGAAGAAACCAATCACTATTTTAATTTGATATGCAGAATAACTTATTTATAATTTAAATAAAAAATGCTACAAAAATATATTTATTATTACATAGAATAACTTCCAGCTAAATGTATTTAAAAACATACATATAACAAAGTATGTGTTCATTTTTTTGAGTGTTTATACGTATTTACACATAAATAGTTAAATGTTTCCTCAAATCAAATAGCCACAAGTACATACGTTCTATTGTGCCACTTTCTTTGCTACTCCACATACTTTACCAATGTGTTTTTCTTGTTCCAATGAATCTACTACAAATTTTGCCAAATCATATTTGGAAATAGCACGACCAGGTACATCGTCATGTAGCACAGAATAATCGGTTGAATGCTCTTCAACAATGTATGGTGGTAGTATGGCCACATACTCTAAGCCGGATGCCTTTGTCAAATCCAACATACGTTTATGTTCTTCATTTATTTTAAGATAAATCTCTGGAACTTCATGTAGCGAATGGAATAAAAATGATGATATAACAATAGAGAAACGACGTATGTTTTTTTCTTTCATCGCTGTAATCAGAATTTGAGTACCCCTTGATAATTCTGTAGTAGCCTCCCAATTATTACGTGTACCCAAAATAATGCACACTGCGTCTACGCCATCAATTACATTTTTGCAATCATCTAAATTCAATATGTTTCCTTTGACTAAATCAACTTTATCCTTAAAACGCTCTGGTAATGTCGTTTCACTACGATACAAAAGGCGAACCTTCAATCCTTAAATTAAACGAACTTGATAAGTTTATTTTACAAAAACAAAGCCAATTTTAATTTACCTTTCTTTAAAGCATAATCGACAACACATTCGCCGGTCATGCCGGTGCCACCAATAACAGCAATCCGTTGCATAATGCAAGTGTTCTTTCACAGTATATTCAAAAAAATGAAATTGTTATATTGTTGCTGATTTCGGATGAGAAACAGATAAGATTAAAAGCTATTTTTATTTATTTGTTCGTAAATTAGAAACGATTCTAAAATCCCTGGTGTGAGATTCGTTTCTTCAATTGTGATATTCACAACTATTGAACAAAGAATTCCATTACCGCTTTTACAACAACAACAGAAAACTCCATTAATTCATTTTCTTTGCTGCTATAAAAAATATTAAAATAGTTTACAAAGCTTAACTAAGTGGAAATGACAGGTTTCGCTTACATACAACACCTTCGCCCTAAAGCTAGTTCGAGTTTACTTCAGTTTCTATCTAATTCGGTTGAAGTCACCTAATGGAATGACTAGTTGTCACAATTGCAGGGTAACTAATATAAATATATAGGTAAAATATGTTTAGAAAACACATTTTAATGCTCAATTAATTTGTTTTGTTGGAATAGGCAAATAAAATTACTTAATGTACCCTATTGGAAGGAAATCAGATATAGGACTTATGTAATAATGTAATATTTGAAATAGGGCCCAATAGTTAACAATTATTAAGACAAACATACATTCATGATCAAATAAAAAAGTCTTACACAAACAAATATACATATATTCATACGAGGCATTCATTTTCAATAATACAGGGAAAAACATTCCAAATTTATTAACTAAACGCAATCAAGGAAGGGATTACATAAGGAACAATATAAGAACTGATAAAAATCATTTTAAAAAATAAATAAAGACATCATAAAATAATTACTTTTTGATTTTTAATTACTCTAATGTTTATTTCACAGAATGTTTATAATAAACCAAACTATCTTGATAATTCTATAAATAAATATGTAATGTTAAGATATGTTATATTATGTATTTAAAAATCTTGAGTTGTAAATAATTATTCGCAATTACGACACTTTTACATTTACTTTATATTATTATTTACACATGTGTAGAATTATTTTTAGTTTTTCCAACTAGGTATATACATATGTATATAGTAATTATATATATGAATAAGTTCAATTGTTTAGATTTTTTAAATTTGCGAGAGGCAATGTACACAAATGAATTTGTTTATGTTGTTCTTCTGGTGTTGCAACTGAGTGAGTAAATGGGTATGTTGTTGATGTTGCATCAGAATCCGCTGGAACTGAGTTTGTGCATTGTGGTGCTACATGACGATGTGTTGCTATTACTAAGTTTGGGTCTGCTGTAAAAACTGGATACATTTCGTCCGTCTATCACTACTTCGAGAACCGGTGAAGTCGATCAGCCTCAATCTATTTGGGGATGTTTCTTTGTGGAAGCTGGATTTTCCGACATCCCCGGGGGAATACCATTACTCGGGAATTTAGTCTCTCCCCCACCACAAATCCGTTAATTGATCCGTTGATGATCGCATGTTGCATAAGGATTGCTCACGTTTCCAGGGTGCGCGAAGTGGACGCAAGAGTAGGAATTAAGTATTGCTCATTGAAAGGAATAACTGGTGAAGATGAAGACGTTCTTCAAGTTGAAATCGCTGCAATATTGCCTTTACCGAGCTAAGATGCAACTAGGGAGGGCGAAGAAAATTAGAGGGACAGGAGTATTTCGAATCAATGGTGATAAATAGCCGTTTTAAATTTACAAAATTCTTTTTCTCTTTTTAATACTTTTAAGAATGCGCATCTTTACCAAATTAAAGGGATAGCTGGCACCCTTGATGAGGTTTACCGAAAAATTTAGACGGGCGACCTAATATTCCAATCTAATTTTAATATAAGAAGAGAAAAGGGAGCTTTAATTTCTTTAATTTTCGTCAGCAAACCAAAATTGATTTTAATTCTTTAATATGAAAAAGTCGAATTTATAGAAGCCGCATAACAAATTCGAAGCAAAATTGCTGCTACGGCCACAATGAGGATAATGCATTCTTAAACTTCCGGAAGCGACGACGATGCACAAAATGAAATAGTAGTAGGATTTAGAAGGATGTTATATAATTACCAATTTTATTAAAACTCTTAACGGAATACTTAAAACCAGTAATAATTAACTGTATAAATGAACGAATAAAAAATTAAACCCCCAAAATAAAAAAATGTTCTAAATCTTGCTGGCTAATTTTTACTGCATCCTGTTCATTGAAAACTGAGTAAATTTCGATACTTGCTGGTTTTTATTGACATTTCTCAACGAACACAGCCAATATCTTTCACAAAAATAATATATTTTGGCTTTTAATTTTCTCAGGCGTTTTCCCAGCAGAAGGGCGGCAACTTTTTGAGAAGTCGATGAGGAAAGGGTCGAGCTTAGCCATAACAGATATCAACAATAAAAAAAAATTAAACAATGTGTATATATGTGTGAGCTTGTGTTTTTGTGAACTCATTCTTATTTTTTGCTTTTTTTTTTTGTTTATATTATTATAAGAATTGAATTGATCCGAGTATGTAATTATAAATATTGAATGTAAATATAAAAATAAATATGTAATATCTGTTTTATGTTATATCGTTTTAAAAACTGGGTGTACCTGAAATGATTTATTAGTGTTAATTTAAATATATTTTGAACTGAATTTTATAGTATTTTTTGTTACTTTTTTGTGCTCTTTTGTTTTCAAAACTGATGTACCTAATGTATATTTATATATACATATGTATATTTTTCATTGAAATATTGAAATAGACTGAAATAGATAATTTATATTAACTAGTAGTGTATTCATACGGAATTAGTCCATACAAAAGAGTGAGTAAAAAACTAAAACACCTACAGTAAGTATCCCTCAGTTTTTTGCCCAACGATCTGTACAATATCTGCTTTTGCAAATTGCAATTCAGCAACAGGTGTTCACAAGAGCATTTGTTCATTTGCGTTTTTCCGATTTGTTAAAATTTTTCTTGGCGTTTTGTGTACAAAGGTAAAATTTATAACGGAACTGTTCTCACAATAAAGAACTTGAAAAACAATACCAAAAGTGAAAGTATATCACTGTGACTCACCGAAATGTTTGTCGCGTGCCTATTGATAAAATTATTTGCCAGTGATCACTGACCGACTGCGATAGATTTATTACACAACAAACAATAAATAAAACTACATTAAAAATAAGTTAGCATATACTAAAAATAAACCATAAACAATTTGCATCTGTGCAAAGAGAAAGAACAGAAAATTGAATTTGGCATTCAAGTTCACCACATTGACTCTGAAGTGGGGTTGTTATTTCAGGATAAAAATATAGATATAAAAAAGAAAACCGGGAAATTAGGCTTTAGTGTATAAAGTGGCACTGTTTATTTAAATATGCTACCAGGCGCAGGAGAATCCATTATGGGTGTCTTGGTACGACACACAAATGATGACATAACTTAGTCCAGCCACAGTCATGAATTATTTTTGCTGCAAATCCAATCCTTTCAACAATTGAGTCTGGAACATCTAAAGTAAATTTATTGGGCTAGTACACATAGTAAAACCTTATTGACGTTAATTTTTCATCTTTTGAAGCAATATGATTGGCGTTGAATACATTCTGCTACATGTGGCCGAACCTACAGCATCGTCATAGTCCAACAGAAGCCAGCAGTTTTTCCGCTACCATCCAAAATAGGGTAATACGTGGGATTTTGCTTCAAATAAATCACATAAGTAACTTCGTACTTTTACAAAACTATATATTAATTACTTGTATGTTTTCGTTTTTTAGGGTCAGACTAATCTAAAGGAAATAAAAAAGACTCGTCATCTAACAAAGACGATGGCGGTACGATATTTCAAAAACAGTGCGTTGAAATGCTCTTGGCAGAGTAGTTTGTATACTTCCAGCCCCAATTCCGCCGATAATACATCAACAACAATTGCAACAGACACAACTTAAAAGTGCGAGTGATCCAAGTACAATTGCTGGAAATCCAACAACTTCTAATAATGGTGTTGTAACTTCAGAGGCGAGACCTTCACCTAATACTGCGCAAGGTCTAATTGAACCAAAGACCGAGTGTGTCGATATGAACTCTCTTCCAAAGAAAAAATAAAAATGTAGAATGAACCAATCACTATTTTAATTTAATATGCATAATAACTTATTTATAATTTAAATAAAAAATGCTACAAAATTATATTATTACATACATATGTATGTTCTGGTGTGCACGAACGCTTTTAAAGCATGATTTTTTTTGCCTCACGTAAAATATGCAATTAGTAACCATATTCAGTAGGTTATTCAAATATTTGCAAATATTTATTCAATAGCTGCGTTTTAGGCGTACTGATTTCGTAATTAGAATTTTCATTCGGTGTTGAATAACTTCCAGATAATGTACAAATGTATAAAACAAAGTATGTGTTAATTGTTTTTGAGTGTATCTAGGTATTTACACTCAAATAGTTAAATGTTTCCTCGAATAAAATACAGACGCAATTAGATAAGTTCTATTATGCCACCTTCTTTGCCACCCCACATACTTTACCAATGTGTTCCTCTTGTTCCAATGAATCTACTACAAATTTTGCCAAATCATATTTGGAAATAGCGCGACCAGGTACATCGTCATGTAGCACAGAATAATCGGTTGAAGGCTCATCGGCAATATGTGGTGGTAGTATGGCCACATAATCTAAGCCTGATGCCTTTGTCAAATCCAACATACGTTTATGTTCTTCATTCAATTTATGAAAAACCCCTGGAACTTCATTAAGCGGACGGAATAAAAATGACGACATAACAATCGAGAAACGACGTATGCTCTTTTCTTTCATCGCTGTAATCAGGTTTTGAGTACCCGTTGATAATTCTGTAGTAGCCTCCAATTTATTACGTGTACCCAAAATAATGCACACTCCGTCTACGCCATTAATTACATTTTTGCAATCATCTAAATTCAATACGTTTCCTTGAACTAGATCAACTTTATCCTTAAAGCGCTCAGGTAATGTCGTTTCGCTACGATACAAAAGGCGAACCTTTAATCCTTAAAATAAATGCATTTACAAGTTTACAATACACAAACAAAAGTGAGTTCAAATTTACCTTTCTTTAAAGCATAATCGACAACGCATTCGCCGGTCATGCCGGTTCCCCCAATAACAGCAATCCGTTGCATAATGCAGGTGTTCTTTCACAGACTATTCACCAAGCAAATTGAAACCTACAATAGAATGCAATTATTATCTTGCGGATTTCCGATAACAAATAGTACACTTTCAGATAAGATTACTAAATTAATTTTATTTATTTATGCGTAAATCAGAAACGATTGTGTGCGATTCGTTCCGTCAAACATGACATTCACAACTACTGAACAGAGAATTCCATTAATGTATTTTCATTGCTGCAATAAAAAATATTCAAATGGTTTAGCAAGCTTAATTAAGTGTAAATGACAGATTTCGCTTACACACACCAACTTTGCCCTGAAGCTTGTTGCGATGTTACTGCAGTGTAATAAATGTTCTCGCATTTTTTAGGTATAAAAACCACATTTAAAGCTCAATTATTTTTTTTGAGGAATAAGCCAATAAAACTACTTCAATATACCCTATTGGAAGGCGATCAGATATAGGAATTATGTAATAATGTAATATTTGAAATAGGGCCCAATATTTAACAATTATTAAGACATACATTCCTGATGAAATAAAAAAAGTCTTACACATAAAAATATACATATATTCATACAAAGGTATTCATTTTCAATAATGCAGGGAAAAACATTTAAAATATATTAACTAAACGCAATCAATTCCTACTTGGTATTTCTTTGTTTTTCTTTTACATCTTTTTATAACAGTATGTTTTCAATATTTCAGAAGTACATGAAAAATGTAAGATTGCCGTGGAAAGCTCACTTGCCATTCTTTTGAAAAGTTGATTTTAGCTCGAAATTCGAATTAATTCATTTTCTCAAAGTATTAATATAATTATGGTTCTTGACGAAATGCATAATTTTAAAAAATTGCAACGTTAAAATTTTTAAAATTATAAACAAAAAGTACTATTAATTAAGAAAAAAACGAAATTTATTTTTATTCCACATATGTTGGAATATCGTTACTTTGCCGTCAACCGATTTCGTAAAATTATAAAACAGTCAACTTCAAAGGTGGGCTAACCTCCACAAATAGAGTATAAATTGAAAGTGTAGGCATTTAAATTTTTTGGTGTTGGGTAGGTGCTACAATTCGAGCCGTTTTAAATTAGAACTACTTAAATATATGAATATCCAATAAGAACAAAATATTCATGATTTAATCATATTTAAAATGTAGAAATTAATAAACTAAAATATTTGGCAACTCAAAAGACACTTTATCAAAAAACTCGAAAAAAGTAGGCTAGCTCATTATGTCAAGGCGCCATTTTTTAAAGAACAATATATATAGAAATACTGCACAGCCGACAAAATTTTTAATTTACTTTGATAATTATAAACTAAAATAAATTCATCATGATGAATACAAGTGAAGAAGAATTTTCGAACTCGGATGCGTGGCTATCCGAGCAACTGTTCGCCCAATTAAAAGAATTTAATTCAGACTATAGAGAAAAGTCGGTTGTTGATGCATCGACAACACTTGTATTTCCTTCCGGAAGTCTCGGCTGTTTGCCTGAAGAAGAACCTCACGATTTAACAAAATCCCGACTTGAAAACTACGACTCTGTTTTCAAATTATCTACACCAACTAATATTTCTACTTTCGATATGAACGATGTGCTGGATTTAACTAATATTAATGGCAGATGTACCGATTCAGCGTTGCTGGATTTGGTAGGGACAGTTCCCTTAACTCCGTTCGTAACTCCCGTACCTGAGACAACATTAATGGTCAATGAGACAGTGAAACAAACGGCTGAATCATCCTTTGATGCAACAGAAGAGGAATTAAAGCTTTTGAAATTTTTGGAGTCACAGCCACCTACTAATCAGTTTGGTGTGTATAGTATATTGCATATACTTAATAATATATACTTTCATGACCTTTTCAGACACAAAATCATATGTTCCAACTGATATTTCACCCACTGCATATCGCATTGTCAAGTGTTCAAATTGCAATGTTCTCTTTGACTTAATGTCTTTCCAAACACATATTTGTGAATATGATGAACACCACAATCTCATTGCTCCACCAATAACATCAACACCTATTAGGAAACAAATAAAAGAAGAACCATTACTACCAGTAGAACCGGCATGTATTCGATTATTGCGCGAAAATCAAATTCGAATTCGGCGCTTTTTAAAAGATGAACTTAAATATGATGTGAACGCTTCAGTAAATAGTAATACAAGCAGTTCCGGTAATCCGTCGAGTAGCACATCAAACATATCACTGGGATCCAATTCTTCGGGAAATACATCTAAAAAACAAGATGGACCCCATGAGTGTACATTATGCGAACGTAAATTTGTACATGCTTCAGGCTTATTACGGCATATGGAGAAACATGCCATGGATCTTATACCGACACCCGGCGTATCTTTAAGTGGTAAAACAGCCACATCGCAAGGCAGTTCACTCCAGAGCGTTAATGGTCTACGTGTCGTTATTAAATGTACCTTATGTGGCCGCGTATTCTTTGAACCTATTGCTGCTTTCAAGCATTTGTGTTCTCATTTTCCTGCTAGTGCTCAAGAAGAAAAGGAATTCGATAACTGTGCCGAGATTCCATATGAGTCGTATGTTGATGACGCTATGAATTTTTTGAGCATGGAGGTAAAATCCAAATTTTTATTTTTATGTTGTTTGTAGGAATTTATTTTAGTAAGTACATACAAAGAACATTGCATTATAATATTTATGCAATGTTATTATATATGTAACTATATATATTTTTTTCAAAATGTGTTTGTTTTGCTTCCTACACTTTATTTAACCAATTTTTGTAGATCAATAGTGGCACTGGAATGATAACAATGCACGGAGATAAAGCTCCCGTTTATCTTAAAATGGTTATTTTAAGTTGCATTTTGCAGTGCGAATTTTGTGATTTTGTTTTCTCAGAAGTATCCTATCTGTTTGTGCATTCGGCTTGTCATCTGCCCGAGCGCCGATTTGAATGCTTCTCCTGCGATATTTATATGCGTACGTCCAAGGAAATTTGCGCACACTGGCAAGCGGAGTGTGTATTTATGCGAGAGAACCTTAAGGTGAATCAGGCGACCACTCAACGTTATTTTGTTTGCAATGTATGCGAGAATAAATTTCAATCTCTTGATCAGTTGCATGAACATAGGTAATTAATGTCAGCTCTTTATAATATCAATTGAATACACTTTGTACTCGTTTTTATTCTAGGTATACATCATATCATTTCTTTCCACGCTTGAATAAATGCGTTGGAGTATTACAGTTACCTTGTGAGTACTGCGATATAGTATTCGAAAATGCGCAAGAGTGTGTGGCTCATTACGAAGAAAAACATTATAAAAAATATAAACGTGATAAAGATGGGACAGGCACGTCAAGTAAAACCCGTCAATACCTGTGTGATATGTGTGGTAAATCGTATACCCAATCAAGCCATTTATGGCAGCACTTGCGTTTTCATCAAGGTAGATAATTTGTTCCATTTCAACTAAATTACCGTTAAAAAATTGAATATTTATAGGAGTAAAGCCATTTGCATGTAAGGAACCAGGTTGTACACGTAAATTTACAATCCGTCCAGACTTGAATGATCATATACGTAAATGTCACACTGGGGAGCGTCCATATCATTGTTTGGTTTGTGGTAAACGTTTTCTAACCGGCTCAGTTTTTTACCAACATCGTCTCATACATCGAGGCGAGCGACGTTACGAATGTGAGGAGTGTGGAAAACGTTTTTACCGGGCTGACGCATTAAAGAATCATCAACGCATTCATACTGGAGAAAAACCATTTGGTTGTTTGTTTTGTACGAAGAACTTCCGCCAACGCGGCGATCGTGATAAACATATAAGAGCTAGACATTCACATTTGGATGCCAATGCACGGCTGATGATGCAAATGCAAAAACTTCAGCTAGAAGCTGCAGCGGCTGCAGCTGCTGCTCAAGTAGTTGTTCAACAACAGAATAATGTAAATAATTCTATTATTACGAATGGAATACCCACTGTGACACCTACGCTCATGAGCATGCCGTCTGTAGGCGACGATATAATTGATGGACTGGAACCTTCAATGGATCCGAACGAAGTTGTTATGATCGGTAATGTGGCATTCCCGAAGAGTATGTTTGAATCGATTATTCCAGATATTGATGAAGAATCGGCACTTAGAGCCATGGAACAGTTGCAATAATACGCCTGAGAAGGTGTCTGTGATAAAAAAATACTATAAATATTTCTTTTGAAGTGCATAGCATACCAGCTCTGATGTTAATATTTCGATAGTATAATGTAATTTAGATTCAATTTGTTATTTTGTAAACCCATAACTTATTGTAGTATTGAATGAATTAGATTGTGTTTTTATGTTTAAATGTGCTTTCTTTGTGGCATTATTTCGTTCATATATACATACATATGTGGGAAGTTTGTTTATACATGTAATGAATTAAAAATTTTAAATAAACAAATTATCTTAAAAAATGTCAAATGTACATATTTTGGCTAATTACCTTCCAAAGAGGCAAGTCTCTATACGGACTCTTACATCCTGTATCGAAATGCGGTTAATTTACCTGTTTTTTTAATATATGTATAACAAACGGTTAATTTTTTTTTTAAATTGCATTTGAATTTATAAATTTTGTAGCAAAACTCATACAAGAAACTGTTATACATCGTTGTGCAAAACCACGGCAACACTGAATTTTCTCGAATCAGCTGTTTTTTCCATTAAAAATTCCAAGTCACTACGCTCGTTTTTTTTTTTATTAAGTTCAATTGGATATTTGTGAAGTGAACGTAGAATTAAAAGTTGTGAAAATAAAGTTGAAAAAAAAAAACTGCCAAACTATTTAAGAATCGTTCTAAAGGTAAAATTGATTTCTTCATCAGCATGCATAATATAAGTGTTTATATTATTCTATATTTGTCAGCGCCAAGTTTTAAGCCCCTCAACCGCTTATTATTGTACATAAGAATGCATGTATGTGCATATGAAGATATATTAATGAAGTTTTTATCTTAGACGGAACGGTAAAACGAACACAGCCATCCTTGTGTTCATTAATTATTATACGGAGGTACATATTTGCAAACTAGCCGGCTATTTATCGCGTGGCAGCTTGCAATGCAACTAAGTCATACATGTCTGTGTGTATATAATCAATATATAAATTTACATTAGGGTGTTATATTGGAGTCTGAGTGTTTAGTATATGATTTTTTTTGATACTTATGAAATCAATTGTCTGCATTCTACAAAAAAAAAAGTTTTTGCACATGAAAGCCGGAAATTGTGCTTTGTTGTGATCTTAAACATAAGCGGGCGTATGCATATACACTTGCACGTATTCATATCTCGTAAAGAAA
This sequence comes from Ceratitis rosa, assembly GCA_037013455.1. Lineage (NCBI taxonomy): Eukaryota > Metazoa > Arthropoda > Insecta > Diptera > Tephritidae > Ceratitis > Ceratitis rosa. The sequence continues at coordinate 11,130,268 of JAWMAG010000006.1, forward strand.
TATTATGTGCTACTTTCGGATTATTTTAAAACAGATATTAATAGTACTTCAATAAACACAGAACTGATAACAAAAGATACACATATATTTAATAAGCCTTTATCACTTATTTTTTATTTGCCATGTATGCAATTGTGCAGTGCACTTATACCCTCTGACGTGACATAAATCTGAAACGTGGTCAGCATTTTCGAAAATTTTCGAAATTAAAGTGCAGCTTTCTTACAAATTTTTGTTAGCAAAATGCATTGAATTCGCTCTCATGTTACCATGATATTTAAAAGTCATTGGCTGATATCAAAATCAACATAATACACCTTTTTTCATTTTCTTGCATCCGTATATTTTCCCTTTTCGTATGACATGTTTTCGAAATATCTAACGCAAGTTCTTTTCCAATAATTTCAGTTTATGCTCTCTTCCAAATTTTCCACAAATCCCAAGTACTAATAGCAAACTTTTCTTAAAAGAAGAGTACAAATGTAAGTACAAACTTCTTGATTAAAATTTCATTCAATTTTCCAAAATCAACAATTTACTTTCAGTTTTAAAAAATTGCAAAAACCACAAATAGACATCTAACAATGTTTAGCGTTAGAAGAACTTTAGCGTCATATAAGAAAATTCGCTTGGCCAGTGCTCAGCTCTTAATTTTTAACAGAAATTCGGGAGAACTGGGTAATTCACAAAACACAAGACGATTTGGTAGTTTATTATTGAGGCAAAATTTTCATCTTAGTACAAATAAATATAATTTAAGGTATTAGCAAATACAAGTCTTTTCTTGCACATACATATGTATGCATTAGTTTAATCTACTTAATTTTCACCAATTTCGAAATCTGTCAATTACAGTTCCGTCAATTCATTTAAACGCGCCATGTCTTCCGCCAACACAGCTCATTTTGTTTTGCCTAATACACAACCAATAGCTGATTTGGAGTGTAAAAATGCTTTCAGTGGCTTAACTGAAAAAGAAAAACTTTACGCCCATTACTTCAGCAAAGCCTCATGGGATGGTGGCCTTATCGCTCTGATACAATCCAGTCCAGAAGCACCATTGATTTTCTCATTACTGCACCGTATTTTCGTTGCCGAACCTTTAGAGGAGCTCAAGGTTAAGGTTTTGGCGAAAGGTATTAGCGAAGAAGAATTTACTGTAAGTGTTGGAATACTTAAGTAGTTTCTAATATGAGAAGTTCTGATATTTTATCGTTTTTGTCATCTGCTATTCTCTTTCAGGCTTTCTTAGTCTACGCTTGCGGTATTTTCGCCAATGCTGGCAACTACAAAGGCATGGGCGATAGCAAAATCATTCCAAATTTGGATGAAAAGAAATTGGAAGCAATTGTACGGTTATCGGCCGCCTACTCCAATGATAAACGTGTATCAGCTGCCTACGAAAAGGCCGCACCACTCATTTATGCGCTGAAACCGCGTAATGAAATACTGGGATTCGCTCCAAATGGTATTACAACATACTGGTCTGAGAATTGCACAAAGGAAGATGCGGACATTGTCAACGAATGGCTGACATCGAAACGTATCGAGCCTTATATGTGTCGTACCTTTAAGGTGGTGGAAAATGGACAAACTGTGTATGATATAAAACTTGGCTCCGTAGATTCTACAGATAAGGATGGTATTACTTTACCATTGGAGAATTTTAAGGGCAATAGTTTTCGTGTGACACGTGGTGATTACCAAAAATTATTGCAGCGTGTTAATGAAAACTTGGAAAAAGCGAAAAAATATGCAGCAAATGAAAATGAACAAAAAATGATTGAACATTATATTAAATCCTTCCAGGAAGGCTCATTAGCTGATCACAAAGATGGTTCAAGGTAGGTGACTCAAGTGGAATATAATGCATGCATGAAGGAATATCCGATTTTTGTTGTAGATGGTGGATTAAGGATAAGGGACCAGTGATTGAAACATATATTGGTTTCATTGAAACATATCGTGATCCAGCAGGTGGGCGCGCAGAATTTGAGGGTTTTGTTGCTATGGTTAACAAGGAAAGTTCTGCAAAATTTGCGGAGTTGGTTGCACGCGCCGAGAAACTGTTGGAATATTTACCTTGGACAGAGGAGTATGAGAAGGATACTTACTTGAAACCTGATTTTACTTCGCTAGATGTGCTGACTTTTGCTGGCAGTGGAGTGCCAGCTGGAATTAACATTCCCAATTGTATGTAAAATCCAAAAATAACTAATATTACTTTTATCTGGGTAGTAATATTGTTATTGAAGTTTTACTTTAAAATTTGATACAAATATTCAAACTTGAATTCTTTTTTTTTATTCAATAACATATTTATTAAAAAAATTCTTCTAGATGACGAAATCCGTCAGGATGAGGGTTTTAAAAATGTCTCGCTTGGCAACGTGTTGGCTAATATTAATCGCAAGGATCCTATACCATTCCTCTCCGATGAGGATCAAGAGTTAATGAAGGAGTACAAAGTAAAATCCTTCGAGGTTAATATTTTCATGTTTATTTTTTTTTTTTAATAAAAGCACTAATTCATGCCGAAAACATCTCTTTGACACAGGTGCAAGTTGGTTTACACGAGCTGCTCGGCCATGGTAGCGGCAAGCTATTCCGTATAGATGAAGATGGCAATTTCAATTTCGACAAGGAAAATACGAAAAATCTCATTACCGGCGAACCCATAAAAACTTGGTATTTACCAGGCGAAACTTACGATACGAAATTCGGTGCAATCGGCTCCTCCTATGAGGAATGTCGTGCCGAAGCAGTCGGCCTGTATCTTTCTTTGCAATCGGACATTTTGGAGATTTTCGGTTTCAAAGATCCTGTTGAACAGGAGAAAATCGTTTACATCAATTGGTTAAGTTTGATTTGGAATGGTATGGGTGTAGCATTGGAAATGTATAATCCACAATCGAAACTATGGATGCAGGCACATTCCCGGGCACGCTTTGTTATTATGAAGGTACTTTTAGAGGCTGGCGAAGGCTTTGTCACCGTTGACGAGACCGAAGATGGCAAAAATTTACGCCTCACTGTTGATCGCACGAAAATTCAAACCGTAGGCAAGAAAGCCATTGAGGAATTCTTAAAGAAGCTGCAAGTTTACAAAACCACAGCTGACATTGCAGCAGCTACAAAAATGTACGAACACTACTCCGAGGTCAGTGAAGGTGGCTCACATCCATGGGCTAAATGGCGTGACATTTGTCTTGCACATAAAAAGCCACGCATTATTCTGGTGCAGGCCAACACCGATGTAGAGAGTGAAAAGGTGAAATTGAAGACATACGATGCAACACACGAGGGTTACATCAAGTCGTGGGTGGAACGTTATCCTAACACGGATATCGATGATATACTGGAAGAAATCGCAGAAGAGGAAAAGAAATACTTTCCAAGTGCCTTTGGAAATTAGAAAGAATACTTTTGTTATTACTTTATTAAAAAGTGTAGTATATTGAAGCAATATTGAGAAATGTGTATGATTTTTATTTGTAATTAAACAAACATTTTTCATGAACATTGCTGTTTTGTATTACAACAAATTAATGATGAAAAATAAAAGTGCATTTTTTATGAAAAAAACATTGTACAGTTAAAACTATCATTTAGGCAGTTCATACTTTGCGTATTTGACAGGCAACAAAGTTGTAGATATTTGTCTCATTCTCGTTCGCTGGCGGCGATATAACAAACCGTGCGAATGTACCACCATTATTATCAGCCAAACGTCCGGGATTTATAGCCAAACAACCGTTAACAACCTGCAATGAAAGATATAAATATACATACATTATACATATATGAAATGAAGTCACTCTAAAGATAAATTCGTTCAAAATTTACCCGTATGAAGCACTTCTGATCACTCGGCAGTATCAGTATATTTGGTATTTGTTCAATTTTAGCAAATCTTGCAGCCAAAAAGCTATCAAAGTTCATTTCATCGCATGCCGGTGGTTGTAAAGGATAAAATGAACCTTGATGGAATAGATGATTGACGACACGTTTCACTTTATCACCAGCATTGCTGAAATAGTAAAGTCAAATTACAATGAATATGAACATTAAGTTAATTGAAATCCATTTCTATGTTATTTTGTAACTTACAAAGCCAACTCATGCGAAATTATATGCTGCATTATATCTGTTGTTGTCATGCCCACAACGATGCCATTCAAATCGATCATCGATGGATCTGGCAAGACGTGCACATTTGGATAGGATTTACGCAAAGGCACAGACATAGTGGGGTAAACAGGGTCGGCATTTGCATCTTTATGTGAAGTGACAATTAGAATCTTAGTCATTGTACTGTAAAAGAAAAAATTACAAAATATATTAGGTCAAGTAAAAAGTTCGTTCGGTTTTTTTTTTTTTATTGATTTTTCAAAATATGATAATTTTGTGTACATTTGTCCGATTTAATATGCTCTGTTTTGTTCGTAACTTGTTGCCAATGAGATGCCAACTTCATTATACCCTCTCGTAGAAGGCTGTGTCCCTATTGGCAAAAAACTCGGAGAGCCAATTTTCACAGGCCTCTCTTGAGGCCAACTTCTCACCATTAAGCGCGTTCGCCATGGACAGGAAAAGATGGTAATCACTTGGTGCCAGGTCCGGACTATAAGGTGGGTGCATTAAGACCTCCCATCCGAGCTCCTGGAGCTTCTGGCGCGTCACCAAAGTCGTTTGTGGCCTGGCGTTGTCCTGATGGCACATAATTCGGCCTCTGTTGATCAAAGATGGCCTCTTTGGTCCAGTTGTTAGCAGTAAAGGGCCGAATTGAGCGTTTGGCCATAGGGGAGCAGCTCGTAGTAGATGATTCCTTGCCAATCCTACCAAACACACCGCAAAAGCTTCCTGGCTTGGCCACCGTTTTCGCCGGCTCACCGCGTTTCGACCACGACCGATTTCGCTTGACGTTGTCGTAAGTGATCCACTTTTCATCGCCAGTCACCGAACGCTTCAGAAATGGTTCGATTTTGTTGCGATTCAGCAGCGATTCGCAGATGGAAATTCGGTCCATCATGATAAAGATAAAGACCGAACGAACTGTGGTAAGCCCTACAACTGCGCGCTGTCATTGCGTACGTTATGGAAGGTCCTGCAATATCGATGAATGGTTTCATATATGTGTAAAGGGCATTACCAGCTTTTTATACCTCCTCTCCTCCACATTGAGTTTACCCAACAGCTTACTGTTGCCTGTTACTTGATGTGGTATTTAAGTGTTAGTTGCACACTATTGAACTTCGCAGGTTTCTTCGTAGCAAGGAATCTTGTACCTTCTCATAAAAGTTATCTCTTTTCGGCATTTACCTCCTTTTTGACCAGTGCTGCCCATAAATGCATTATTTTTGGAGCTTTACTAATATAGCTATGCCATATATGGTACATACATTAGCTTAGGTGCTTTCACTTCAAACTGTCTGTAAAGTCTTACATCATTCCATTCCGTGTTTATCCTTTTGCAGATCTATAAACTGTTGGAAGAATTCCGAATTATAGCTGGACCGTCTGTTCCTGGGGATTTAAAGGGTTCGAAAGCGGTTCGATTGCCCAAAGGAATTTAACTGTGTTATCTGGTCGAACATAACCCAAGTTCTCTTTTAAAGGGTTCCAGATCTATTTTGTTCGTATATCCCGGAAAATGTCGTAGAATTTCCCTTCTTCAACTCTTTTTCCAACTATTTTTAATGATTCCTGCATATAACGGCCGCAATAGCCGACTGGTTAACATTGTATACTGACATTCGGAAGGTCAAGGTTCGAGTCCTGGTTCGACCAACATCCAAAATTGTAGAAGATTAATTTTTTTAATTGCCACAACACTCGGCAAGGAATGTCAAGCCCTTCGAATGCATTTCTGATATGAAATATAAAGTTCCTCACAAGAATTCATCGATCATTCGTAGAAGCCTTAGGATAAACTGTAGATCCGGTCCCTTCATTTGTTGTAAAAGCATCAAGACGCATATCACAAATTTTAAAAATCGGCCGAACATTGCGTCAGTGATTACAAAAGGTGTAGTCCAGCTTTTTGGTATGCAGTTACAGTTGCAAGGCTATACTCAATTCCAGCACGTGAGTACTCGTCGAACACTCTGAAAACGTGAGCAGCCCTTGTGTGAGATGCATTAACCAACCCGTGTTGGGCTTGAGACTTAAAAAGAGGAAGCTTTGGTGGAGCCACTCCGACATATCCAGAAGAGTGGCTGCGAGTCAAAATTTAAACCTACTTGCCTAGGGAAGTTGTGCCCTGGGTTAGAAAGCCAATAAAAAAGAGGTAACAAAGCGCCAATTATTATTATCAGTTTGTTCAGGGTTTGAACCGCACTGCTAACCACTCGGTTACTGCGATCGCCACTATATTTGCATGACTACTTTAGTAGATCCCTTGATGTTTCTGTGTAACGTTATCTAACGCTACTCTGGGAGATACCTTCTGCATTAAGAGTAAGCAGTGATTGGACCTCGCGATAATTTGCATAAAATCATTTAAAATAAATATTTGAATTAAAATTAAAAATAATAGAATTGTTACATACCCAATAGCTTCCACAATGCTCGTAATCATCTTTTCAAAAAAAGATTCAAAAGACTCGGCCAATGTTAGATTTTCGCTGATCAACTTGTGTTCTGCATCCAAAAATGGGCCAGCCAATACTAACACATCTGGCTTGTGATCTTTTAGGTATGCAATCAAATCGTGCAATGGTTCATAAGCAAGATCATCGTCATGCGTATAGGGACCCGCAGCAATAACAAAACTCAATGGATCCGTAAGACTTGGCGTTGTGGGTGGACTTAGTTGACGCTCAGCGAATACTTCATCCACAATAAATGTATCGCCTTTAGGATTTTTACCCGACACAATCGCTATCTGTCCGGGGAAAACTGCAGCCGATTTAGCTTTTGAGAAATTCAAGCGTACAGTTAGGCAGCGAGCCTCATCAGTGCCGGCTAACATGGTTGAAGAGGGATCTAATGGACCTTCATGATCACAGCAAATAGTGCCGATTGTTTTTGTCAATTCCTGTGGGAAAGAGAAAGGCGTATTTGTAATACATATATACATATCCGTATATAGATAAATTGTTTTGGGTAATCAATAAAATAGGAGATCACGCGCGTCTAACTAATAAAAGACAACTGTGACTGTCACTAATTCATGTACACACGTACCACTGTACACGCCCACTCGTCTAAATGTCGACTTATTCATTTCTTATTTTTTCGAACTCTACCAACCCACCCACCTGTGAATGTTCGTCCACTTGACTCAGCTCATAATCGTCCGCATTCGCGCCGAACACCTTTTTACACAAATCTTTGCCAATGTGAAAAATGCGATCAGCTGCGATATCACACCTCTCGCGCAAACAGTCATACATGTAATTGGATTTCGGCTCATCGAGTGTTGCACCTTTATGGCGGAGCAATTGTTTTACGTCGATTTTCTTTTGCTGTGCGGATGCCCATTTTGCGGTGCCGATAAGCGTTGGATTGCCAAAAGTGTAAACGATCTTGCCGGAGCCCGCTAAGGCAGTGTGGGAGCGTGGTGTGCCAGAGCTGTTGGAGGAAAAGAAAAATAGAAAATACCTATATATACATATATACTCGTATATGTTTGTATTATATTATGTGCATCATATCAGTGGGCAATGAATAACGAAAGATTGCCTCGACAATAAATGTGGGTGTTTGAATTTAACCGTAAAAGGTGATATAATAAAAATTTATTTGATCACAGCAATAATGGTGGTTGGCGTTCAAAGTCTGCCTAATGCTGTGGGTTGACAACAAACAAGCGTAAATGTCAGGTACATCGAAGCTACTATCCTGCTGAGATTTTATTTTAATTTCTGTTGCTGTTTTTTATGCGGATACCGTTATTACTAGCAGTTGTACTAATGAAAAACTGAAATGAATTTGATAATTCTAACTTTTTGGAGCGGAAAAAAAATTTCAAAGTGACCAAAGTGTAATAAATCGATTACTCAGAGCTTTAAGCTCTACCAATTTTAGGTGTGTGTTTTTGATGTGTTTTTTACCAATAAGGCCCATAAGCCACGTGGTCATATTTTAGGGCCTCCGGAGCCTCTCTCCTCATGTAATCTGTGACCTTTAGCGTCTGCTGTGACCGTCCACCCTGCACGAGGGAACGTGGTTTTGTTTCATTCTACTTTTTTTATGAAAAGATGCTGGTTCGGACTAGATGGAAACGGGCGTAAGATTAGTAGGTTTTGTAGGTGTGGATTCTCAATGCATTCAGGACATAAGCTGGGTATGTTGGGTTCAAGTCAGGATAAGTAGGAATTAAGCTGACTACAACATCAAGATCTTTATTGTGCCAGTATTACTGAGATCTCTCGAGTCAGCTCGAACTCTTCGTCTACAATGGGCTGTGATTGGATTCTAAGAACGTCTTTCAATGGCAGAGAGTCCTAGAAGGTGTTAATTGGACTCTCGGTTAATTAGGTTTAAAGCATGTTGGTACGCCGTATATATATATGGTATATGGTGCTGAATGGAGTCTGATGTGCCTAGGTGGTGGTTGGGCCCTAAATAAATAGGTATATGTTGGAGTGCTACCGACGGTATTATTTCTGCTGTGTGTGCCATAAACGACTCCATTATTCTTCCAACTCAGTTAGATGCAACCAATACAATGGCTGAAGTCATCTTAAGACCTACTCAGCCCTTAAAACATAAAGGGAGTGGAGCGCGGCTAACGTGGCCCCATTCTGCCAGCGCTCAACTGCGCCCCAAGTTTTCACGGCTGTGCCTTCTGTACCTCTATCTACTTTGAGTAACCACCCTGAGACTGCCAGGGTCTAACAGAGCTTCCCGCAGCTTCTCTACGTCCATCCATATCCACCATTAGCACGGAGTCTACTCAGCAGCTCTTAGTATTCCGCACAGTTTGTTCCGTAGGTCAGACTATGGTATACTGCGTCGATACGTGACATCCGTCAAGCGTAACTCTTGTTCTGGCTGGTGTCATTTTCGGACGTACTCCGACCTGTACACCACCCGCGAGTGGAATAACCTGTAGGAATTTGCATCCGCTTACAATTGGAACACCGCCGACAACCACTACCAAGGCGCGGCTTCCCATCCAGCGCATCACTCTCTCATACACCGTTAACGAACGTTCCCACGAGACAGACTAGACTGCTACAATTTAACTTACAAGTTCCAGGTTTCTTCGAATAGTGGTTTAAGTTGTGGTATTCTGTTAGTCATTCAGGATGAAGACTTTTATATATTTTCTAGGATATGTGTGCATGTATCTATGCAAGTAGCTTTTTTTCTTGATTAAAATAAGAACCACTTTTTCTTCCGGGATATGTACATGGGCCGATCTACCCCAAAAAATCTCATTTATGATTTAATTTACTTGAAATTTGGTATACAGGTAGCTTTTTGACTAATTTAACACAGGGAATATTTCTTCTCCGGGAAAATGGACAATTAATGTTAAGGAAAGCTAGACGACGCCGAGCTGAAGTGTAGAGTTTGTAGTACACTAGGTGGCGCATGTGTCGAGTTACTCCGAATATCTGCATTTTTAACAGATTTTAATGACCATTGATACGTAGGTATAATGTGTGGGCAGTGGAAAATACTATTAAAAAGGGATCTCTCCACTTGTATACAAAATATCAAGACAGAAAAATATCAGATTCAACTCAGCCGCCTTCGTCTTTACATTTCAAAGTGCATAAGACACCACTTCTCTACCTCGTTAGTTTGGCTATAAAAAAAAATGTTAAAAACTTTTTGTATATCGTCTTACATAATCTCATAGTCTGCAAACAAAGTCATTGGACTTCTATGTAATTGCCTAAGGTAAAAAAAAAATATATAAAAATATTTCCATAATTGTAATAGCGCATACGACAACAAACAATCAAACACTAAAAGAAAACTCATTAGTTGTGCATTTTAATTGAATAAAGCTGTTAGAAATTGTCATCGACCAGAGTGAAAAGAAATAAACAATCAAATCTGCCTGCGAATGACGCTGACAGCGATACCGTCGAGCGGGTAATAAACCAACCAGTCAACGTCAATTTTCTAAAACAACAGAAAAACCAAGTGGAAAGCTACCAACGCTCCAGCAGCGTTTTTCGATTATTGCCCAAAAATGAAATCAAAGGAGACGACATAAAATTTGATCATTATTATCAACATTATGGCCGGAGTATCGCTTTAATCAAATTGCGATGCAAAATTTCATACTTTTTACTCGTACAAATGCCATATTCATGCTCGTGTGGAAATAGAAATGTGTATGAATGAAATGAACAGAAAGAATCAAATTGGCACATGAAATCGCAGCAATAAGGCATTAAGCGCAAATAAATAAATACAAAAAGAGAAAGAAACCGAAAAATTAGGAAATCACAAAATGCCGGTGACCGAAGCCATCACCCCACACGAGCGTACGAGTATATGTATGTACATCAATCTACCACAAAATCCATGCAGTTAGTTAGTCGGTCAGTCAGTCATTCTGTTGGCCTGCCTGTCTGTAAGTCGCTGTTTATGACAGCGTGACCAGCCAACCACATAGCCAGCCAGCCAGTGAAGTCCAATTGAGTCTAGGCTTTGCTCATTGCCGCTTGCCCAGTACCGGTGGGGCTATTCGATAAACTGTTTTTCGCAATCCTTTGCATTTCATGCAAAATTAAAATAAACAGTTAAGGCAGGGCAGTCTACCTTCGGAAGAAGCGGTGTATGTAATGCACGCTTTAGAAAAATAAAAGCAATGAAATATTGGAAAAAAATATCGGGATTAGGCTTTAATGTTCATAACCGTCTATTGTCCACCACTCCATGAGTTGGGTCAAAAACGATCAGAGAAGAAGATCAGTTAAAGAGATCAGCTTAAAATAATCGAAATGAGCGTAAGAAAGTGGACGATAGGAAAGCGATGTATACAAAATTTAATGTCCTTTGGAACAAAAGTTCGAGACCCTGTGATGATGATCAAAGCGAAGGGCCGATGACATACAACAGTTGGCATGCAGATGCAAAACCGTGCTTATGCTTCATCCGTCATGCTCTCAAATCTCAGGTACATATTTTTCGAGAAAAATTAGAGTTCATCTTATTTTTTTAAAGCAACTCATATGATCGAAAGAGAACATGTTGTGCCCTATTAGAATTTGAGTTGGATTCGGAAAATAACCTATAATTGTTGAAGTGCATGACACTGGCATTCTTCTTGGTCATCTATATATTCTATCTTCCCCCTGTTTTTAACTGGGCTATAATAACAGAGGTAGTGTTTACGTCAATAAAATAGAAAACAGGTCCTAGTAGCCGATGGCAGTGCGTGCTACCAACTGAACAGTTTTGTGCCCGAGTTCTAGCCAGGTCAACCCTTAATTTTTTTTTCAACTGTGGTCGCCCCTCCTCACAGAATATCAATACCTCAAAGTATTTTTCCAAAATGAGATAAAACTGATAATAGTACAACTGTCCTTCGGAGGTGGCTTTAAAACTGTTCCTCGGTTTGTTGGAAAACATAAAGACGCACGCCACAAATCGGTGGAGACACTGGGTCAAAAATCTCCTATCGAAAATTTTAAGTTTTTCTTTTTTTAGATTACACTATTTTCGAGAGACTTCCAGCGAGATCACTTAAGTACCTCGAAGACACACTAATATATATTTTTAAACAATATGATATAATCAAAGGACGAACAAACTTAATATACCAAAGTATGATGCACTGGGTATACAATAAGAAACTTCATAAGCAATAACAAAAAAGAAAACAAATAAATAAAGAAAAATCTAACGTAACTATGACCTGTAGCAAAAATGCCAGAAGCATAACCAAATATAAGATGCCGCTGCAATGCTGCCGAACCGTGTGAGCAGATAACTCATACATACCTACGTACATATGTAGATTCACATACTCGTACATAAGCTTGAAAGCTCGCAGCACTAAACATATGTCCATATGTAGTTATATTGTATGTGGAATGAGAAGCGCCAAACGTCAAGCGCCGCACGATGCATCACATTATGCATAAGAGGAAAAATCATATGAAACATTATAGCCTTTTCCTTTTACATACATTAGGTACATACGAGTATACTAGTATATATGTATACATACATACATTTGTAAAATATTTTTGTGTGTCAAAAGATGTTGAGAGCGCGAGCGCCTCAAGATGTTTGGTTGGACGGTTGTCGTAATCTATTTTCGCTGGTGATGTCGATATTACTACATGGAGGTAGAGCGTCGTAGGTTTTCGCAATTCCCAGAAGCGTGAGTTGTGACTTGGGGAATTATTTGAAAAATAATACAAAGCAAACAAAAAAAAATACATTAAAAAAAAATTGAAAACTCCGAATTTGTTTAGTGAGTTGCATTTGTATTTTTTTAGGCAAAGTTGTAAAGCGAGAAATACAATTTATTTAAAAGTCGAATAACAGTTGAAATGTTTTTATGCTTATCTCTTAAAGGACTTCATTAAAATGACTACTCTTGGCCGCTGCACCCAAAATGATTATATTTTAATTAAGAAAAAAAAGTAATTCATTATTTTTCAATTAGAATTGTTCGATTTATGTCAAATAAGCACCGTTTTTCTCGATCACTTTTTGCCATTTTGAAAATAATGCCTCTCATGTAGAAACGCTTGTCCTTATCGGACAATAGATTTCCCTTGAGGCCAATTCTTCGCCAGCGAAATCAAACGCCAAACAGATGATAATCACTTGGAGAGTTTGGCCGTAGGGGAGCAGCTTATAGTGGTTGATTTCCTGCCAGTCCCACCAAACGTACAACAAAACTTTCCTGGCCGTGTGTGCCGGTTCACTGCCATGACCGTTTTTGTTTGACGTTGCTGTAAGTGACATACTTTTCATCACCAGTCACTATCAGTTTCAGAAATGTGCCAATTTCAGAAGCGATTCACAGATGGAAATTCGGTCAATGATGTTTTTTCTCGTTAACGTTGGAGCACCCTTACATCGAGTTTCTTTTTGTATCCAGCCCTTTTCAAGTAGTGCCAAATTTTTTTTTGGGCAATCGAAACAGTGCTGACATGATGGTAAAACTCGACGATTTCCATTATTTTATCAATATTTTCGACAATTGGTCTTCCAGACCATGGAGTACCTTTAACTTCAGCATTACAGGAACGAAACTAAAACCATCTATGGCAAAAATATTAACTGAACTTTTGCTTGTCCTAATATTTGCTTACACAAAAGCTAAACTAGGAGACCCCTACTGATCTGGGGATCGCTTTGGACTGTGAACTGAGTTTCTGGAGCACTGTCTCCAAGGTACTGAAATGCTTGTCGCAAAGAAATGATTTTTGCATATCTACTAGAGGCTAGAATACAATTCAACAGTAACAGTGGTACTGTATGGGGACTGCACTAATCAAGCGTTAAACCAAAGTATTAAACGAAATCATTAGTGGGTGGAAAAGCGATTAGATAGGTTTCGGAACGAAACACTTCCTTTCTATTTTGTACGAGAGCACGAGGACATCGAAGGACGGTTAGCACAATAGATCTTACGATAAAACCTCACCGAGTTTGTATTAGAGGCATAGAGCAAAGTCCCGGCCTTTTAAGAGGGTTGGCAACAGGGCATAAGAAAGTAGCAGTAAAAAACATGGCTCCAGCACCTGGAGGCACTGATGAAGCCGCACGATTTAACTATCAAATATGATTTATATCGGTCTAATGTAAAATGTTTATGCCATTTATTATACTCCTTGTCGTTTTTTTCTGCCTTTCTTGCTATCCCTATCCACGAAAGTCTCTGCAGAGAAAAGTTTAAATAATTTTGTAACTGTTTCGGTATAAGCTAGAACAAATATGTCTTATCTAATATTTCTGAAAAATTGTTATTATATATTGTATATCTGTATAATACACACAGTGCTTGTAACCAAACTCTACGAAACGGCCTGACCGATTTTTAACTATTTTTTACACCCGAAAGTGAAGAGTATTTATATTGTAGTTCGAATCACTTAAAATATGAAGTTTAGATAACTTTTTGCTCAGATTAGAAGGAACACTTCTTTTCTCTCCGGGAAGTCTATCACGGTTCAACCTAATAGAAAAAATCGTAATTATTGCTCTATTTAATTAAAATTATTTTTTTCCAGGAAGTGGACCGATCCATTTGAAAAAAAATTAGGGTTTGATTAATTTTTTAGATTATATACCTAAATGCTTCCCGAATATGATCGAGAGACGGGAAAAGGGATCAGCGACAAATTGACAAAAATTACTAGGATTTCGATATACTAAGTATACACACATATGTAGATCGTGCGTATATAGGTATGTTCGATGCGCAATGTTATTATTCTGCGGGTGAGCAGAAGCTTTTCTTATGCGTTTAACCATAAATCCATATATTTTATATATCAAATAAAAAATTACTGTATAACAGTTCATGGCAATCTAGAAAAAAGATTTATTATTAAATCTTCTAAAGTATCTATTTGTAGCATCCTCTTTAAAAGGCGATATTCTCTGGTTGTACGTACGTAAGAATTGCTATTATTCTAGGCAAACGAATATATTTACGTGTACTTAACCATTAGGGAAGGTAAGAAAAATTTGAACTAAATTCAAAAATTAAAAAATACTATTAACAAATACAATATTTTAACAAATACTAAAGTCATATAACTATGGACTTTGCAACTGATAAATTTGTCCACTAACGATAACGATTGTATTATATTATGATAAAGCAATAACAGAAAAAGATCTTTCCTAATATACAAATCAAAGAAAAATTATTTTTGCGTACTGATGCATATGTATGACTGAGAGTGAATGCATGTTTGTCGGTATGTAAATATATTTATATATAAATGTACATACAATTGTTATGCTTTATATTGTAGCATTGTTTACTTACATTGGCGAATAACTTGCCGGACTGAAGAGTAGTGCATCGCCGTGGCGAGCAGGTGTTCTGGCCAAAGCATTCCTAGCCTGAAAGCATAATTCAAAGAGGAAACAATAACTTTAGAATATGATTTCAAATACAAATAAGAAATATGTATACAACTAATAGGTAGGTGTGTACATATTTGTAAAAAAAAGAAAGAAAAAAATAATAAAATATTAGTAGAGAGGATAGGATATTTGCCATTTATTTATGTGTAGAAATAAAGCGAAAAAATAAATCGTAAAAATATGCACAATTGCAGCTGCCACATAAGGAACGCATGTATGTATGGATGTGCATTTAGTATGGGGTAAAGAAAAGCAGAAATATGTAATTTAAAAAGTCAATAACTTCGATGACCAGAAACTTTTGTGAGGGAAAAATCGTAACTCTCTAATACATTTTAAATGATATAATAAATTTAGTAAAATATTTTAATTATGATTTAATCCAAGGATACAACTGATGCTAATGTTGTCCAGTACAGTGAGGAGCCACAATGTATATAAAATATTAGGTAAAGTAAAAATTTCGTTTGGTTTTTATCTAAGAGATGGCGTTATTGTCCATAGTATTAGTGTTACGTGTCGCATCATGTCATACTATACGGCGCTGAAAACGTATTTATTCGCGCTAAAAGTTTGTCTTTGACAGTTTTTCGATTGATTGACTTAGTACGTTGTGAGCGCTCGTCAAAGATGGACACCAGCAAAAAGAAAATTCGCTAAATTTTACAATTTTTCTTCGATCAAGGCGAAAAAGCAGCCAAAGCGGCTGAAAAAACTAGTTTAGTTTATGGGTCCGATATTGTAAACGAACTTGTAGCACAAAAGTGGTTTGCTAGGTTCCGTTCCGGTAATTTCGATGTCAAAGATGCACCACGCGTCGGGAGGCCTGTCGTCGAAAATTCCGATAAATCTTGGAAATAGTGGAAACAGACCGTCACGTGAGCACTTATTTAATTGCTGAGGAACTAAAGATAAGCCAGAAAACTGTTTAGAACCATTTACATAAAAAAAAACGAGCGAACTTTTTACTTTACCTAATATAAACCTTTCTTTTAGGTATTTTAATATTTAGATATTTAAAATAATGTCAATCCTTTATAAAAATACGGCTTCTACTAGCCGAAAATCTGATATATGTAAAGGGTGGTTAAATTGTAAGGGCCGATGTTGAATGTGAACCACACCTAAACGCCAAGTTTTTTTCCGAATTTAATTTGACATTTCTCTATTTCAGACTTACTCAATTTGAACCATGGAGAGATACACAATCCAACAACGTGTTAAAGTTATCCAGACTTATTATGAAAATTTTCGAAGAAAATCATCTTCAGTGATTAGGCACATTTTCACCTCAGTGGATTCGTCAATAAACAGAATTACCGCATTTGGGCGAATGAGAATCCAAGAGTGATTGTCGAAAAACCAATGCACCCACAAAGAGTGACTGTTTGGTGCGGTTTATGGGCTGGCGGCATCATCGGGCCGTATTTTTTCCAAAATGAGGCCGGTCAGGCAGTTACTGTGAATGGTGTTCGCTATCGTGAGATGATAACGAATTTTTTATGGCCACAATTGGAAGATATGGATGTGGACGATATGTGGTTTCAGCAGGACGGTGCCACTTGCCACACAGCTAACGAAACAATGGCTCTTTTGCGCAACAAATTCAATGGCCGTGTTATCTCACGTAATGGCGATGTCAATTGGCCCCCAAGATCATGTGATTTGACACCGTTGGACTTTTTTCTCTGGGGTTATTTGAAAGAAAAGGTGTACGTCGATAAGCCAGCAACAATTCAAGAGCTAAAGGATGAGATAATTCGGCACATTAACGGCATAGAAACTCTATTATGCCTCAGCGTCATCGAAAATTTGGACCATCGTATGGAGGTGTGCCGCCGAGGTCGCGGCGCTCATTTGGCCGATATTTTGTTACATACATAATTGAGTAATACCAATATATCATAATAAAATAAAATTTCAATAATTTCCTAAATAGTTTGTGTTTTATTCAAAATCAACATCGGCCCTTGAAAATTTAACCAACCTTTATATATAGTTAGAGGAGAAGAGACTCATCTAAAAACTACGTTTTTCGACGATTGCAGAGATAAAAACGAGTGAGAAAACGTTGTAAAGGAAACTTTTCAATTTCAGTGTTTTGCAAAAGTTGTGACTCGAAGTTACATTTTCCCCTTTCGAAATGAAATTTCAAAAAGCTAATATAAAAAATTAATTGAGGCGAACGGAATTTGGTTAGATAAAATTTTAACAATAAAAAATAATGCTATCATAATCAGTAAGATGGAAAATTTTTGGAATTTGAAGGGAAAATAATATAAAATACAAGAAAGATTTCAGCCCAATCCATGGGATCTCGTTACAACTTATTTACGTTCTAGTTAAAGCTAATAAACTTCACTGAGATCTTCTAGCTGAAATAAAGAAGGAAATGGTATGTTTCGATAGATAAACTGCCGGGGAAGATTAGTGTCAGATGAGTTGGTTTAATACGGCAAAGAAGTGGTTAGTGTCGAGAGAAGACTTGATATGCATATAAGACATACATATATACATTGGGTAGGTTAGACGAAAGACATTATCGTTAATTTTATTTGTTTTTCGTTAGTTGCGCCATCATAGCTTCTGAAGTCCTCTAATAAATCTTAATGGACTCTGGTCTTGTGAAGTACTCTGTTGAAGTATTTTCATTCTACTTTCATTCGAAAGTTGGTTTTTTAGAAATATAAAAATGTATCCCACTTTTTGAGCACTCCTTATAAAATTTTTATAAGCAGTGAACCATCTGATTAAATTTAGAATAGCAATGGGAGCTATACATAATATAGTTGTCTAATCTAACAAAATCTTGCAAAAATATATTCATATACCCCTTTAGGTTCAAATATCTCAAAAACTGAAACACTATGTGTGTAGTTTGCGTTGAAACATATAGGCAGACAGACCGTCAGGGGGAAGTGTCTGCATCAATTCATCACCTCAATATTCTGTTCATATCGGCAAAAATTTTGAAGGATGTAATTTTTCTTTCTGGTACTTATGTACCACTCAAATGTAGGTATAAAGTTTGTATCTAATTTGATTTAGCTATGTCCGTCTGCTTGAACTGAACTTGGTAAGCCGCATACGACCGAGTTTTCAGATTTGAGAGTTTTGGTCAAAAAAGCATTTAAAGCGTTAAATTTATTATCGAAATCGGACGACAATTACATATAGCACCCCCAAGCCAATTTTTCAGATATGAGGTGTTGGTCAAAACTCCATCAAAAAAGCATTTAAGCGTAAAAGATTTGGTATTTTAAAAATCACCGAAAATCATTGAGATCGGAGCACTATAACCATATATGCAATACAACCGATATGATTTCAGATGTGAGAAAAGTTCGTCAGAAACACAAGTAAAAGAATGAAATTTGCTATTTTAGACGTATGTTTGTATGCATGTATATACAAATAAACATTGACATCGAAAGTCATTGAGATAAGAGGACTATGTCTATTGCCCCCTATAACCAGTTTTTCAGTAATGAGAATTAATAGTTAATTTTAAAATAAATTATCATAAATTTGATGTGGTTATGAGAGGTATAAAGATTTCGGCATGACCGAAGACAGCTCTTTTTTTCCTGTTTTATACTGAATTGATCATTTGCCAGAAACGGCCAGATTGGACCACAATAATATACAGCATCCAACAACCAAATTGTTCAAATATGAGGGTTTGGGTAAAAAACCTATCAAAAATTCATAGAAGAGCCTGAAATTTGGTATTTTATACACTTAAACTCAAATAATTAATATTGTGGTACAAATGCCAAATACGAATGACAGATGAAAAGAAGATGTCGGTAACTAAAGCACATTTTAGAGCGCGAGAATCGAATATTCTGTTTATCGTAAGAGCATTCCAGAAAGTTTTAGAACTTAGTACGAGCAATTGATGAGGTAAAGAGTGGCGAAAAGAGTAGAGAGCAGTTACAAAGTAAACTCGTTGATGACAAGATCAGTGCAAAGTGAAAATAGTAGAGTGTGAAAGTTGTAATAGAAGTCGTTGTGTATAGTAAAGCAAATTATGATTTATTGAGTACTAAGTAGATATTGATGGAATTCTCTCCAATTAAGAAATTGTAAACCAATTTTTGACACTTTTATTTAACAATCCAGTTGTAACGAGCTTGTAGGATTAGGGAAATCATCGAGGCGTATTTAGTAAAATCGTTCATATATATTTAATTATGTAATGATTAATAAAAATTGACATCATTAAAAATATTAACATCCTTAATTTTCAAAAAAGCCAAGAATTGTCTAATTAAGAAATCAGAATTCAATTTATTTGATTTATTAAAATTTGGTGAACCGTTCAATATTATTATACATATATTGTAAAATATAATGCATTAAAAATTATCAAAAAAAATGTAATAATTCTTAAATTTAAAGAAACAAATAAGTTTTTTTTAAATCAAAAGTGATGAGGTTATTTGAAAAAATTTTGATTTAAAATACAAATTAATTATGAGCTGCACGCATTCGCTTCAAATTTATTTTTTACGTTTTTTTCTTCCTTTCTATTGATTGATCCACTTCTTAATTTACTGTTAAACACAGCACAACAGTAAATCATAACTTTCAGATGTTCATTCCTCGATATATGTACATAAACGCTTCAGCATACTAACACCTGTACCATCATAACGTGTGAAGTAAAAAACCACCTCGTCTAAAATTAAACTAATGAAACCCAAAGGAAGCCATTAACTTTTAACAGCGAAAAATATCAATTGAAAATTTAATGAAATAGCCAAAACTCCATGTAACCGCTGCGAGTCGAGTGTGAGAGATTGTCGCAGATTAAATTAAACATACTTGTGCGGTGTTGTTGTATGTATATTAAGTATGTACACGTATGTGGCAGTGCTACTACAAACGGACTGAGAATATAAAATAAACACGACGAGGTAACACCAACGAAAAAAACTACTAACTAACAAACTCACGAGTGTACACAGCAGAATGAAAATAAAATCGAACGAATCATAAATAAACACCAATATGGAGATCGATATGTTGCAGCAACATGACAGCAGCAACAACAAAATCAGAAAGCAACAACGAGCGAGTGGGTAGTGTGGAAATAAATACTAACAGCCAGTGGTGATTACTGTTGTTCGCGCACAAATTTTACGAATACTCTGTGTTGTCGTAAAAATATACAAAATACGAGTAAACAAAATTGAAAAGTGGAGTACAAACACGTAAAAGAAAAAAAAAAAAATCTGCAAAAAAGTAACAAACCTGAAAAATGGTATAAATGAGTATTGTAGCCCATAAAGGAGCGGACGGCACTTGTTGCTGCTGATAATACATACAACAAGTACATGCATAAAAACACTCACACACACACTCACTTTACACAAACTTTTTGCCGCAGTCGAGTAGTACTACCTATAAGTGAGTAGAAGATACTTTTGGACTTTTCGCCACTTTTTGTTGTCTGTAGCTCTCTGATTGGCATCACCTGCCAGTAAGCAACAGTAAGTAACGCATTCGAGACCAGCTGAACTCGTGCAGGGTAAGTTGTGGTTTCTTTACAGCAACTACTGTTGTTGCTTCCTGTATTTAGTGTTGCACTTTCATATATCTACATACATACATACGTATTTGTATTTGTATAGAAGCCTCCTGCTCTACGGCGACTGCACGCACGCCTGCATGAATATTCCAATATGCGTGTCGTGTCGTTGCCCTAACATTCGGCCACCATCGTTACAAATGTCACTGTCCTGCTTTGTGACCGGCATAAAAACGTTTGGAGTTTTTTTTTTGAATTTGTGTGAAAATCCAGTTAGATTTAAAGATGTTTGCTCCCCCACATTTTCAGAAGGCAAAGAGATGGTCCCATCGAAATTTATACCGATGTGAACAGAATGACGTGTGTTTTGTCCGCATGGAATTTTCAGATGGTTCAAATAAGATTTATTAGATTATTAGTTTTATTATATATACATATGTATATATTCTTATATGTTATATATGTTCCACAGTATTAAGCCCATTCGAACTATCGAATCGATCCCCGCAAGAAAGTGTTTCCAATGGTAATTTAAGCTCAAAAATACCATTGTACCAAATTTTAAGTAAATAAAACGATTAATTAAGTTTTTTTCGAATAGATCGGTTCCAGGTCCACTTCCCGGAATACCCTTTCTTATCGGGTGCATACCTCGTACGCACAACACACCCTTCTCTCTAAGACCAGTGGTTTAAACTATGGTTTGATTCGTCAGTCATTCAGGATAAGGCCTTTTATTTATTAGGTCAAGTAATTGGTTCGTTCGGTTTTTTATTGATTTTTCAAAATATGATAACTTAGTGTACATTTGTCCGATTTAAGTCAAATATGCGCCGTTTTGTTCGTAAACTTGTTGCCGACGAGATGCCAACTTCATTATACCCCTAGAAGGCTGCTTCCCTATTGGCAAAAAACTCGGAGAGCCAATTTTCACAGGCCTCTCTTGAGGCCAACTTCTCACCATTAAGCGCGTTCGCCATGGACAGGAAAAGATGGTAATCACTTGGTGCCAGGTCCAAACTATAAGGTGGGTGCACCTCCTATCCGAGCTCCTGGAGCTTCAGGCGCGTCACCAAAGACGTGTGTGGCCTGGCGTTGTCCTGATGGAACACAATTCGGCCTCTGTTGATCAAAGATGGCCTCTTCTGGATGAGTGCTGCCTTCAAGCGGTCCAGTTGTTGGCAGTAGAGGGCCGAATTGAGTGTTTGGCCATAGGGGAGCAGCTCGTAGTAGATGATTCCTTGCCAATCCCACCAAACACACAGCAAAACCTTCCTACTTTACGATAAAGTTGCCAGTTGCCAGATTGCAAAATTGGGGAAGCAAAATGCCGAAATATGAAAGGCAACCTTCGCATTGAGTCGAATTGTAACTCGAGACGAAGCTTGGGTTCATCATTATGAATCTGAGTTGAAACAAGACTCCGTGCAGTGGTATAAAAAGGGCACAGCAACTCCCAAGAAGTTTAAGGTGCCCCAGTTAGCTGGGGGAAACTCATGGCAACGGTCTGATGTTATGGGACTCGGAAGGAATATTATTGATCGATTATAAAGATATGGTGTTTTTATAACTGGAAGGGTGTACTGCGCTTCAATATTAGAGCAGCTAAAAGCAGATATCAAAGAGAAATGTCGAGGTAAATTGACTGCATGTGCCTGACAAGCGCCGTGTTGCCGACCAAAATATTCCACTAATGACGTCACTGTAGCTTTGGTGAAGTTCAAAATTAATGAAAACCCACGATTGACACAAGAAATGATTGCCAATGAATTGGGCTTGGCTTTATATCGAATATTAAGTAATCATCTGGGGTACACGAAGAAATCTGCTCGATGGGTATCACGAATATTAAATGAGACTCAAAAAGAGGCTCGACATTTTTGCTCAATTTTTCCTAAACAAATTCGAAAATGCTCAGTCTAGCAACTTTAGTAAAGTCGTTACTGGTGACGAATCTTGGTTCTATAAGTACGATCCAGAAACCAAACTGCAGTCCACTGTAAAATCTAAGCAACAAAAATCAGCAGCAAAAGTAACGATGTCAGTGTACTTCACCCGATCTAAAATCGTAGCTGCTATTCCACTGGAAAAGAGTCAGACAGTAACTGTAAAATGGTACCCCGAAGTGCTTACCAAAAGTTTTAAAAAATTTGTTGGAAAACAGGAAGAAAGAGGATTTGCTGTGCTATCATACTTTTTACATCAGGACAACGCGCCATCTCACACTGTTGAAATAACGAGTATTTTTATTGCGATCTCTGGGATCGAATAAATTCGTCCAGTACCATATTTCCCGGATATAGCACCCTGCGATTTCTGGTTATTTCCAAAAATTAGAAAAAAATTTAAAATTAAAGGTCTTTAATAGCAACGAGCAAGCGGCCGCGGTAGTGAGTGGTTAGCCTTGCGTACTGACATTCGGAAGGCTCGGGTTCAAATCCCAGTGCCACCAACATCCAAAAGTTATGGAAAATTAATTTAAATAAAAAAATTAGTTAAATTGTCTAATTGCGGTCGCCCCTCGGCAGGGAATGTCCACCCCTCCGAGTGTTTTTCGGACATGAAAAAAAGGCTCCTCGTAAAAAAAACCATTAGCCGTTCGGAGGCGGTTAGTATAAACTGTAGGTCCCTCCATTTGTTGGAAAAAAATCTAGGTGCAAAACCACAAATTGGAGGAGGAGCTCGGCTGAAAATCGCTTCAGCGGTTACAAAGCGCCAATTATATATAGACGTATGGTATATATATATATATAATAGCAAAGAGAAGATAATTAATACGGTTAATGCTGAACTTGATAAGCTTAAAAAGCAAGATTTTGAAGACTATTTTCAGAAGTGGATCTATAGGCTTAAGAAATACTTTGAAATCAATGACGATTATGAAGAAAAGATATGAAAGGAAAAAGATTACGAATAAATACAAAAATAATTTTTTTTTTGGTTTTTTTTCTGATCAACTGAAGCTAATGAGGTATTTTAGTGTCTTAAACATAAAGTGAAAATATTTTTTTTTGGCGGTGTAAATAAATTATTTGAAAGATCTGAAATATGGATCCCTTCCCCCCCATTCCGCGAACATAAAAATGCACCCTGGTACATGCTAAAAATCGAATCTGATTCTGATTTTGATTTTTGTTTGCAAAATTTCCATACGGCTAACATAATATAGTACCATTTTAGGCGAGAATTTGTTTGAAAATGTAGAGTTTAAGAAAAATAAATTTTGCCTTCCATCACGCGTGTTAAACCAAAGTCTATAGCAAAATAAAAGGAAAACAAAAATTATTGACTGCTACTGTATGCCAACAACTTGCACCTTGCACCAAACCAATATACTTGTATGTAGGTACGTGTATGCACTAAACAGCGTTTGCACTTCTTCACCGATACACATGTGTGAATGCAGCGGAAATCCTCACACGCTTACATACTCGTACACCACTTTTACGTGTAAAAACGGTTCTAAACGCGTAGTGTAGAAATTTATTTACAAGCATAGTTTTTATTTTATTTTGTTTTATTTTTTCTTTTTAATTTCTTCACAGAATTTCAGAAATTTGTTTTACTTTTATCTAATGCTTAGTAATCTGGCAGGTAGTTAGTTGCAGCCGCAGCACCAATAGGCGACACTCGAACAGGTGGAATATCAAACAACAACATTTGGTGCGACTCCGCGCATGCGTATGTACATATGTATGGTTACGGTTAGTGCATTTGTTTACACAATAGTGTTTATACATACATACATACATACATATGTACACGCATTTGTACAAACTTACTGCATACTATAAGTAAAGAAAGACTCCTTATCATTTGCTCTCCGTCAGTGCGTGGCGTAATGTAATGTGCCAACAACAAAAACAACAGCAACAACAAATGAAAGCATTCATTCACTGTGGGAAATGTACAAATACGCATGCGGATGTCGCAACTTGCAATTGACAATTATATTATTCACAGGCCTACACGAGCACACAGATGTGTACATACTCACTTATGGTACTTACTTAGCATATGCCTATGCATCGGGTAGTATCATACTCGTACATACATACATAAATGCGGCGCAGCTCAGTAGAATATTTAGATAAGACTGTGAGTGAATCGATTTGTTGCCATTGCAAATATTTGCATTTTATATTATTAATTGGCTGGAAAGTCAATTGCAAAGACCTGAGAGTGGTATCTGGGTCTTATTAGTAGCTCGGTAGCAGCTTCCGTATTAAGTGTATTTAATGTTGATAGTAAAAAATAAATCTAAAATGAGTTGTAAAACATTCCAGTTGAAACAGGTGCGAATAACAGTAGCGGGAATTTCAATTTAGTTATTTTGTTTCGATAATATTTTTCAATACAGAATACGACTGGCATTTCGGCATTTCGCATGCAATTGTATGAGTGGTATTAATGCTGCCTTCATTTAAAGCAACGTTTTATACGTATATTTTTAAAGAGCTGGCTAAATTTTGTTTAAAATATTTAATTTCCTTTTATTTTTGATATTTTTAACACTTTTTTATTTAACTAAAATTCCATCAAACAACACCTTGTACTCGTACATATGTATAAGCAAAAAATTTTACTTAAGGCAATGAACATCGATTTGGCAATTATTTCCGCAAATATTCGTTAAAACAACAACAATGCAATAAAATGCCATTTCAAGTGTCACGAAGTACACAAAAGGTCGGTGAACTTAGTTTTGTGACTAAAGAATTTGAAACGTTTCCACCATTTTACATACATACATTCATAAGTATTTTAGTATGCATGCTACCCAGCGATAAAAATGCACTAAGGGTCATGGTGGGTGTGCAATAAAATTGCAATAACAGTTAATTTCGTAAGAAGTTTGCGAGGCAAATTGCAAGAACCAAAATTCAATAAAATTCATTAAAATATAATAAAAAAAACTACTTTGCATAAAA
This sequence comes from Ceratitis rosa, assembly GCA_037013455.1. Classification (NCBI taxonomy): domain Eukaryota; kingdom Metazoa; phylum Arthropoda; class Insecta; order Diptera; family Tephritidae; genus Ceratitis; species Ceratitis rosa. The sequence goes on from JAWMAG010000006.1 coordinate 11,155,768, forward strand.
CGAGAGAAAACAGAATGCGAAAAATATAAGAAAACAAAATAACGTTAAATGGAATATAACAGAATATTAAAAAAAATTAATAAATTAATTAAAATTAAATAAAATAAAAGGAAATAAATAAAATTACTTAATATAAAACCAATTTAATTAAAATAAAACAATACTAATTAAAAAAAAAAATATTAATTAAAATTATACAAAGTTATTTAAAATGATATAAAATTAATTAAAAAACTAAATAAATCAAAATAATTAAAATAAAATAAAACAAAATTAATATGGAATAAATTAAGATATAACAATTAAATAAAATTTAACAAACCAAACTTAATTAAAATAAAACAAAGTTAATTAAAATAAAATAAAATTAATTAAGCTAAAGCAAAATTAATTAAAATCAAATAAAATGAATTAAAATAAAATAACGAAAAAATAGAACAAACTAATATAAACTAGAAAAAATTATTAAAAATAAAATAAATTAATTAAAATTAAATTCAATTAATTAACATTAAGTACAATAATTTAAATTATATAAAATAAATTAATATAGAACAAAATTAATTAATATAATACAATATTAATTAAAAAAACTATTAATTAAAATAAAACAAAATTATTTAAAATGAAATAAAAATCAAAATAATTGAAATGAAATAATATTATTAAAATAAAACAATATTAATAAAATTAAAATGGAAGTAATTAAGTTATATCAATTAATTAAAATGAATCATATTTAATTAAAACAAAACAAAATTAATTAAAATAGAACAAAGTTAATTAACCTAAAATAAAATTTATTAAAGGAAAATAAACAAAAATATAGAACAAATTAATTAAAAAAAAATAAAATTAAATTAATTAAAATAAAACAAAATTAATTATAATGAAATAAAATTCATTAAGTTAAAACGAAATTAATTTAAATGGAATAAAATTAATTATATTAAAAAATAAAATAAAATAAATTAAAATAAGTATAATATTATGTAGAATAAATGATAGAAAAAATACAATTTATAAAAAATATAAATTGAAATGGAAAAAATTAAAAAAATAAAATAAATTACATAAATTAAATACATAAATAAATATCTCGTCTATAATCGCGTAAGCGGCGTCTATGACAGTAAAGTACAAAAATTAAATAAATGAATAATTTAAACGAATTCTAACCAGTCTGGCCAGTGATATCTAAGATTTACTCTTTGACCCAAAAGTGGGTGGAGATAACATATATTTAGTTACTGAATTATCGCCATCGCGGCTTTGTAACCGCTGAAGCGATTTTCGGCCGAGCTCCTCCTCCAATTTATACTAAGCCGCCTCCGAACGGCTGATGGTTTTTTTATGAGGAGCTGTCAGAAATACACTCGGGGGATTGACTTTCCCTGTCAAGGGGCGACAGGAACTAGAAAATTTTACTTAATTTTTTTTATTTAAATTAGTTTTATATAGCTTTTGGTCACACCTTGGCCACACCATTATCTGGTTTTTTGTCTATACGAACAGAAGGACAGGCAGAAAGAGCTAAATTGTTTCGTCTCATAATTCTATGAAGTTTGATATATACATATGCATGTAAGTCTATAACTAGCTCGATTATTTTATGCCGTTATATATTTAAGTGGAATGTCAACTTCTCAGAGTGTATTTATGACATGAAATAAAAGCTTCTCATAGACAACCCATCAGCCGTTAGGAGGTGGCTTCGTATAAACTCCATTTGTTGGAAAAACATTAAGACGCTTACCTTAGCATAATACCATAAATATTATATATGGAGAAATTTAAGTTAAAATAAAATAAATAAATCATTAAAACCTAAGGGAAAGGAAAACAAATTTTTGGCTGTTTATTGTAGATAAATTGATATTTATACTGTTACCATTAAAGTAGTTGAAATTATATTTAAAACATTTTTTGTTTTTTTACTTTTAAGAAAAAAAAAGAATCAAATAAAAAAAAAATTTGTAAGGAAAATGATCTGAGGACCATGTTAAGCTACATAAATATACTTATGCATAGAGGAAATGAGAAAAAGCTCTAACAGTACTAGACCCCACACTGAGAAAATACATTTTCTACGTCGACAAGCTGAAAGTAGAGAATCATAGCACATAATTATGATGCCACCTTCATGATAAGCCAAATATAATATTTTAGTTTTTTTTTTTTCATTAAAACATCAAATGGAAATAGGTCACACACTAAGCCACAATTCTTTGTGTCTGATTATAATTACAATTTCTCTTCATCACATTATTATGTTTATTCACGTTTCAAAAATAAGTTAGTTTTGTAGAAACGCATTGTGTTAGAAAAATTGTGCGCTTGAGTGTAAAGTTCACATAATTAATTGGTCTATGTTGTAGATATACTGCTTTGCATCAGTATCTCTTTTTCACCTACAAATAATTTGGAAGTTGCTTTTCAATGCACCTTTAATACGCACTTTCGAAGAATTTCTCAACAATGTTGTTAAATAAGGGTCAGAAAAGCGTACATTTTACATTTATTGTAATACAAATAACCATGAAATCGGAGACTACATAGTCAAATTTTCTGTCTTATTTCAATTGTTTAGCAGTTTGCTTCGTGAGCGAGTCAGCATTTTAATTCGAATACCATTGTAACTATGTAAGCATTGTTGTGCTATTTAAATTATAAATAAATACATATTCTCCACCATAAGAATTAAGAAAATTCTATAACAGTTGTGGGAAAGTAATAATTGATCGCTAACGAGAGATATGAAGAAACACTGCATAGAATTAAACTCACAGGCTAAATTTCTTTTTTGGCAAATACAACAAATTGGTTGATCATAAATAATTATATAAAATATAATAATAATGTAATGAAATAATGAAAACAAAAAAAAAATTAATTAAAATAGATTAAGAAAAAATAAATAGAACAAAACTAAAATGTAACTAAATAAATTGAACAAAAAAAAAAGCAAAATAAAAATAAATAAAATAAAATGAAGTAAAATTATATTAAGACAGAAAATAATTAAAAAAACATTGAATGTATAAAATAAGATCTAATAAAACAAAGCAAAATAGTAACGATATACTGAATTAAATTAATAAAATAAAATAAATTAAAAATAAATAAAATAAAATAAAAATATGTAAAAAAGTAAAATAAAAATTTAATAAATTTAAATAAAAAAAAAACAAAAATAAACAAAAGTAAATACAACAAAATAAAATAAAAACATATAAAATAAAATAAAAACTAGTATAAATTAAAATAAAATAAAGTGAACTAAAACGAAATAAGGAAAAATATAACAAAAAAAAATTGAAAAAAAAAACGAAAAAGTAACATAAAATAAAAAAAATATTAAAAAATATAAATAAATTGAGATAAAGTAATGTAATTTGTTGGCAAAACCACAAATTGGAGGAGGAGCTCAGCCGAAAATCGCTTCAGCGGTTACAAAGCGCCAATTGTACATGTATATATATTGTCAGCAATCGGACCGTCCGAAGGAAGCAATCGCCTAGGAACGCCAAGCTTTGGCCAAACGGAGGGTAATTGTGTTTCATAAGGACAACGCCAGACCAACTACATTGATAATGACTCGCCAGAAGCTTTGAGAGATTGGTTGGGAAGTTCTTATGCATACACTTCATAGTTCAGGTCCTGTATCTGGCGAATGATTTGGCTGGTGAAGAATTGGCCTCAAGAGAAGCCTGCGAAAATCGATTGCCCAATTTTTTTGCCAATAGAGACAAGAGTTTCGCTGAGAGAGCCATAATGACATTACCTTCAAATTCGCAAAGAGTTCTCAGGCAAAACAGCGCACAAGTGTCATAAATCGGAAAGCCTTAAATTAATGCAAAAAATAATGGATTTTTTTTACTTGACAACAATTTATTTTAATTTGAGTATATCAAATCTCATGCTCTTATATGCTTTTTAAACGGATTTTTTACTAAAAACCGCATATCTGAAGAATCGGTCGTATGAGGGCTATATGATATGCTCCTCCGATTTCTATGATTTTCGGTACCGATATGAGTAAAATACCAATATTTATGTTCTTAGATGCCTTATTGTAGTGTTTATGATCAAAAACTAGATATCTGAACATATCAGTTGTATGGAAGCTATATGATATAGACGAACGATCTGCCCGGTACCGACAAATGATCAATTCATTACAAAAATACACGCGCATATTAAGTTTGCTTGAAATATCTCAAAAATTAAGATACTAGTTCGCGTCCCTTCTGGTACTTAGATACTTCGGACTAAAGTTAATATACCAATTCCTGTTCCTGGAAGATATAATAAAACGTAATAAAATCCAGTATGTACTTAGACCAACCCGAAGAAGTAGTTTCTTCGACTTGTTACACCTAAAATCATATTAGCTTCCGACAGAACTAAAGACAGCGCTTCTCTCTTATTTGAAGCTATTTTGATATCGTGAGGTTAATGCTGTCTCCGTTTCAGCCTTATGACCTTTCGCAAAAAAATATAAATAATAGAACGTTTTGACCACCACGTAGGTGAATCTTTCATAGTTTTTGCACTCAGATTAGTATTGTAATAACCGTTAAATGTAAGTATAAAGTAAACATATCCTTTAGTTATGTTTTTGTTTCAAGTATTTATTGTTTCGCTTTTTTACAGGAAGCTCTTTGACGTTGTTTAGTGGTTTATTGTTTTTTCTTTTTCTTTTTTCACTATTATCATTCTTTTTTTTAAATACGTACAAATGTCTGTGCAACACATACAATCTTTTAAACATAGATATTTAGTGCTATAATAACAGCGTGACAGCGATGAGGAAATTGTTAACTTATTCTTGTTACTTTTTAAGTTTAACTCTGTATTTGAGTTTTTCCATCGCCTATCTTGATGGCCTTATGTGCCGAGGATCAGTAGATACCAAAAACCACATACATATGTATGTGTGTAAGTGCATAAGCATACATACATATGTATGAACATATATAAAGATATCAGTAAAGATTTATATATATATATATTATATATATATGTACATAAACTCGTATGCATTAGGCTAAGATGCTTTCCACGAGAGAAAAAAGGTAGCGAAAACATACTAATAGATAAAGAGGTAAATGAAGTAGAAAAAGTTTATCAAAGTGAATAGCCTGGTACATACTCATGGAGGCAACATAAATAAGCAGATACATATGTATGTAATCTTTTATTTGCTGCGAGCATCTTGGCATCATGGTGAGTGACTTAAGGTAAGCCAAGCCACGCCACGCCAAGCCAAGTCAAGCCACGCCAATACAACAACGGGATTTACTTTAGCTGCCGCTTAGTTACTGCATATGCGCATGCGCATCTCAGGCACTCCCTCTGCACTAGACAGTCTGTTTGTTGCAGCAGTAGTGCAATTTTCACGAAGAGATTGTTGTGTTAGCGCTCGATTGTGTGGACCACATCCAGATGATCAACCGTGAAGATTAGAATCGTCGCTTGCGGTTGACGTCTAATACTCCCCTACCTTAATGTGGCCGCATCTTCTGTTGCCATTGCTGTTGCTGTGGTGACTGTAAAAGCATGGTTGCCAAAGCCTTTCACGTGCTCTTTGTAGGTACATACAACTTACCCATCTCCCAAAAATGGTTATTTTATTTTTCGTACAATGTATTTATTTTTTCCCCCAACAGTTGTTGTTGTTATATGTATGTACTCATATGTATGTATATACTATGTTCACCTGACCAAAATGGTCTAATGTGTTTTATCTAAAACTTATATGCATGTAAAGTTCACGGTGTTGCTGTTGTTGCTGCTGTTGTTATATCTGGTGAGGGCGCAGCAACTCACGAAACAGATTGCCATTCACAAACAACAAAAACAAAATAATAAAAAAAATAATAATAAAAAATATGCATCCTTTGCCAAAGGCTAAAATTTATTTCCCTTCATTTTCCCTCATCTGCAAGCTTAATTGCAAATTTCAATCTAATTTTATTATTTTTTTTATTAAATCGAATTTGTAACTCTAATATTGATTTTGTAAATCAAATCATTTTTAAAACATATCCATTGTAATTAAGCCCCAATTCTTTTGCTTTATAATTGCTTTATATATAATATAAATATGTATTAAAGAGAGCAAGAGATATGAAAAGACATTAAAATAAATATGTAATTAATTATAATTTTATTACCCATATGATTACATCAATTTGATGCAGGCAACAAGTCAGTCTTATTCGGGCAAACTTAAAAATTAACAAACATACGAGGCGTGGCTGATTTTTTCGGGACCTAAAGTACTTAATGAAAGAAATGTATAGTTTTATGTTTTTTATTTTTCAATATAGTCTCCCTCAAGTGAAATACACTTTTCACATCCTGAATACAATGTCAATGTGATATAAACCACTGATAAAATATTATTTCATCTCAATTTCGTTTGAAAATCTTCGTCACCGTAACTAATTTTTTTAAATTGAAAAAATTAGAGTGTTGGTAACCAGGTCCGGATTGCAGGGTGGATGGTACATTTTTGTAAATCCAATAGCTTTTAAGGCATCCCTCGCAACGCAAGCGGTGTGAACGGGTGCGTTGTACACAGTACTCCCCGCGCTAACTTACCACGTCTCTTCTGTACGACTGTACGAAATTGGCACAATACTGGCCGTTCATTGTTGTTTCTTTTGGCAAGTAATCAATTAATAATAATATTCCCTAGCTATCCCTGAAAATGATAGCCATAATCTTCGACGCCAACTTTTCTACTTTGAATTTTTTTGGTGACCTTTCCCCTCTCTGCACGATGAGCGGCGTGAGCATTCGCGGTACCTAACGCGTACTAATTTCTTTCATATTCAAATGCTCATGTAAAATCCCTCCAGCTCGTTCTTTGTTATTTGATAACAGTATCCTTCTGCTGTCTGCCACAATTCGATCAGCCAGTGCTAATTCTTCAACTTTCTGAATATTTTCCTCGGTCACGACCGTCACATTCATAGGTCCTTTCTTGTTAAAACAGCCGGAGCCCATTTTTTCACCATCGTATTTGAAGGGGTAGAGTCCTGAAGAACCGAATACATCTCTTTAAAATTTGCTTTCGGCGTACTTCCTTTTTTCTTACAAAGAATTCAATCACAGCGCGGTGCTTCAAAGTGCTGTTGCTTGTTTCAGGAACGAAATGTTAATGAATCTATTAAAAAAAAGTTGTGTTATTTATACTAATAAATAGTCCCGCAATTAGTATTATCAGTAACGAGATGTTGTGTCGTCTCTAACTACCTTAGGTCGCTAGATTATCAGCCTCCCCTAGAAAATACTAAAGAGATATCTCGGGACCTTGGCATTATATGTGAAATTATATGTGAAACATAATAATTTTTCCTAAGGAATATTATCTCCAAAGAGATTAGTATTATTTTGCAATTATAGCAGGCATAGATAATTAATTTAATTGATTGCAAATAAGTTTCAATACAAACTCGTATGTATGTATACAATATATATTTAAATGATTATAAATTTTAATCAATCCGTTTATAATTGCAATTGCACGTTCTTTGGTGGTCTGATATATCATATTTATGTACAATACATAATGACATACACATTTGTATATTTTACCTATGTATGTACATATATATTATATTTAAATAACCTTTTATGGTTTGCACGAAGCTCTGTGCTCGCCCTGAAATTCGCCGCCAAAAAAACAAGTCATTTGTAGAAAAAAATAACACAGCCACATACATTTATATATGCATGTATGTATGTATGTATGCACTCGTGCAAAGATACAATCCATCTGCGATCAGAAACAATCAACAATACGGTGCAAAAATAAATCAAATCCACAAAATTGTAAAGCATCAAATTCAAGCGAAACAAATCCTTTCACCACACCATGAGTACACTCCCTGCGAATTAATGTGTGAGTTTGTTAGTACGTGAGTAAGTATTAAATGCATTAGTAGAGTTTTCTAAATTTTCACAGCGCAATAATACTGCATACAATCCATATAATTCACAAGTATATGTATGTACGAGTAAATAAGGCTAAAGCATTTTGTTTCGATGACGACCTACCACAATACTGTTGAATGTATTGTACATGTATGTACAAGTATGCATGTAGGTTGGTAGGCATACAGTTTAAACTCCTTTCACAAAGTGTTTTTAGCAAATCATCATCATCATCATCAAAGTATCATCAAGTTCAAGTAAAATACTGACAAACCGTGACATTGTCATCGACTAGGCTGAAAGGCATGCATACACCTCCACACATTACCATTGCCAAAATGTCATGGAGCGAGCGAGCGAGTGAGCAAACAACAGCCAACCATCATCATTGAACGCTTTAACAAACAATACGCTTAAATGCTCGTACAATGAGTGTAGGTATGTAAGGTACAATAAAAGGGTCAGGAGTTGGCGCATAATTTCCCAGTCAACTATTATAAAGAAATTAAGGTAAAGACACTTTTGTTCCTGGAATACAGTTGAAAATGAATTTGGTTTAAGGTTGAAGCAGATTGGACATTTTCTCCAAAAAGGAACTGGTTATAAGAGTAATCAATTAAAGAGCATGTTAATTGATTTTAGTGCGAATTTTTTTGAGGATACTAGTTCCAGCGCAATATTCACTATGCGTCAAATCTCGGATCGATCCGCATCACCTTTCCGTTGACCTTCAATCTGCCTTAAAAAGCGCGAAAAGTAGCTTCCCACGCCCCTCAGTCTAAATTTGGTATACCTGTGTAAACTCATACTGAGCCACACCAAAAGCATTGTCAGGATCGGAAAGGACCTGCTCCAGCCGTTCAATATTAAACAAGGTTTCAGACCTCAGATATAATTAGAGCTATTTTTCGATGCAGTATTCGCTGGGGAGAAGAAGAATTTGACTGTAAAGATCGGGTGCGCGGTTTTTATATCGCCTGAGATAGTATAGAAACATATATGTATTGTTCCTTTGCAAATCGGCTAAATTAGGAAATAAATTATAAAAGGAATTTAAAGAAATAAACTGAACTGTCAAATAAAACATAGTTTTTTTTTACAAATTTCCAGAAATAAAATAAACTTTGAAAATTAAAGAAGAAAAAGTTTGCTCTTCAAAATGGGTATAACGAATTTGTGGTTAAACATTCACTAGAAACTGAAGCTTTGACGAAACTGTTCGAAGGTTTTTATACCTGACTTCCTCTGTTGTTGCTCATTGGGGTAAGCTAACGCGAGGTTCAGACGGGCTCGGGCCAGAGGGAAAGGGGTATAGATAAGTAGGTTTTAAGGGGCAGGCATAGAGGTGGTTAGTGTCATACGGGCGGTGGGGATGGTGTTCTGACATGTTTGTAGCTTCTAGTAAACGGAAGCGGGACTCAATATTACAGAGTTTGGAATTTTTACCAAGAATTCTATCAATGATTTGCGATCATTCAGATAGTCCATAATAGTATTCTATTTCCCTCTCTCTCTTTTTGATTTTTTTGTTGCCTGAACTGATAAGCAAACATATATTAAAGAACTAAAAATAAAGACCATCCAAATAATACCGTTCCACCACTCATCGAGACATTTAAAAATTCTTTGAGACTTCTAACCGAAGGCATTATCTTTTATACCCCTGTGCCTAAACGCTTCAATTTTTGAGTGTTTTTAGCTATGCTTCTTTGAAAAACTGATTCAATTCTAAAAGCGATTCTAATGCGAATGCCCCACACTTTGGTGGAGTAAATTGGAATGTCTACGGACGTCAACCTATAGAGACTTGATCGACATAGCAAGGGTCCAAGATCCTACGATTGCTCAATTTTGTAAACTGAGCACTTTTACTAGGCTCTTCAGTGGTATCACAATCGATATTTCTTTGCTCATGGGACAATGGAAGAACGTCAATAGTAATTCACCAACGACGAATACGTTCAAAGAGTTGCTCGAATGATTGTTGCTGAACGAGGCTTTCTAGTTGCGGTAGTAAGCAAAAATACCGCATGTGGGGAACAGAAAATCCTTCCGAATCCATGAAACGCCATTGCAGGATAAAAAAAATGACTATCTGTAAAGTAAGCAGTCAACGATTACTGGTTTAAGACTGGAGATGGGCGTTGTGTCACACTAAAAATTAAATCTATTTAGTTTCTGCGACGAAAAATTTTGTGGATGCCTGATGTAAGAAACAGGTGACATTGAGTGGTCACCCAGATTGCGCACCATGTACGTATACACTAGCGCAATGGCACGTTGTTTCCCCAAGCTAAAACAAAACTAGTTTTTGAAATAGAATTACTATGCTGATGCCGGAGACCTTATCATATTCGACTAGCTGCCCGATAAGATGGCTGGGAGGCCTCAGAAAATTATTGCATTAATGGCTGCCGCGATGAATTGCTAATTTCTGGTGTAGCTCTAAATGGTTTGATAAATTGAGACCTCAAGAGTTGAGTTCAGTGAAATATTTATGGCGCTTAAAGTGTTAAAATGCAAAATATTTAACTACTAACATTATTGGATGACTTCAATAAGAGTCCATAAGTTAAAATCTGATTAGAATTGGAATGGCGTTCTTGTGATCTCATTAGAAAACCAACAATAAAATGTGCTCATTGGGTTAACGCTATTCAAATACATATACTACGTATGCATTTCTAATCATATTCAAAGCACTTTTTAACCGAATAGTTGCGCTTCAAATTGTAGTAAAATACTTTGCTTTCGAATAATCATTACGTTATTTCTTAGCAATAGAGGAAGCATTTGGGCATGCGCAGTTTGAAGGCATCTCACTTGGCAGCAGTCGACAGATGTGACTTCTTTTTCAGCACAAACGTAAAAATAATACAAAAATAACGATAACTATTTAGTGTTGGTGGCATCACATATGTATATATGTACAGGTACGTAAGTATGTATTTCTATTCAACATTGACGAACATAAATTGATGTTCAAATGTAAAGCTTTTTTTTCCTTCCACGTGGACCTTTTGGTCTTTTGGAATATTGATAAGTTGACAACTGGACTGCTTGACTAACTGACATTACTGTCCCATTGCTTCTGCTATATACGTGTATTTACAATACTATGGCGGAAGATGATGAGGATGTGAGATGTGAATGTGTCGCTTGGAGCTGCCATCCTTCCTCAAACTAGATTCGTTCATGGAGGGCTATTGTTTTATGCTGAACGCTAAGCGTTTCTGTTACTGCTGTTGTTGTTGCATTTGTTTTGTTTCCTCCGAGGCATTGGCCAATTGGGTGTTACTGTTTGCCGCTTGCAGTGGCCAAGTGGGTACGTACATATATTTGTATGTATGTAGAAGTACATTGGAAAAGGAAGTGATATGCAATTTCGCATGAATATTTTGCTAGCTGCTGATTTATTGAATATTATTTTTAAAGTGACAGCATACGTTTACTTACTATGCAGCAGCAGCAGCGCTTTGTCGCTTTTTAGCTTTTGTTGGTTTCAAAGCGATGTCGACTATGCGAGATATGCACGATGCAAGTTGACATATATACACATACGTGTACATATGTATGTATGTATGTATATAGTATTTCACAAATCCATGCAATGGAAGGAGCGGTGTTCGCTTTCGGTACCGCAACTTCGGTAAGTTTTTCTTCGACTTGTCTCTCCTTCTTAGCGAACTGAAAAAATATCGAAGCTGCAGTGTTTCTGCCAATTCGGAACTCAACGATACACGAACTAAACAGACGCCTCTTTAGAAAAACTTCTGGAGTCACGCGCCTATCGTCTGATGTAACCCTTACCTTTTTTGTACTAAAAAACCGGGACTATGTTGGGCAACATATGTGGTTTGGTCGTTTATCATCCAGTTTATATCTTTTACTTGGAAAATAAAGGGTGTTTATAAAGAGCAAGCGACCGATAGGGCTCACTCGTAAGCCGAGAAGTCAAATTTTCGACCTTTTTTTGTAGCAATTGTGGTCGTATGTCAGCAATAACGCATTGAATATTTTCTTCCAAGGCATCAAACGTCTCGGTTTTATCTATATAGACAAGAGACTACACATAATCCCACAAAAAATAGTCGACAAAAAGTATTCCTTCAATAAATTTATTGTTTCGTTGGCTGTATGTAGCGCCGTATTATTGGAGCCAAAGGCCATCCACATCAACAACCTCTAATTAAGCCGCGAAAAACCATTAATCCCCATTGGCTGTAACTTTAAGGCCGGACCAATGATTCTCTATGCCCATAGAGCAGGCCAAAGTGACTTTTTGAGGATGTAACGACGTGATACTTTTTCTTATGATCGTACGCATTTAACCAATAGTGAGCTTCATCTTTTTAAGAAAATGTCTTAATAAAATCTGGATCGGTGACCATCTCGTTTTAGGCATATTCACCGAACGCGTGACGCGTATGAATTCTTGCACGAGTTGGTTTTTCTAAGCCTACCAAGCCCACTAAGCTCGATGGCGGATGGACTCATTTGGGTTTTTTTTTTGCGACACTCTGCTCTACAAGAGCAATAGCGACTTCGGTGCGCACTGAATGTCGTCTCTGAGGATGCGTATGATCCACTAGAGCGAGCGTGATGCGAAACCGATACATATTTGTTCGAATTACCTTCCCTGCTGGGCGATTATGTCGACTGAATAGCCGACAGCGGAACCGAATTATTATTTTGGTAATAAAATTGCATGATTTGCAAACGTTGTTCCGAAATGGCAAACAGTTGTCAAAAGGAGCAATTCCGAAAAAAGTATTGATTGCTTCATTGAAAACCACACGTCTAAAAAAACCGCTTTTGTTATCTTAGAAATACTGGATCTGCGAAAACTAGAGAAAATCAGTTTTCACAGTTTTGCTTCTGGTAGAACCGATTCTCCAGAATATAAATAGAGGAATTAACTCTTTCTAAGGGAAGCCATGGAAGCCAAAGCCCAACTATTGCGCCATAAGGGATCGTGTTGTTTCATGGGATCTACGTAATTCATCGTTGGATAGCTTAAACCCAAAGTTTGTTCTCTAAGCACCCATCTCTTCACAGTTCAAATAGCTCCTTCCTTGAACCGTTATTTAAAACATCTTCAACTTCGAATCAAGCGCTACCAAACTCAACTCCGTTACATCTCCAATCTATACGTGAGCACATTTACTGTTCGCAGTTTGTATGCAATCTTCCGCCTTTTGGCTGTGGTGCTTAGCCATGTACTCGTACTTCTTTCTACTCATGCCATGGTTTGATGACTTGGTATTGTGGATAGGTGTAATGATGAGTGGATCGTGGTTGTACGACGCGTAAGTGACAATGTCGTTTTTCATGTCGCAGCGATCTATGAGCTTAAATGCAGCATATTTTCCTCTACTACTTCATTCCTTGTTGTTGTTGTTGTTGTTGTTGTTTAAACTAAAACTATTGCTTTGCATTGTTATAGTCGTTGTTATGTAGTTTTTATTGTTTTCTTCCATTTTTTTTCTGCTTTTTTCTTATTTATTGTTTCAATTTTTTCTTTTCTTTCTTTTTCTTTGTTGGCGCGGCTACTCTTTCTACTTTCCATGATTGTCATTTGCTGTCGTTGTTGCTATTGTTGTTGTTGATATTATTAATATTGCTGGCGTTTGTTTGATTACAGTTGGCGCTGCAATACCATCATACACACAAATAAACAAACAAACAGACATATATACACAGGGATTTGTACGTGTGTGAATGTGTGTTGGCGCTCATGTAGGTCTACGCGAAGATGCAACAATAATTGCATCACATTATATCACGAATGACGAGTGACGAGTACGTAAGCAAGTAAGTAAGTAAGTAAACATGTGACTATTGATGGGTATAATGACGTAGAAATGTATGTAAGTATGCCATATATTTTGTTGACAATTTCTAAAGCTTCTGACAACTAACGATGTATTTATTAACGTATTGAATGCGTTTGGTAGAAAATGTGCAGCTGTTAGTAAATTCTAATTAAAAGCGACACCAAAGCTATGGATTTGCTAATTAAAGTGGCAGTGAGTGAGTAGATTGTGAAAACATAAAAAAAATTAAATTATTTATAATTTATTTATTTAGAAATTTTAATATTTAACCTTTATTTTTTAACAAAGAGCATGTGGAACATTATGTAATCCATTTGGATAATTGGAGAAAATTTAATAATTTTAAAATTAAAATAAATTTATTGAAAGAGAAGGTAATTATTAGAAACCGTTTTCTAATATTGCATTGTTTAAAAATAATAATATACATATTGTATTTTTTTGTAATCAAAATGTCGAAACAAAAATTAGCTTTAGTTTTTTTTAAATAAAATTTAAGTTTTAAATTTTATTTTTGTGGTTTTGCATTAAAAGGATCAAACTGACTCCCATTCCGTATAATAATCAATAAAAATAAAATTACATAAAATAAGAAAAGAAAACATTATATAAAAAAAACAATCAAAGCAAATGAAAAAAATTAAAGTTAAATAAAATAAATTTAAAAAAAAATTATAAAACATTAATAAATAAAAATTAATAAAACGAAATAGAACAAATTTAAGTATAATATTGGGTGTATGCATTAATTCGTGCGGTTGTTTTTCGAAAATTAAGACTTTATTGTGAAAAAATTGTTATACATTTAATGTTCAAAGTATTGCCTATCGGAAGCTACGATATTTTCCCATCTTTCAGTTTGTGGATCACATCCCAAAAGAACTTCCCCGGCTTAGAGGTCAAGAAAGAATCGAGCCAATTTTTGATACCCTGTTCTGAAGCGATGCGTACTCCGGTGAGAACATTCTGCATTGATCTGAACAATTGGTAATCGGAAGGTGCTATGTCTGGGCTATAAGGCGGGTGAGGTAGAACTTCCCACCCACAGTTTTCTAGTCATGATGAAAAATTATTGATTCGTGTCTGGTCGCATGTTCTGGTCGCTTTTCCGCGATGGCCTTTTTCAAACGAATCAATTGTTTTCGGTAGAGGTCCCCGTTGATCGTCTGACCCGATTTCAACAGCTCATAATAGAGCACACCCTTGTGGTCCCACCAAATACATAGCATTACCTTGGCACCATGGATATTCGGCTTTGTCGTGGATGCCGATGGTTGGCCGGGCTTCACATACGATCTCTTGCGCTTGGGTTATCATAATGAATCCATTTTTCATCCCCAGTGACAATCCGATGCAAAAATGACTTCTGTTGGTGGCGTTGAAGCAACATTTCTGACATACAGAATCGACGTTCGACGTCTCTTGGCTTCAATTCATAAGGCATCCAATTTCCAAGCTTCTGGATGAATCCTAATGATTTTAATCGTATGGAAACGGTTGCTTGATCAATTCCTAATACTTTTGCAAGTTCTTCTTGCGTCTGGCATGCATCTGCGTCGAGCAATGTCTCCAATTCTTCGCCTTGAAATTTTTTTTGGCTGTCTGGGTCGTTCTCCGTCGTCTAAGTCGAAATTGCCACTTTTAAACCGTGCAAACCACTTTTGGCACGTTCGTTCGGCTAAAGCATGGTCACCATAAATGTCCAGTAAAATACGGTGGCTTTCGGTAGTACTTTTCTTCATGTTAAAGTAATTAAGAAGAACTCCCGCAAAAACACTTTATCTGGTACAAATTTAGTAGAGCCCTCTCTTAGAAAACCGCACGAATTAATGCATAATTAAAAAAGGCTGTTTGTGCTATTTAATTCTAAAACGCATTTTTTGAATTTGGTTCCCATTTTCTCCTTATATTACTCATATAAGTATAAACTCTTTGGTGCTTAGTTTTGACAAAGACTTTTCGATAGAAGCTTCTAGGCTTTTGGTGCTATCCCATTTAAAAATAGTACAGCAAATTTAATCTAATAGTTATACTGTAATATTGCATATTTTTATTTTAAATACAAGTTTTAAAAAGCCTTTTCAGACCGTGGTTGCAGAAAAATTTTTCTATCAGACTTTTTTTAAAAACCATGTTTTTGGTTTTCTCTCGTACGATTCCCATATTTTTATAATAATTTTTTTAAAGCTGCTATGTTTTCTCTAAATATTTTTAGTTGTAAGCATAAGTAAAACAGCATATTTTGATATCATTTTTATGGTACCAATAGGGTAGCGAAACAGGTTTCGTATCCTTTTTATTTAACTTTTTTCCAACTACATACATATAGGTACTTATAAAATATTAATAAAAAATGGAATAAATTAAAAAATTACGTTCCATTGCCGACATAAAAAAATTAAAACTTTTTCGATACTCAATAACACTAACAAATTTATTTATATTCTTTTTTTAGCTTTCAAATATAAACTATTCATTTTTTTATTATAGAAAAAATTCTAAAATTTCTTATCGGCAATGAAAGGTTTAACTTTTTTTTTGACGAAAAAATTAAATAATTCAAAATAAAATTTTATATTTTAAAATTAATTTAACTTTTACTTCTCATTTTGACAAAAAAAAACTAAATAAATATAAGGGCATATGAGTATATAAAAATATATTTCATGATCATCAAGGGTGAATGAAAGCGGACAAGAATACTCTGCTCTACGAAAATAAAAGACTTAAGCAACGAACTTACATTCAACAATGTTTTGTTAGATGAACTTTCATAAATAATTACATAGTGTCAATTACATATAAAACGCTTTCAATGTATTTACTGCATTAAATGAAGAAGAGAAAACTTAATTAAGGAAGAAAACTAAGTTTGATGAAATAAGCAAAGCGACATTCGAGGCGTATACTTGTGTAAGGGGTCATCCAACTGCACTTTTCTTTCTTTAGTTAAATAGAAACAATTTTTATTTTCATTTTATTCTATTTTTATCATATTTTATTTCATTTCATTTTATATTATGTTCTATATATATATGTTCTATTTTATGTTATTCTATTTTTGTTTTAAATATTAAAGAAAATCATTCTTATTTAATTTAATTTATTTATTATATCTTTAATCTTCTTTTGAATCAAATAGATATGAAATTTGTATTTATTCTTTAATTTCCGTTTTTATCTTTTATTTGTTATTTTTTTATTATATTTCAATGTATTTTTCTTTTTATATTTTTATTATATTTTATTTATCTTTGATTAAATTAAAAATAATTATTGAATTTTTGTTCCAATTTTAAGAGGAAATTTCCTTATATTTAATTTTATTTTATTTATTTTTTCTAAATTTAAAAGGAAAGGATTTTTTATATTTTATTCTTATTATTTCTTATTATATTTAATTTTATCTTTGATTTAAATAAAAAAAATTGCTATGGAAAGTTTATTTTTTGTTTTATTTGATTTTGTTCTTTTTTTGTACTAATTTTAAAAGGAAATTTTGTTATATTTTATTTGATGCCATTTTGTTTAATTTATTTTTTTTTTGTTTTAATTATTTTTTATAAATATTTATTATTATTTTATTTGATTAAATTTTTAAATTCAATTTAATGCTACTTTATTTTTATTTATATCTATTTTGTTTAATTATTTATTAACTTTATTATATTATAATACATTTATTTTGTTTTTTTCAATTCTCTTTATTATGTTCATTCATTTCACTTTTTTGTTTTAAATCGAAAACAAATTCATTTTTATTATAAATCATTTTACTTAGTTTTTATATTTAATTTAATTTATTTTTATTATATTTGGTTTAATTTATTTTTATTATATTTAATTTAATTAAATAAATTTCTTTTAATTTAATTCTTTTTCTATTTTATTTAATTTTATTTGGTTTTGTTTAATTTAATTTTATTTAGTTTCAATTTTTATTTTTTATCTTCTTTCTTTCTTAACTTTTTATTCATTAATTTTTTGGTTTAATATTTCTGAATTCGGTGCTCTATGCTTTTCTCACATCCTGCCATCAAACTAGCTACATTTAAGTTCCTCTGAGTATAGCCATTTGTAGTAAGTACATAATTTTAAGAGCCTATTCATATTATACAGTCAAACTCTTCAAATTGCGGTCGCGCCGGACATTCATAGTCGATTTCGCTAGTCAGTCAGCCAGCCAACATTGTTTTAGTTTTATTTCAGGAAGTCAGAATCCATTAAGATTACCTCAAACAACGCACAGTCAGTTGAAGCGAGTCGTTTATACTTGCACAAACATGTTGTTGCTTGGAAAAAGCATTTCGTCGTTATTCTTATTTATGATAAAACACAAGGAAGTGGCACACCATGGCTGGCGTAGCAATGAAATTTGAGCAGCATCAAAGCATCAGAGAGGCAAAAGCAACAACTTACAACATCAATTTTTCTATGCGAACACCACACAGAGGAAAAGCACTTTTTATTGTTGTACCGGTTTGTTGGTTGTCGATAATTTTTATGTGGGTGTAAAATTGATGTTTTTGGTCCAGCACATCATCATTATCATTATATTGGTTATTGTGTGTACGTACGTATGTATGTATGTATGCATGTATGTGTGGCTATGTAACTTATACCTTGTCACGGTAACAATAGCTTAAATTAATGAATATGAATTATAACTGTTGGGATTAGAAGATATTAGTCATAATTGTGGACAATGGATGCTTAAACGCTTTAATGCTGTGATTGGCGGATATTTTTCTTCATGGTTTCAGTGATTTATTAACAACTGTAATTTTAAAGGATTAGTTATAATTTATCAATTTGTCATGAGTTAAATTATTTGATTATATATAAACTATAAATTACTACTACCAATTAAATTACATATCGTAGGTAATGTGATGCGTTTGGTCCTTGACTTATAAAGTAACTAAATTTTTAAGAAGAAAGTTTTGGGTTCTCTCTGTTTCTGCTTACCATTGACTGACTAGAGAGATATTTTTATACAATTTAAGCTCGTCACTGGTTCAAGGAGAATGACGCTTAAGTTTGCAAAAATTTTTGATTTACTCGAACCATGAAGAAGGAGGACCGACACTTTTTTTTTGAATTTCTGCATCATAGAGACGCTAAACTATTTTTTTTAAATTACCCGTAGAGAGTTTTGCCATAACTTCTAACTCAAATATTTTAGTGCTATATTTGTACCATTGTTATCTTTAGCTGACCTCTTTTAAAGCGATAGTAAGAAATCTATACCGTAGTAAGCCTATCGGAGATTAGCGTTTATTTCTGAATTAAGAATGCACGAAAGCTTCTATAAAGGCAACGAGAGCATAGTTCTGAAACTAATTAGTCCAATGATCATTGATGTTTTTGATTTATAGATAAGCTGTTTCCTCCGAGTTTAACTAAAAAATTTTGTTATTAGAACTTTCAATTCTGAAATCTTTTTTCCGAAGCCATCTCAACCTCAGAAGGGATGGAGGCCTATTTCTTTAAAACAGATATTCTAAAATCTTCTTTTCTTCGAAAACATCTTTAAGTAGACCATATCGAGAATTTCACTTTCCTTTATAGTTTTTTTCTAGGATTAATTGCCGTTCAAAACCCTGTTAAAAGCTACTGAGGAAAAAAAAATAGTTGCATTGAGCATTTTTTCTATTTCACAACTAAATGAAACATTCTGTTTTTAATTTATCTAGAAATTTCTTTTCAGTCCACTATCAACGTTTTGATAACAAACTACCGTTATCGCCTTTGGCTTTCAAATTTTCCAATAAATGTGTAATTTTAACTAGTTATTTTGGTATAATTTTGCGCACTCGCCAACCTCGCTTCGCTACTGCTAAATATGGCACTTAGAATGAAGATTTTCCTCTCTTCTCTCCTCCTCCTCCTCCTCTAATATCTATGCGTCGCTTGAAGTTATGCGGAACAACAAAATTTAATTTTTAATTTAAATTAAGATTATACTTATCTTAAAAGCAGTTCGACGGATTTTCTACTGCAATCTGAGCGCGTGGCGAATTTTTCAATCTAAACGTAATTTTCTATCGTGGCCAACATTAATTTGAAAGATATCTTATCGGCGGCGTGCGGAAATGCTATTTATGCTGCATGCGGATTTCTTCAAAGCTCATTCGCAGCGTTTTGTTAGTTAGTGTTTGCGCTTTGTGTACATAAATTTATAAATATTTATGCAGATATACATACAGACATACATACATACATATGTATGTATATAGGATATGCAGTTCAGAGAGCAAAACGTTGCGTTGGTTTAAAGAATAGAAAATTGTGCGCTGGTCATAATGCCTACACACATATGCAACTATACCTATATAGTAGAGCTACCAAATACTGCCATCATTTTGTACAAATGCCGCCATTCTTGTAACAGCCGAAACGATTTGTTACGCATTCTCTAAAGAAAATCTAGAATCAATGGCTTCGCAGTAAGCTTTTCACATAAGCTACGAGTAGCATATTCTTAGAAATATACATATTCGTATGTACATATTGTTATAACTACATGGTACTGTTAGACAAATAAATCAAATTTTCTTTGTTATTGGTAACATTTCTACATATTATTCAAATTTCTATATTGAGTTTAGGCATGTTTTTATTATTATTATTAAAAATTTATTCATATGGTGGGATGGGGCCATGTGTAGAGAAGTTCACGTAAGTGAGAAAAGTTTTTGAGTGCCATTCACCTGGGTGTGGCCAGAAACGATTATTTTGCATATGCTTCAAGCAGC
Source organism: Ceratitis rosa (assembly GCA_037013455.1). NCBI lineage: Eukaryota > Metazoa > Arthropoda > Insecta > Diptera > Tephritidae > Ceratitis > Ceratitis rosa. The sequence goes on from JAWMAG010000006.1 coordinate 11,176,310, forward strand.
TCACGACTTCCGGTTTTAGACCAAGTATCCCCCGTGTAGCCAACAAATATCCGTTTGGTGGCGAGCTAAAGTGAAAAGGCAAGCTCCATGCGGTACACTTTCTTTGCAAAAGTTTTAAGGATTACGATTTGAGGGCATACACCTGGAATGTCCGGTCACTTAACGGAAGAAGTTGGGTCTTTGTGAAATTTACTACAGCGGCCATGTAAAGAAGCGCAAATTTGATGTCCGATTCGTGGTGGGAGAGGGACTCTGTCTCCAGGTACTGACATTCACTCAGGTGGATTAACGTCTCGCCACAATCCGCATCAAAACGATATTTTTTAAAACCACGCTGATTTGCGTCCACGCCCCGAAGGAAGAGAAGGACGATGTGACCAAGGATGTCTTTTACGAACGCCTTGAACGCACTTATGAGCACTGCTCTCGCCACGACATCAAAAACACAAGGAAGGTTCGATGTTGAAAAGCTGCAATCACAACAGACTCCCGATCGGTTTTCTACTCGACTAGCACACCTGCTCTCTGAGAGCACTCATCAGCAACCCGGTATAAGGGAACTGTGGGTTGGCATTTTAAACTCCCTACGTTCAGCTGCAAACGAAACTATTGGATTTCGGAAAGATCGCAAAAACAGCTGGTATGATGAGGACTTCCGTGTCGCGGTGGAGAGAAAGCAGGTTGCCTACCTCGCAACCTTGCGATCGGCCACAACACGTGCGAGGTGGGATAGATACCGAGATCTGAAGAGGGAAGCAAGACGCCTTTGTAGGGAAAAAAAGAAAAAGGCCGAAATGCGTGAGTAAGAGGAGCTTGAGAAGCTGGCCGACAAGGGTAACGCTCGTAAATTCTACGAAAAGATACGGCGACTTACGGAAGGTTTCTAGACCGGAGCAAACTCTAGTAGGATGCCCAGAGTATACTGGATTTATGGAAGGAGCACTTCTCCAGCCTGTTGAATGGCAGTGAACCCGAAACTCCAACTGATGACGATGGAAAAGTTGTTTCGTTACCCGACTATGAAGAATTCCGAATAGCAATCGTCCGTCCGCCTAAAAAACAACAAAGCGGCGGGGACCGATGGGTTATCGGCCGACCTATTCAAATATGGCGGTGAAGAGCTACATCACCTTCATTGCAAAATATGGTCGGATGAAAGCATGCCCGACGATTGGAACCTAAGTGTGCTTTGCCCAATCCACAAAAAATTCGATCCCACAGTCTGCGCCAACTACCGTAGAATAAGCCTTCTTAACATCGCATATAAGGTTCTATCAGGCGTATTGTGTGAAAGACTAAAACCCACCATCAATAAACTGATTGGAACTTATCAGTGTGGTTTTATACCTGGTAAATCCATCATCAAGGCGACAAATCTTGGAAAAGACACATGACATGACACGAAAAGAATCGACACACATCACCTTTTCATCGATTTTAAAGCTATCTTTGACAGTACGAAAAGGAGCTGCCTCTACCCCGTTATGTCTGAAATTGGTATTCCTGCAAACCTTATAGGTCTGTGTAAACTGACGCTGGACAACACCAGATGCGCAGCCAGAGTTGGGAAGAACCTCTCCGAGCCATTCGATACCAAACGAGGTTTCCTGCAGGGTGACTATTTATTGACAAATAAATTGGAAGAAGAAGATCGCCACACCGTTGTAAGGATCAGATGGAGAGTAACTTGTTTTCACTTGGCGCCAAACACAGAATGGAAGAACCGAAAGGTGAGCCATTGTTGATTCGGATATAATCGCGTAAGCGATGTCCTCGCCGGTAAAGAAGAAGAAGAAGATTAAAAAATATAATTTTAACGGCTCAAAATTTCAACTACGCGCATACAGAATTACAAAAGGTTGCTTATTGCCATAATGTTTTTTGGAATTATTAATATTTCCAATATAGAAAAGCATTAAATTTTGAAAATGGCAAGTGATCCCTCTTCAATACAGATTACACACTTATAAAACAAGTTCTCTAATTGCATAAAACCGTTAAAACATTAAATGAAATCCGATTAAGCACTTATTGTATTGAATGTAACCCAATAAAACAACAAAATCGAACAAATTTGCAATTAATGAGCGTTTATGAGCGATTAGCAAAAGAAAAAAATAATAATAATAATCAACCCTACAATTATTAATGAAAGACAAAAAACGCACGATGAGTAAACAACAAACCAAACAAATAAAATCCCAACAAAGTACTCTAACAGCTTCAGCACAAATGCATCAATCAGAATCACTATTTTGTAGACACATACTCGTATGTACACGTATGGCTGTGAAATTTTATTAAATGCCACGCGTTTTCTACTTTCCCAGACCCACGCCACCCCAAACACACACGACATGCGATCAGCACAAGCTGAAAGCAGAACAGTAGTTAGTGGTGGCAAACAATTGAAAACCGCATATCGGTCTCACCCACCAAGAGAGATCCCATAATATCGCACAGGAGATAGTAACTATATGGTTATAAGCCAAAACCTATAATGAAATATTAGAAAAGGAAAAAAAAACACATACTCGTACATATTAACGTAGACACATAATTTTGTATAGGCCCGCGTTGACCCGCATAATCGACTGTCGGAGTAACTGTCAAAATGCTGTTGTGGCTCTTCAATAACATAAGGACTATTGCTTGGCATATACGTTGGCTGATAATGAATATTATGTGATGTGGTTAGTGGTGCTGGTGGTGGCGCATGCGCTGTCAATATGCAGTTCTACCCAACGAGCCATTCGATTTCTGCTCAATCTGAGGTTTTGTTGTTATAACTTTTATTTTAAATGATAATAATTATATTTTTCAACTTGAGAAAAGTATAGTTCTCAACTTGAACTCAAATATGCTTCCACATACGTATCCATCGTTATTACGAAAAGGTATTTTACTTAGAACCGAAGTTTATAAATAGTGAAAATAGTAGAGATAAATCTATAATCAAGCCTGCGCTCTTGAGGGGTTACATACGTCCAGAATTTTCAAAAAATCGATTTTTTTTATAGGTTATTATTCTTTATAGTTTTAGGCGTATTTCTGTGAAAGTCGATTGTAAAAATTCCCCATAGATACAAAGTTATGGTAGAAAATCAGACCGCCCGACGAGAGTTTAATGCACACTGCATGTCTCGAGCGAAATGCACATGAAAGTTTAAACGCGTTTTTCTTGAAACTACTTTTCCCGGCACGGTCTGTATGATAACTCATACAGTTTTTAACATTTTTTGATGCGATTTTTTTTAAAATATTCGAAAATGTTTTCTCTATAGTCTGTCGAGCCGTATTTTCGATATTTTTATTAAAAAATTTTATGAACATAATTAAAGTGTGACATTTATGACGTAAAACGCATACTTTTTTTTCTAAATTCCGTAAATTGGAAAATTTTTCGAAATTAAAAAATTCGGCTCGACAGACTATAACTACAACTTCATTTTTACAGATCCATCAACATTCCAAGGATAAATGATGCAGACCGTGGAGCAACTTTTTTTTCATTGTACTTTGGGTCACGTGATATTTTATGTACTAATTTTTGTAAAGAAAAATTAAAATACATTTTTTTATAAACTTTAAGTACCAATAAACATTGTATAAAATTTCTTTATATTTATTTCTATTGTTATCCCTTCTGAAAACAGTTTTTGTTTTAGCGCATTTTTGAGCTAATAGATAGAAACTTTGTAGATTTTGCAATATAATACTAATAAAGCATACAACTGACTGTTGGGCTGAAATATTTTGTTTTAGATTAGCGAAAAAACTTGTTCACACAGATACTCAATTAGCTAATTGAGATAGAGGAACTTAAACTTTAATTGACGAAAAATTCGTTAAAAAAATATAAAAACTCATATTATTGTTCAAAATTTAGTAACTAATTGACTGCAATATCCCGTGATATTAGCCATCCTAAAGAGTCTGTGAGAAAACAAATATTATGGAGTAAGCCCGAAATAAGTCAAATATATGGTAAAACAAACTCAATATCCGAGTAGTTTTATACAAAATTTCAATAATAGCATTATATTTGTTAATAATGGCTAATCTATTTCGAAAATATTTTGTATTGTTATAAAACAAGTCCAAGAGAAAGAAACCACATGGGAACTTATTTTTTTTTTAGAAAAACCAGTCTGGGATCATAACTTGATTATAATGAGAGTAAAAAAAAGTATTAGCTGTAAAACACCAATTGTTTCAACTTCATTGAATGTGTGTGAACACCTTATTCCGTGAGGCAATTTAAAGCTTAATCTTTTTGGCATTTTTTTTAAACACCAGAGTGGTTTCTCAGTGACTTATTGAAAAATGTGATGTATCCATTCAGTTGAGAAGCCTACAGCCTCAGCCACCTCATGCACTTTTATTCTTCAATCGTCCAATATAATTTCATATACGGTCACAACGAAACTCAGTGAACCACTTCTTAACCATTGAAATTGTTAGCTTTGAGTCGCCATAATATTTTTGAAGTCTTTCCACTTTTTTCGGTAATGGTTATTTTATGCAAAAAACAATGATTAATCAGCACACGAAATTCACTTTTCCAATTTTCATTAAATTTCACGAGGTCGAAAAAGTCACTAACTTATCTAACTACCCTCATATACCAGAGTTTATTTCTTATTATGGAGAATTTTTGTGCTATCAATTAGAGAATTTCAAAGGTTTGTACTGATGTTTGCTGGGTACAATTACTGAATATAGTGGAAATATAAAACATAGCAATAAACTTATAAATGCTGCAATGGCAAAATATATGAAAATACTACTATAAAATTATACCCATACATATGTATGTACTCGTACTCCTATACATATTACATACAAGCAACCTATTTCATACTCGACCATCGCATGCAACACAATCGATCAGATGCAATCGTTTTAATAAATTGCTGATGGCGCATTAACGGCGTTCTGGCATTAAGTCCCAAATGCACTCAATGGGAGTACGTGAACGATGATTGCCAACTTATGACTGTGCATACTCGTACTACATAGGTACATACACATATGAGAAACCTCTTATATGAGTGCGGCGAGAGACGCCCATAAATGCAGCTGGCAGCAGAAAGCGTAGGTAGTGATGTGGACGTTGCAATCTTCCGTAGCCAGTAGTTGGCTCAGCATGGTACTCGAGTCAGTAAATGTCGGTTGATTAGACAAACCAAGAATTTTTATATGTATGTATAGGTATACATATCTACATAAGTGTGTATTTATTTATGTGTGATTTGAAGTTGTGCTGATTCGGTTACTATACTTATTTGTATTTATGAAAACATATCGTAAAATGAGCATTGCATGCAATATTTTTATGCAAAACATTTGCAACTGCTATTTGTTGATAGGTTCATTTGTATGCACTTACCATATGTATATATGTATGCATGTATGATACACAGCTATGATGGAGAATTACAGTGTGACTTTTTAATATCTAAGTCGAAGATTCACATGGAAAAGTTTATGAATTAAATGATATAAGCACCGTTGACCATTATGAAGAGACGCTATAATCCACGAGGTCCCTAAAATATAGTGCGGATCTTAATCCCCTATGAGCTCGTCATTATTGTGTATACAAATTACATGATTCAGTCGGCTTTTTTGTACTCAAAAAAGTGGGTTTTATTAAAAAAAAAGTTAAGTAAACATCATACAAAGTATTATCAGTCATAACTACTTTTCCTTCTTTCTGGTAATGTTCGAATACCAGCTCTAAATAATAAGTCCTTTCTGTCCTGGATCCAATCATGGATCCATTCTTCGATTTCTTTAAAATACCCGAATCGGCAAGCCCCCAAATCGTCTTGCGTGCGTAGAAAAAGCCAGTAGTCGGAAGGAGTGAGGTTTGGAGAAAACGGCGGGTGTGGTAAGATCTCCCATTTCAGCATTTCCAGGTAGTTTTTGACCGTTACAGCCAGGTGCCGTGCGATGTGATACTGAAAAATCATCTCAAGGTGTACTGGATAATAATTCGTATCAAAGGTTTCGCTTGGTTGGCACGGATTTTGATTCAGTAAAACCTCTAATTCCTCCTCGTCAAACTTTTTGTTTTGAACATAACTCAAAAAACTCGAATTTTGAAGCGTCGAAACCACTCTCTGCATGACTCATTGGTCGGCGCTAATTCATCATAAACTTCCACAAGCATTAGATGATCTTCAACTGCAATTCTCTCCCAAATAAAATAGAAAAATCAAAACTACTCGCAAATACTGTATTTTAGAAGAGGAATGTATTTAATATCGTATCTGCTACCCGTGCGTTGTTGGAAACATAATCATTTGTTAGCATATCTATGGACGATGAGTTATTCAAAACAAATGCATTTGGTACCAAACCTGTTACTGGTGAGATATTAAAAACAAATGTCTTTATTATCGAACAAGTTAGTGAATCGTTTATATATATCTTTGTTATCCGAAGTGTTACTCATTAGTTATTAAAAACGAATGTCTTTGTTAACCGATTTGTTACCCATAGGCTATTCACCTGTAACCAATATCTTCTGATCAGAAACAGACGCTAATGCACACTAATTATTGCTGGCAGATGTGAAACCTTTCCAATGGAATAGTTAACCGCCTCTAATATATATTTTCCACAAGATTTTCACAATTATCGTTGTTCGTCCCCAAAATATTTTAGCCTGAAGAAATAGGATCGTTTCTCGGAATGAGATTGGTTAGTTGCTTTCGTCCCCCATATGACCTGATATCCAGTAAACGTGAACTTTTCTTTTCTCAGTCAGTCTTTTGACTGTCTCTTCACATAGGGCAAGCACTGCTGATTTCGTGCTGTCTGATAGCAAGACCTTAATCGCTGCTTGGCTATTTATTTTAATATATTAGGTCAAGTAAAAAGTTTGTTCGGTTTTCATCTAAGTGATGGCGTTATTGTCCATAGTACTAGTGTTACGTGTCGCATCATGTCATACTATATGGCGCTGAAAACGTGTTTATTCGCGCTAAAAGTTTGTCTTTGACAGTTTTTCGATTGATTGACTCAGTACGTTGTGAGCGCTCGTCAAAGATAGACACCAACAAAGAGGAAATTCGCTATATTTTACAATTTTTCTTCGATCAAGGCGAAAAAACAGCCAAAGCGGCTGAAAAAAATTAATTTAGTTTATGGGCCCGATACTGTAAGCGGACGTGTAGCACAAAAGTGGTTTGCTAGGTTCCATTCCGGTAATTTCGATGTCAAAGATGCACCACGCGTCGGGAGGCCTCTCGTCGAAAATTGCGATAAAATCATGGAAATAGTAGAAACAGACCGTCACGTGAGCACTTATTTAATTGCTGAGGAACTAAAGATAAGCCAGAAAACTGTTTGGAACCATTTGCATAACCTTGGATTCAAAAAGAAGCTCGACGACGCATATTTGACTTAAATCGGACAAATGTACACAAAGTTATCATATTTTGAAAAATCAATAAAAAACCTAACGAACTTTTTACCTTTTGACCTAATATTAATTGAAAAACCTGAAAAATGTATTCGGCTTGCAGGTGAATACATTGGAGAGGTAAAATAATTTGTATTTTTTTTTTATTTTCAGCATTTACCGCAGAATTCTGCGAACATAAAAATGCTCTCTCGTGAGTCAATATCCTGATAATTGGTGGAAGCTTCAACCAAAGAAGCTTATAATTTATTGATGACACTTCGAAGTATGGTTCAGTTTTTTTTAATCATAATTCATTTCTCTAAGCCCACTGTTGCAAATGACCGTTAACGTTTTAGATTTCACAAGCTGAAGAGGAAGCAGCGCAAAAGACTGCTGAAGTAGTGTATACGGTTAGCACCAGAGCATAAATAGAGTAATGCATCTACATTGTATTGTATTTCATTAAAAAAAATTGTTCTTTTCATTTTTCATACGCTATCTGCTAATGACAACATAGGCAACAGCATCAGTAGTCCTAGCAGCAACGGCAACAACAACACATAGGGCAAACAAAGTCAGCGTGAACGCGACAAAAAGGTAAACATTGGAAAATTTATTGACATACAACACGCGACCTCAGCCAAAAATGTATGTGCCCCGAAATTCCAAAAACAAAAAAAAAATAAAAATACAATAAAAAGAAGAAGCACATAATAATGAACAAAAAATCAATATGCTCAACTGTGGCAACATAAGGCTTGAAAATTAAATGTTTTGTCGTAATTAAAATTAATTGAACGTTATAGGTAGTAGCTGCATTTGCTAATGCACATATGTATGTAGGTAGCAGCAGCAGCAGCAATAGCAGTGTATAGTGTAAAGTTTGTCTGTTTAAATGGAAAAAAATACGTTAAAAATAATAAATTATAAAAAAGCAAAGTGCACGTTGACAGGCGACAAGCGTTCGCAATGTTGCATTTTTTGGGCATTATTACAACAATACACCGTTTGTTGTTGCCAATATAAAAATATATTTTTTTAATTTTTATTTTTATTACGTTGAGTGTGCTCTCCACTTTAAAATAACGCTTTTCAAATATATTTTTAAGGCGTAGTTTGGCAGTTGTCTAGTTCTTGTGACTTTCTGACCGATTAACTGTTTGTCGAAGCGTGTGAAAAATTATCAAAAACCTCTTCATGGTACTTGAGTTTTGTACTTAACGCTTAGCGTTCGATATATTTGCAGTGGTCGTGTTGTTGTTATTATTATTGTAATTGTAGATAGAAATAGGGGATGCCTTATTGTATGAGAGTTCACACCCTTTTCCAACAGCTAGCGCCCGCGTCATACTTATAGCCACCGTATAAGCGGAGTTCGGCATGACCATTCGCTTCGAAATATCAGCGTTTGCGATCGGCGCTAGTAGTCGCAGTAGAAGCAGTTTTGTTTCAGTTTCAGCTTTTGTTTTTTAATTTGAATTTTCTTCTGTTTGGTGGTTAGCATATTTTGCGTTTCGGTTGCATGACTCTCACACATGTCGGTTGGTTGGTTGGTTGGTTGATCGGTGGATTGGTGGCACAATAGCGCCATGGTGTGGTAATCTCGTGCGCTTCGTCGCTTGTTACCGTTTTTTTCATTGTTGTACGTTACATACTAACTGACACTAACTGCATAATAAAAAAAAACACTATACATATATTTATGTATGTACCAATATACTCGTACAAACAAATTACTATAGTATTTATATACTTCATTTTACTCTGTTTTCTCTTTTTTCTAATGTTTGCCTGACTCGCATCATGGCATTTTCAAAAAATTTTCATTTCAATACACAATGTAACAAAAACTTTGAATACGCATTCATGACTTGGCGAAAAGTTCAACGAACTGTGCACGCGCGCTCAGACCTACAAGAAAGTCATGAGAAAATGCGTAATTATGATTATTGTTGTAATGAAAGAATGTTACTTAAGTAGAACACCGATTTTGAGATTTGTTTCGAAATTTTTTTAATTACCACCGCTCCATGTTTGTTGGCACTTTGCTTTAATAAATTACATACATACATATATTAAAAAAAATTCGTAATCATGCCTTCTTAATGAGATGGCAGATGAGCTTGCCAGGAAGGACACTTTCCTTTCGCTTTCGCCAACATGGAAGTGTTTAGGCATGCCGTTCTCCACTTGAAAGCCCGCTATAGAAGAGTTATTCATCAAAGATGCTAATTCAAGGTAGAGAAGTCCAGGACTTTCGGCCGAGCTTCTCCTTCCGAATGGCAGGACACATTGTTAACCACTCGGCTCTTTTAGGAACCGAAAAAAAGCGTTTTTTTCAGCAATTTCTTTGAAAGGGAAGCAAATTATTTCACTATGTTTAAGCTTCAACAAAAATTTCAGTATAAAAAATATTGGAATTTTCCAATGTGGTGATGAGTTTTTTGAAGCAGTCTGAACTCGTGAAACAGTCGAACCAATTTTTTTTTTTTTTAATTTTTCTTAGTGTCTCTTCTATATGAACTCAAAAAATACCGAAGAAGTTGGAAAATTCCAAACATTTTCCAAGTTTGAAAAACAACTCACTTAAAAAAAAAAGTCCCTACAAGTTGCACAAAAATAGTTTAAATAACACTTTTGTCCAACTTTTTTAGTTCAAATAGAAGATAATTTAATACTGATTCTGGATCACTTTGATTTTTTTCGATCGTATGGTATATTCTTTTAGCTATAGCTCAAGAATTCGCGCTTCAAAGTTCTGCACGAGCATTCGAACCTCTAAAGCAGACTACTGCCTTAAAGCAATTTCTGATACATTTCGATTTTGATTATCAACAAATATAAACATATGCATTTTTTCATTATTTTCTCACCTATTACCGATCTCATGGTGTTTAATGTTTTCCAGTCTCCAAAAATAATCAATCAGGACTGTTCTAAAATCCGAATTCTATCTGAATCGAAACTGTATTGTAGTGCTATAGAATTTAATTTATCGTGTTCTACGGTCGAATCCAACAGCACGACCCTAAGAAAACTTTGAGAAGAGCTATTTCTTCTCATCATAATTTATACCGATCGAGTTAAAATGACGAGTTGAGTTGATTTATTCAAATCCGTATGTTTGTATGCAAACTAGTTCCTCAAGTTTTGAAATATTTCAAGAAATTTCCACCAAATTTAGCACAGATGACCTGCTATATTTAAACGATCATTTATCGGAACCGGCCCGATCGAACCACTATAGCTTATGTGCGACCGATTTTTTCGTATATGAGGTTTTGGGTAAAAAATCCATCAAAAAAGTTTCTAAAAGTGCGGAATTTATATTCTTCACATTATACACAAATATACATTGACACCGAAAATCATTGAAATCGGAGAATTTCATTGTATGGCTCCCTAACACCAAATTTTTTCGATATGAAAATTTATATTTTCTAAAATGAAACAGTATAAATTTGATCATGAAAAGTTTAAAGACTTCGACTTGACCGAATACTGCTCTTTTTTCTTGTTGACTTCTGCTTTTGTTTCCAGTGATACAATTCCCCTTTGAGCTTCAAACATACACATATAAGACAAGAGCAAAGGGAGACAGCTAAGAGCTTTTATTTCATGTCAGAAATACATTCGGAGGGGTTGACATCACTTGAAATTAAAATTTTTTTGAAATAAATTTTCCATAATTTTTCATTTTGGTTTCACCAGGATTTCAACCCATGAACCTTCGCATGACAGCACACACTGCAGACCGCTCAGCTACCACAACTCCCAGATTTTTAGAACGGTCTTCTTCAGAGTTCGTTTGATAAATTATGAATGTACGAGGCATATCCAGAAAGTAAGTGTACTGAGGTTCTAACGGCCGGAGAGATTTTATTTACGCAATGTTGGAAACCGGGTAGGGTGGCCAGATTTCTCCCCTTTGCAACGAGACCAGTTTGAGATCAGAACGTGACAACGCGTTTCGTGAACAGTCAATCCAGCTCTCCACCATGTGCGAAATACGCGGTGTCATCGGTTACCTTGTCTGGAAGAGAAAACCTCTGTTTGACATTTATAATGAGGTGAAAACTGCATATTGTGATAAAAGTATGAACCGTACGAGTGTGTCGCAAGTTGAAAAACGGAACATACGAGTTTAAGGGATGAACAGAGAAACGGAAGACCTTCAATTGTGACTCATGAAATGTCTAAAAAAAATCGAAAATGCGCTCCGTGAAGAACTTTCTGCAATTTTCCAGAAGCTGTACATAGAGGGAAAGGGGTTTCAGCCGACGAGGAGGTAAAGGAGGAATTAAATTATCACGATTTTTTTTGTTTATTTTTATTTACAATTTATAAAACCTATAAAATCTCGGTATATTTACTTTCAGTATAAGACTCGCAAATATATTGAAACCGAAAAATAAAAAAGTCATGATCATTTAGTATCATCAGTGAAATTAGAAAGATTTTTGGGGTAAAATCCTACGTCGAGATATGACGTTTTTCTTAGGTAATCTTCTTAATTTCGAAAGCTTAGAAATAAAAATTTGTCCAACACTGAGGATAATATTCTTCGTGTACACCTAAGAGTCTTTCCAGTTACAAAAGTCTTACAGTGACATCAATTTGAACACAGAATTAGGTACGGTGCTGCAGAGAGCTTCTTAGCTCGGAATTTAAAAATCGTTTAAACCTGCAGCTTATTGTTAAATAGAATAGATAGCAAAATACAAACACTGCGAAAAAACTTTGTTGCACGGTGTACGCTCAATTACAATTTCAAATGTGAGAATTCACCCAAATGCAACAGCGCACATACATATGTATGTGTATAAATGTATGTTTGTACATTTAGTGATTGCTTCATTTTATTATTGTGTTTTTTGTTTTTTTTTTTGTTAGCACTAATTTTTACTATTTATTTGTTTGCTTTCCTTTCTATGGAATGCAATATAACTATGTGTGTGTGTATTTGTATGTTTAACAATAAATTCACAAAATTTCTCCACCCCCATAGCAAAATGCATGAGAATGTGAATATATGTACATATTTAAGCAAGTTTGTTCATATGTAAATTGGGGAAAGCAAAACAAATGTAACAAAGCAGCAGCAAATGGTAAGAGAAAAAAGCAAAAGAAAACACAAGGAAGTTAAAACAATAATAGAAAATATTTAATGCAACAGTCGGTATTCAAATGTTAGAATAATTTGCATAATTTTCTCATTTTCAGTGAAAAAAAAAGAAAAATTATTTTAACTCTAACGGCAAATGTCAGTCAAGTGTTACAAAAATTTACTGTTCATATGTATGTATGTGAGTATATTTGAAATTTCCGTCAAATGTGTGAAAGCAAAATGCAAGAATATGGCAATGGCTTAAATGTAAGGTAAATTATGTATGTTATGTACTATGTACTATTTATGTATCTATGTACCCTTGTACCATATGTAGCGCGGGTCGATTTGTCTGTATTTGAATTCCATATGAAATTCTAAACAAAAAATAATAATTTATTCAAGAAATAAAAAAAATTAATTAATTAAGAAAAAAATCTGAGAGAAAGATCAAAATAAAGTCAGCTCATGCTGGCAGTATATGAATGTACAGAATTTTTAACGATTTACCTATTGATATGATAAGCCTTTCCTATCATTTAATGGTTCTCTGAAGGTACTTGTTTGGTAGGTTGGTTAATTGGAACAGGAGGTTGCAAAGTTGACACAGTGCGAAAACGCTTAAGCTATTGAAGGACGCACATTGTGTTGCCCGGCATAACCCATGGATGTTTTATCGAGCAGTTCGCTCTAATTGATAAATTGCTTTAGTTCCTTGTACCCATGCACCTCCATTTCTCTAAAGCTGAAGGCCGGTCAGTAGAAAAGAGGGTACTTCAGGGTTTCGTTCCCTTTCTGTGCATTATCCGCACTCGGCCGATTTTACCTCAACTATTATTTTAAAGACGACATCTTATGGGTATCTCATTTGCCTAGTGCAACTAACAGATTGGTCTATCTGCAATTAACGCAGCCCCACAGCAATTGGGAAGTGCTTCATGGCTTTCCTTTAAGATCAACACACATACACAACATTTGAAAACGCTGAATGGTCTGAGGCAGGGTTGCCAAAGTGTGCCATCTCGTTGTGTTCTATATCCGTGTGATCTTTGATCGACGTGATATTTAGTGTATTTTCCAATAAAACTTTGTTAATTGCCTCTTACCTTTTAGGTTGCTACAATTGCCGCTGGTTGATCTTCTAGAAACCTTGGTACCTTGGTTACTGAGGCTTTCCGTAATTTGTCCAATTTTTATTTTAATTGGCCCGTTAACAGTTCTACTAGCAGCCTGCGATTCGACCTCTTTAGTGCCAGTAGAACCTTTGTAAGTTTTCCACCTCTATTCGCCTGGCGAAGTAAGATTACTTCTTGCATTTCCTTCACTTCCCGATTATTACGACCTGCTCTAAAAGAACATCCCCCTTAGCCCCTCCTTAGCCAGTTCGTTAGCTATCTGATTGTCTTCAATGCCCATATTACCCTATCTTCCTTTTTCAGACAGTATTTCTATCGGCTCTTTCCATACTGCGGCCACAGCCGACTTCGTGCTGTATGAAATTAAGACCTTTTTGGCCGCTTGTTTATCCACATAAATTTGTATTCTCGTTCTTTAAAAGCCAACACTCTGCATTAGCTCTATCGTCATTTTGATGGCAAATATTTCGGCTTGGAAGATACCGCAACGACTTTCTTATCTCTAGTAGTAAGCTGAAATCACCACTCCTTCGTTCATTTTATAACCATCTGTGAAAATATCAAGAGCTTTGTCTGCATATTTAAGATCTTTGCTCCAGCTATCCGCCGCTATTGTAGCCGACAGCTTTCCGAAAATCAAGAACGGAACTATGTAGTCTATTCGTCCCTTTAGGCGTAACGTTATACTACTGTGTCCGTAAGTCTTGATCGGCTCCCTAGAAACGTATAGCCTCGCAGCAGCTAAGAATGTCCTCTTTGATGGTGGAATCTTCAAAATCGCTTGTAGCATTAGAAATCGTGCTGTATTGAGTACCCCGGTGATGTTGATCATTGAAAGTCTGAAAACCCTTTCCCGAATATCCAGATATGTTATTTTGTTCATAGCCTTCCACCATATTAAAGCTCGTAACGAACATCCAGTAAGAGATAGCGGGGCAGAGACCCCCTGTGCAGCCAAACATCCGTTTACTTATATATAGGGCCGCTCATGTCGCTGCCCTACATGGAGTCTCCACGGCAACTTGCTATGTAATACAATTCCCAGCCTAAGTCATCGAGGTCGTCTAACAGGAGATCAACTAAACGAGCTGTTTAGAAGACTTCGGACCAGAGGGAAAAGGGATGGAGAGAGGGGCATGGAACGAGGTGGTTAGTGTCGTGCAGGGACTCATAGCATGTGTATGTCGGGGTCAAGTCTGGATAGGTGGGAGTTTAGTCGACTACAGTATAGAGATAGCCGAGTGGTTAGCATTGCGTACTAACATTCGGACGGCTCGGATTCATATCCAATTGCCAGCAACATCCAAAAGTTATGGAAAATTAATTTAAATAAAAATTTAAGTTAAATTTTCTAATTGCGGTCGCCCCTCGGCAGGGAATGTCCACCCCTCCGAGTGGGCATGAAATAAAGGCTCTTCGTAAAAAACCATCAGCCGTTCGGAGGCGGCTTAGTAGGTCCCTTCATTTGTTGGAAAAACATCAATACCACAAATTGGAGAAGGAGCTTGGCCGAAAATTGCTTCAGCGGTTACAAAGCGCCAATTATACATATATAAAGTAAAGTGATCTCTCCCAGCTTTGGTTTCATCCAAGCAAGATTTTTATTTTTGAATATCCTTGAGAACAGCACTAAATATGTTTTATCAGTAGTAGCCTTAAGTCCTGCCGTCCCCCGAAGTTTGACAAACACTTACCACCCACCATGACTGGAGATCTACTGGCACTCTACCCAGTTTAAATATACTTTTGTAAACAAAAAATTTTAACAGTTCTTACAAAGATTTATGAAGCATTTTATTTTCACAAAAAAAAAAAATTAAATAATAATAAAAATATACAGAAACTAATGAGTTTGAAGCTTGAATGAAAATATAACTTCAATGGTCCCAAAGTGAAATTTGATTACAAATACGGCATCGCAAGTGAGTTAAAAAAATATATATTTTTTACGGTATTCATATGCTGCATTATATTTATTACCAGTGCAACATGGAGTGTTCTTACGTTGGTTCATTTGTGGTAAGTGCCTCCAGCTTCCTACATACATACATAAATACATACATATTCCTCAAGTGTTGATAATGGGCACTTGTGCACTTCATCAAAAAAAAAAAAGAAAAAAGAAGTCAATAAATATGAAAAAGAAGTTGAAGAGGTTAAGATGCTGCTTCCTATGTTTGAAAAATACTTATGGTTAGAAATTCTCTGTGGCTTGGCGTTGCTTACAATCTTGTTCTTTATTAATTTTCTTCTATGATTACCGTTCAAAAGGTGAAATAAACGAAGATAATTATTGAAAGCAAATAAAAAGTTGAAATGAAAATAAAATAGAAAATTAAACTGAAAAAAGATGATTCTTTCAAGACGGAATTTTTTTTGCCAGTAACCATTAATTTTATTTTAATTTTATAGTTTCAGAACGAGCATGGGAAATTAAAGTTTTAGTTGCCATTAAGTGGCTAAGCTAATTTTAAATTACAGTTAATATTAAAACCAAATAGGCTTGAAATACTAAAATTTCAAAATACTGAAATGGATTCTAAATGAAGTCGCTGGTTGGCCAAATTTAACATAATATACTTTATATCTATATCTATCTACTATGGAACTACGAAATTTTTTTCAGACATTTCTGAAATTTGATTTTAAAATATATGGTACTAAATAATTTTTGATGTGAAATTTTAATTTAAAAAAAAAACAAATATTTTCTTTTTAATAAGTTTTTTTGCTAATTACTTTTATAATGTATTCGAATAAGCTCATCATTTTTTGTATTAAAAAATTAATTTTTAATTTTATTCAATATGCCACGCCGTTTTTGAAAATTCCGATACTCATAAATATATAGAGATTTTTTTTTTAATTTTAAACTCGCTTTTAATGAAAAATCTCTTGAACCGATACAGCTTTTAATAGAGCTATGGAGAGATTTAAGACTTGCAGTATCGAAGTTCTTATTGGTGCCAATATTTTCTGAAATGATGAGCCCGATACCTTTCCAGGGCCGATTCCCTATGCTTATCGTCTGTATATGGTCTTTACTCATAGCTCTTTTCTAAGTGTGATAACAAGAACATAAATTGTTAGAATTTAGCTACGATTTGTAAAAAAACACTTTTCTGATATTTATTGACTTGATTAAAATGATTTAGGGTAGTTTCTCTTTGCATCACATAGCAAGAAACTTTAAGCAGGCATTGAATTGCAATATATCCATACAAGGTTTTATAACAACTTTTCTTAAGATTTGAGGGAAAAATCGGATGTTTTGTTTTTCTTACAAACAAATTTCTTATATTTTTTAAAAAGCCACGAAGAACGTGGCAAAGGACTAGGAATATCCCAACTTGGGGGGAAAAATTGCAAGAAGTCAGGCGTGGTGAGAAATTTCCTATAGGGCACAAGAATTTTCTGTTTTGAAGCCGGTCGGGAGGATATTAGCACTTTCTCATAACAGCGAAAAATCATCAGATTCAGCTTGAACTTTATCAGGTCTTGCACTAACTTGGCCGCAGCTGTGTCGAATGCCCCAATTTAGCTTACCCTTTGTCGTTCCAAGTATTCAAAGTTATCAAAATTGATGAAATAATCTTCTCTTTTGCCACGGGACAAGGTAAAGTGTACACAATTTGTGGAAGAGCACATCTATACCAATTGGGTCAGAGTCCAGGTGTGTTTGTTGAAGTGTGCCGGTTTTATTAGTAGATGTCGCTAGCAATATGGTATCCATAATTTGCTTGAGAGATGTGCAAAATGTGTAGAAACCAATGGTCAATACTTTGAATAAAAAATTTTGAGATTCCTCTGAAGATTAAGTGTTTTCTTTATCGAAAAAACCGGCAAATTTCAACTAACACCACTGGTAAGTTATTGCTTTTGAAGCTAAAGTTAAAGTTTTTGATTTCATTTATGTTATCTTCTCGGGTGAATAAAAAAAATTGAAATTTAAAAGGTTCAGATGGTTGTCAATTCTATTGGAGATATTTGCAAGAATCCTCTATTTTTTCTAAACGCATTTTGGAGGAGGTTAGGTAGTGGTGCGAGAGATTGTACATCAAAAGCTACGCTGGAATTACAGTTCATAACTAGTTCTCGAATTATTAGCAGAGACTACACTAAAGTATAAGAAAACAGCTTCATTCCTTTTGTCGTAACTTACAGGGAGCTGTCACTAGTTTTCCAACAGGATAATGGTCAATAGAAATCATGGACTGGGCCTCATGCTTTTACAGACTTAGATCCCAAATAGAACGTGTGGACATATTAGTGAAAAGGTTTGGTGCAAATGATCATATATTTGACAAAACAGATGAGCTTAAGACTGCAATTATTACCGAATGGCTTAACTTGGATGTTAGACTTTTGAAGAAATTGACTGAATCGATAAAAAAAAATTATTTTGTATTGCTAAAGTTAGTGGCACATCTGTTGGTTATTAATGAGTAATAAAACATGGCGAAAAGCTCCAAGGAAAAACGTTTACTTAGTTAATTTTAATGACCATGGAACGTGTTTTATCATTTTGAAACAACATAAAACATTTTTGTACCGAAAAATCTTTATTACGTAATAAACCAATAAGGTTTTAATGCAGTTTACTTATTTACCCAACTACTTTTCTGTTATAATTAATGGACATAAATTCAAAAAAAATAAATAAAATGTTTAATACACCAGCTTCAGTATCTAAAATGAAAAAGATGTTTAACTGATCCTTTCACGTTTGTTAACATACAAAAATAATACTGAATTTCTTATATAAATTTATAATTTCTAAGTTATCCCTCTTCTAAAGTTTATTATTATTAAAACGCAGAAAATATATAAGGAAACTAGGATTCAAGACCCTTTGCACTTTTCTTTTGTCCATTTATGTAGAAAATTTATTTGAGAAGAGTTTTTAATAAAACATTTTTACCTTTAATTCAAATTCAATAAAAAAAATTAAACTGCCTTGAAAATAAATCTTTTGTGTCAAATTCAAGGGTGCAGGCATAAAAACTATCCAAATCATAGTGATATGTGTAAATTTATTAAATTTTAAAGAAAAAACTGAATAAAGCCATTGTATCTTTCGAAATAAAAAACCTTAATTTTACCTCGTAGTATATTCAAACAAACCCTACAACAAAAGCCACCAACCACTCCACCAAAGCAACGCTGCACGTTGCTGTCCGTACTTGAAGCTGCTGAGTGTGCACATTAGATCGTTTACTTTAAGGAGCGGTGGTTGATGGCCCATCTTCCATGCACATTTGCGCTGGCAATAATTTCCAAACACACGGAAAGAATAATAAAAAAAAGGAAAACAATAAATTTTGCAAACGGCACAATGACAGGAGGCTGTAAGTATGAAAGGAAATCTTTAGGTGCGCATGTGCAAAGTTCAAAATTTCTTTAACGTTGTAGTATTAGTGGTGATAGTGGTCGTGGTAGTGGTGGTAGTATTCAAACAGAAAACAGCAAACAAGTAAGATATAAAATATAAAGATATAAGAAAGAGTTAAAAGACAGTTGGTTCGTTCTTCAGCACCACCAAAAATAAAAAAAAAAAAAAACTCCACGAATCTTTCCTCCTCTCCTTCATCAGCAACATCTTCGTCGTCTCCGCCGGCAACGATTATAAATAACTTTAAAACCATTACTTAATGTTAAAGTGGAAAATGTTGTTGCTAACCGACAAAAAATATCAAACGCTATTCTGAGCAAACGTACGTACTTTGTTGCAGCAACAGAGCAACTACCAGCTGCTGTGCTTAGCTTTATTTGTATGTGTGAAATACGATGGAGGCTGTGCAGATGAGTGTGGAACGTTGTTGTTGCGAACAATGATCTTGTCTGCTTCTGACTTTCTACCATTTTCCTAATGGAGACTTCTTCTAGGCAGCAGGGGAAATGGTTGGCGTACTTTGAACATTTTATACATACATACATATGTATATAAATAATCGAGTATGTATGTATGTCGTTTACCTTTAAGAATATACAGTAGATAAATGATCATAGTAAAAAGTTTATATAATATTTTCTAGGTATTTTTTCTGCTTGGTTTTTTTATTTTTTTATTTAATAATTAAGTACGATAAAAAATTACAGTTTTATTAATATTCTTTTTTACAGTTGTATATTCTATATAAATGTGAAAACAACATCTAAACTTAACCTTAAGCAGTGTTCGATAATTATTAATCCCAATATTCTTTAAAATTTTCATGGATGATAATTATTAGTTTCATTTTCGGTTATTAAGCAAATCAAAAGAAGTTAATTAAACATTTTTTTTGTTGCTTTCATCAAACGAAATTTACTATAGGAAATGTTGATTGAACATGCGAACCGCGGATTACCAACTTATACTAATTAAAAAAACAATGATTAAAATCCCATAATTATCATGGAATAACAGTACAAATAATTTTATTATATTTTCTTTACTGAGTCTGTTTTGGTAATTCTTTCTACCAAAATGTTTAATAAAACAGAAAATTAACTTTAGAAATTATCAACACTTACTATTAATAGTTCTTAAAAAGGTCAGAACGTTCATAAGTATATATTTCATGTGCATTTTTGAAGAAATTTTTGATAACAAAATTTAAAACTAATAATAAATATTATAACAAAGTTAAAATTAAATTTAATCAAATAAATGTAAGTGTTTCTAAATTGGCTTTGAGTTACGTATATGTTTATGTAATATAAAAAACACAACAAATTAAAAATAAAATATTTTGTATATATTATTTATTAAATAAAATAAAATAAAATATATAAATTAATTTAAAATTATATATATAAATTTAAAAAAAAGATAATATAACATAAAATAAAATACAATATAATAAAATAAAATATGTAAATTAAAATAAAAATATATAAATTAAAAAAAAAATTATTTAAAATGAAAAATAAAAGAACTATAATCTACCACCGACGAGCACTGCAAACGTATTAAGGACTTTGATTTAAGGGCACGCACCTGGAATGTCCGACCGTGTCACCAAGAATGCCTCTTATCAGCCACTGGCGCGAACTCATGGGCGCTGCCCCCGCCACTATGTCAAAGTCGTACTTAGCGACTTTAACACCAGGGTGGACCACTAACTTGTAGCAGCAAGGATACGCACACGCTCCTGTGCAGCGAAGAATGCAAGGAAAGTTCGAATTCTAAAAGTTGTAATGATAACACGCAACCGAATGGTTTTCTACTCGAATTGTTCACCTGCTCTCTGAGAACACTCATCAGCAACTCAGTATAAGGCAACTGTGGGGCGGCATTTCAAGCTCCCTACATACAACTGCAAGCGATACTATTGGTTTTCGGATAGGTCGCACAGCTGGTAGGATCGACCACAACACGTGCGGGATGGGTAGGTACCGGGAATTGAAGAAGAAAGCAAGACAAATCTTTACGTGAGTATGAAGGTAATACTCGAATTCTCCGAAAAGATACGGGACTTGCAGAAGGTTTTAAGACTAAAGAGGTGATCTAGTGATTAACAGTCACGAGCATACTGAACTAATGGTAGAAACACTTCTGCAGCCTGCTGAATGGCAGTGAAAATGCAACATGGCGAATACGACTCCGAAATCAATGAGGATCAAACAGATGTTTCATTTCCTCACTTCTAAGAAGTTCGATTAATGATTAACCCATTGAAATACAACAAAGCGGCGCAGGCTGTTGTATTGCCAGCAAATCTTGGAGATGACTCGTAAAAACAGGATCGACACACATCACCTCTTTGTCGATTTTAAAGCAATCTTTAACAACACGAATAGAAGCAGGCACGAAAAGCTACCTCATGTTCGGGGAGGACCTCTCTGATCCGTTTGATATCAATAGCAAAGTTTCAGACAAGGTGTCTCCTTACTGTGTGACTTCTTTCATTTATTGCTGGAGAAAATAATACGAGCTGCAGAGCTGAATAGAGAAGGTACAATCTTCTATAAGCATGTACAACTGCTGGCGTATGCCGATGATATCGTCATCATCGACTTAAACAACAGCGCTGTGAGTTCTGCTTTCTCCAAACTGGATAGAGGGTGAAGCATAAGAGTCTGGTAGTGAACGAGGACAATACGAAATATCTCTATATTTACTACTATTAAACACATTCGCTCTTGGCAGTCATAACTATGAAGTCATAGATAATTTAGTCTATCTTGGAACCAGTATTAACCCCAACAACTATTTCAGCGTGGAAATCCAACCAAGAATCACTTCTGCCAACAGACGCTACTTTGGACTGAGTAGAAGGTTGAAATCACAACACCTAATAATTCGGCGTTTGGAGTTTTTGGTAGAAAGGTTTTGCGTGAGAATTATGGTTCTCAGTACGAGATATACGGTGACATTGTTCAGCGAAGCAAGAGACAGCGGCTAGGTGATGTGGTCTGTATGAATAAGAATAGTAATGTTTTGAAAGCTTTCGATGCAGTATACGCCGGTGTAAGCAGAAAATGAGGAAAACCTCCACTCAGTCGGAAAGTCTAGGTGGATAAGGATCTGACTCTACCTGGTATTTCTAATTGGCGCCAAGCAGTGAAAGGACGGAATGAGTGGCGCGCTGTTATAAACTTGGCTGTACTCGCGTCTATGCCAGTTAAGAGGAAAACAAAATATAAAATAAAACAAAATATTATTAAATAAAATATCATAAAATGAAATAAAAAATGAATATATTAAAATAATATTAACTTTAAAGAATTAGAAATAAAACTATTATTAAAATAAAATAAAATAAAATAAAATAAACTAAACTAATTATTTATTTGCAGCTTAAAACTAGATAAAACTAAATAAAATAATTTTATTGCCTTCTATCACGTTTTAATACTTTTTTGCCAAAAAACATAGCAGCTGTCAATATTTTAAATTACAGCTAAATATTGCAAATTATACGTATTTTTAAAATTTTTTTATTTTTTTTTTTACTTTTCTATTTTATAATTTTTTTTTCTCTGCACAACAGTCGTTGTCAACTCAATAACTGCAATAATTGCAGATAAATACGTACCTACAATGTATGCTCTGCTCTAAACGACATTTTCGTGCTGGTAGGCTGACAGCAGCAGCATCACCACAACCACCACCACCACCACCACCACCACTGCCAGCACTACAGCTATCATCATCAACAACAGCAGCACTGGCAGGCAGCAACAGCGTGACGTCAATAACGTTGCGCACAAACGCCGACGACGAAAGTCGCCTTAAATTGCGGGTGATATTTTCTCTATTTAAGTAACAGCAATTCAAATGTTGTACCAGTGAGTATAAGTAAATAGTTTTTATATTAACTGGAAGATCTTAGCAGTATTGGACTTTTTTACCTCGCCATTATTTGTTTGATGGCATTTTTTTTTCGAACTTATTTTGTAACGTTTTCGTTGCTTTATTTGTGTTTTTTTTTTTTGCGTTGTTTTGACCCAACTTAATAGACGAGCATGAAATCTAGTCACGAACTTGATTATGAATAAACCGTGCACTAGATCCATGTTCGCCGACAAAAAAGAGTCAGTCAGAGAAGAGATCACCAGGCTGTAATGGTGTTTTCTATATACATACAGACGTATTTATGTATATACGTATGCATGTACATACATACATAGTAACTGTTTGCTATTCATGTGCTGTTGTTGTCAATTGGAACAACAACAATAATAGCAACAATGCAACAGCTGAAGCAGCTGAAGATTCGGTCATGGATCGATAGGTTTTTTACACTTCAATCCATTCAATCCAAATGATTATTAGGCGTTTGTATGTATGTGTTGTGCTTGTATGCTTTAAACGAAATAAAAAGAGACGTGGTGTTGTAAATTGTTGGCAACAATGATGACAAAAAGAAATGTTTTCTACACTCCAGTGAGATGTTTAGCTATTTGAAGTGATCTCGTACCATGACAATACAAGCTGGAAATTTTGCGAGTGAAGGGGCATGGAAATAGCAAGAGAATTTTACGAAACCAATTTGAACCTAATAGAGTGGAAGGAATGTAGTTAACAATGCTACAACAGCGGCTAATGTAAAAACAATATGTATGTATATTGTAACAGTGTGTGGATGACGCCTGCGCAGCGATGCACAGTGGGTCATAAGCGATGAAAAGCAGTATTGATGATGAGATATATAAATATGTACATACTTATGTATGTGAGTTAAAGAAAATAAGATTAATGTCAATTGTCAATGACTTTTTTTTTGTAAAAAAAATTAAAACATTTTCCATTTTATTTTAATTTAATTTTTTTTTGTAGAGGTATGCTTTAAAAAACACACCAAAAAATTAAACGATGACATCCACTAAATATCATAATAAAAAATAATAAATAATAGAAATTTTAAGAACTGTTTTAATGGCTTTTTAGTTTAGGTTCGTATGGAAGATTTGATTTAAAATAAATTGATTGCACCCATTCCATATATAAATTTTTTATAATACGCAAACCCTAGTTGTATTATAAAAAATAACGCGGTATTTTAAGATCGTTCTAATAGATTTATTACATTATTAATTTTAGTGCAACTTATAAACTGTCATAAATCCAAGCCATCGACTCGATCTCAGGCCCACTTCCCGGAAGAAAGGGTGTTCCCAATAGTATTTTGGGCCCAAAGCTACTACCACTACTGTACCAAAGTTTATGCAAGTCAAACGATAAATTCAATTTTTTCGAATAGATGCGTCCCTTGTCCACTTCCTGGAAGAAAAAGGCAAAGAGCTACAAAAGTTTATGAAAATTGAACGATTTAAAAATTAATTCGATTATATCAAATAGACTGGTCTCAGGTCCGCTTTCCGAAAAATCGTTTCCTATCAAGGTCATAAATAATACGCGAAATACACCCTTCAAGTTTCAGGTCACTATGACCAGTTTTTAGGCTGTGGTTCGATCCGTCAGTCATTCAGGTCACAGCATTTTATTTATGTAGATAATTAACATATAAGAATGAATTTTTTGTGTAATTTTTAGCTTAGGTTTGTATGAAAGATGTGCTTTTCAATAACCAGAACATAAACACATTTTTTGCTTTTTCTTTAACAAATTGTTAAGAGCAAACTTTTTATAGAACTTATAAGTCAGTTTTAGGTTAGGTTTCTGTGTGGGGAGGATTTTGATTAAAAAAACTTCTTATCCACGACCCCAAAAACAATTCGATTTTTTTTCCTTTTTCTTTGTTTTTAATCCACTGTCCGCCACAGTCGATGTAAACCTTTCAAGTCGCGCCGCGAACAAAAAACAAAAATAATAATAAAAATAAAACCAAAGCATCACGAAAGGAAAAAGAAATGAAAAACAAAAATACAAATGCTCGAGGCATTGGCCAAAAGACAGTAGAGAGACGATGGCTAAATTTAAGAGCTTGTTAGAAATAACAAACCACTTACAACGTCATTCTATGCTACGAAATGTTAGCGGCGAGGTAACTGGTAGTAATGTGCGCACTCGACGCTAGTTGGCCGTGTTGAGCTAGAGTTAAATTCACTTTAATTACAACACTTAACATGGCTTTCATTTCTTGCTTACTTGCTTGCTTGCTTGCCTCCTTTGCTTTTTTGGCGACAAGCGGGCAATGTCAGTTGCGCCTCAAATGTGCGCCTTCGAAATGCTGCAAACAACTACCGACAAGCAACGAAGTGAGCGTTTGCTAGTTTGAGCTTCTGCCTAGCCGCTTTTAGCAGCGTAAGACTGGCACGGGGTTTCGCATTTCATTTTGGAGGCAGTACCAACACTAATAGCACAAGCTGATGAGCCTGAGCTGTTGTTTACAAATTCATACTATTGTATGTACATACAATATAAGCTTAAGCACGTCACTTCGGGCCGTGCTTGTCATCCTCGTGGATTTCGGTTTTTTGTTTTTTAGGGATAACACGAAATCATCCTGCCACTTTTATACATTTCATTAAATGTTGTCTAAGTTTCTTTTTAATTTTTATTTTTATTTTTATTTATTTCTTTTTTTGAAAATTGTAACGAAAATTGTTGGAGACAAAGCGCCAACAACTACAATTTGTTCGTGCAATGTGATATCGCGAAGGCAACATTTTCACATTTTATTACTGCACCAACAAAAAGAATGGCGTTTAAATGTTGAAGGAGCGTCCAGGTCAACCCACCACTAGCTGAAAGGCGAGAAAACTTTTGGCGCTGTGAGCTGACACGCCAATGAACTATGAACGCAACTGCGGCCGGTCAGGAAGCGCTAAGTGTATAAGTTTTATTGCACGATCACGATTTTGTGGCATTTGCTGTGATTTCGAAGTAAACTCCACTCCTCGTCACACACACATACACACACACACCATATTACCGCTTAATACCACAGTCAATCTAACCTAACCTAACCTAACAAAATGAAAAGAGGCGCTGCTCACTCGGCACACTAGTTCGCGCGTTGTAGGAAAAATTGTAATTTGTTGGCCAAATTAGTGGTAATCGTGTTGCATGCTACATAGAAATATATGTGTGTACATATGTTTGTACATATATTGAATACTTTTCCACTATCTAACTACTTTGGACCATTGGTAATAGAAGTAAGTGTAGCAATTGATGACCAAAATTGGTTTCATTTGGTTGCTGCATTGCGGCGTATAAATACTAACGAGTTGTTTAACAGCATCGAGCGCTGTAAATAGGCTTAACGTCGAGTAGCAGAGCAGCAGGGTAGCCAGCAGTGGGCGAGTTGGTATGATGAGCTTGACATGTGTACACGATTTGGGAGTGTTTAATGCGGGAAGGCATGATGAGCAGCTCTCCCTTGTATTGGGAAACCATTAATTAAGTGTGAAATGTTGAACTTTACTAAAGCGGCAGTCAACTCTTGTAGAATGTCAAAAAAAAATAAATAAAATAAAAAATTAAAAAAAAATATTAAAGAGAAATGTCAAAACATAAGACACATTATGACTTTAAAACTAATGAACTACAACATAGCCTGACATAATTGTCATGTTATTAAATAAAACAAGTAAAGAAAGCTATGTCAAGCTTCTACTGGAAGAGTGTTAAAGGCGCTACCGCATACCGGTGGTCATTAAAAAAAACTGACGAGTGTTGTAAATTAAGTGTCTTATTTTTTTGGTGGATTACTTTTGGTTCACACAATTGCAGATATTAAGATAAAGGGTATTTTCTTAGACGTGCGGCATATAAAAATTTAATATTTTTCTTGGACTTTATCTTTTTAATATCTGAAAAAGACAGCTCTATAAGCAAAGGGAATCATTGCTTCATATTTCTTAAAAAATTAGGGCGACCATAATGTTATAGAGCCATAATTAATGACATTTTCATGTCAGAAGGACGTTCCAACAATTGGCTACATGCCACACAGCCAACGAAACAATCAAATTATTGAAGAAAACTTTTGGTGAGCACATTATCTCACGTCGTGTGCCTGTGGCGTGGCAGAAATAGATCTGAACATATGCCAAACCAGCGAGTAATTTCGAAATCTATGTAGACAGCTCAAAAATTGCAGGAAAAGTGGACAAAAGATTCTTCTTTCGTAAGCTGCCTGATCACTGCTGCGTGTTTCAGGCCGAGATCTCTGCTATCGTCGCGGTTGTTACCCGTTGGCCCACGATTTTTTTTTTTTTCAAGAAAAGAAATTCTTATTTTCAATGACAAGTAGCCAGCAGCTTTTACGCTTCATCACGAAATATTTCAAAATTGTGCCAAATACACTTATGGTATAGCGACGACGGAATACAACAGATTCTCTTTCTCTCACATCATTAATAGATATGACGAAAAACAACAGATTTTTTCTCTCTCTCATGTGGGTTCCCATCTACAACTTATAAGACTGTTCTGCAGGCAATGAAATCATATCTACTGTTGTTTTTTGGAGAAGTCAGGTGAATTTATAGCAAGTCATAAGGTCAAAAATGGTCGTCATAATACAATAGGGCTGTGCTAACCTAAATAATCGGCCACTATCTGTATCTAACCATCTATTTTCCTGATACTCGAATTATTTGAAAAAAAATTTTATATGAAAAAATCTACAAAAAATTCTCTCAGAGTTTATGCGAACTCCAACTTGGTGAGGAAATGAGAGAAATATCAGAATCGTTCGCTTTGTATGATTTTTATATTGTGTT
Source organism: Ceratitis rosa (assembly GCA_037013455.1). Classification (NCBI taxonomy): domain Eukaryota; kingdom Metazoa; phylum Arthropoda; class Insecta; order Diptera; family Tephritidae; genus Ceratitis; species Ceratitis rosa. The sequence goes on from JAWMAG010000006.1 coordinate 11,204,094, forward strand.
CAATTTTCTTTTCTACTTCTTTGTAAGTAAATTAACTAATAAGCAAAAATAGAAGAAAGAAAATTATGCATTTAATTAGAAATAATGAATTTTAATACTAATTAAACAACATTGCGTTATGTACGTTGTATATGTGTAAAATGTGAATTATTCAAAGGTATAGCCTTCATACATATTAATTGGTGAGTTGTTTATAATAAAAATTGTATGATTTCGAACCCAAATTGTATACCTTTTATGATAGAAAATTGGAAAAACAAAATTATAAAATTTCTGCACTCAAATAAAATTTCACCTATTTAGTAGAAAAATTAAATTAATCTTTTTTCAACAGTTTGGTTTAGGCCAGTATAGTTTACATAATCGAGTTTCTTACTTAAAAGCAAAAATCAAAGTTTGTTAATATGAAAAAATAAACTTAACAAAATGAATTTTTTTCCTTTCGGCGCCATGTTATCGAAACGAAATGAAATTGTTACTGCTAAAACAGCACAAATTAATTTTTAATGTTAATTTTAAAATGGCTGCTCGCTATGACATTAACAGCATACGTCAATTTTAAGGTTTAACATTATCTGTTAACGAATTTATGATATTAACAGTGCACTCCAAGTTTATCCTTTAACATCATCTGTTAACGCCTTAACATTAACGACAGCATTTCATTTGTGGTAAATAAATAAAATAAACGAAATAAAATTATTTTTGATAACTGCTTTAACGATAACATTCTCAAATGTGACGTGAAATTTATCGTTTGCTGTGAAATTACAGTCCAGAGAATATGCTGTATGAGTATGTAATAAGACAACTCTAATTAACTTTTTTCTAATAAACTTTCTAAAGATAAATTAAAAAAAAAATTCCAAAAACAGTCGAGCTCAGTGACGTCCTTACTTATTTACTTTATGATTTTGAATTTTTATTATCTTTTTTTTCTCTCAAGATTACATGAAAAGCTGCAATCAAGGCAATCAATGCATTAATTTTGTATAATAAATAACACTGAGTAATAGTATATTGACTAAAGACTGATGGGATTGAACAAGTTTGTCACAATTTGCTGATGCAATCACATAATTTTTGAAAACATCCAATTTCTATAAAATGAAAAAACTCATATATATTTTAATTGTAGAGTAAGTAAAGCCAATTAAACACTTGGGTTGTTGCACGTTTAAAGCTATGTGGATTTCTTATCTTCATTTGGCGCTGTAAAGTATAAGCGCATATCTGCAGTGGTGAATGAAATATTAGCAGTGCATTTTTAAAATACCACATTGCATGTCAAATTACATTTTTCAACAATTAGATATGTGAGAGCTTCATATATGACATAAACGTACGATTTCGGCGATATATTATTTATTCAGGAATTTTATTTCTAAGCTGTTTAAAATGTGAGAGTTTTGAAAAAAAAGAAAAAACATTTCTGATCGGTCGATTTCAATAATTATTGCTGTCATTTTTAACTTAAAATTGGAAAACTGAAAAACGAGTTTAATATTTGGAGCAATTTATCGAAAATTTATGCCAAATCCAAATAAGATTAATAATTATTTATTACCAAAAAATATTTATATACAAGTTTTTCAATTAAATTAAATTTAGAAGAGTTTCTTGCGGATTGAGAACTCAAATACAAAAATGATTAATAAAAAAGTAACAAAAAGAAAAAATACTACACGAAAGCGCAGCTTGGGAGTATACAAATTTTTAGTTAAAAAAAAACAGCGTTCTTCTGCAAAACTTAAAAAAATATGCACAGCCTAGAGATGTTCTATAGAAAAAAACTAACGACGATCTAAAACCAGTAGCGTTCTTTTGCAAAAGTTAGCAAAAAAAAACAAAAAAACTATAAAAAATGCACGACTATGTACTTTCGAAAAAAAATATAACCGATTTAAAATCGGTTTTTTTTTTTTTTTGAGAAAAATTACAAAAAAATTGCCCGACAATGTCGCTTGAAGGTATACTATCGAAAATTAAAGTTAAACGAGTTAAAACCAGTAGTGTTCTTTTGCAAAACTAACTCTTATGTTCAATCATACATACATATATTTGCTACATTTCTCTTGAGGTAATTTTGATCTGCATATCAAATTTAATATTTTATTTTTAGTTTTAAAAAACTCAAACGAAATACTTCCACAATTTTGCGCAACATTGTGCATATTATAATTCTATATAGTGCATTATACTCGGGGTTAAAAAAAAAAATATATATATATATATATAAAAGTGGCAAATAGTTCATTTGAGTGTGAAAAAATGTATGCAAAGGCGTTAAAAAAATTCTAATAGAAGCATATGTGAGAGAGCGATATATGTATTGTACATATAGAGAGAACATTTGGCATATTTCGACCTCACTTATCATTTGGAAAATAAAATTGCCTACAATTGCATATTACTATTCTGCCTACCGCAAGCCTATTAGTATTGTGCAGTGTTCATATTTAGTTGTCAAGCAGTGGAGAACAAATAAAAATTACGACATAGTAAATACATATGTATGTATGTTATGTATGCATATATTACAACTTGTCAACTATGCGCATATTATTCAACGCTTAGTAGCAATCATCAGACACAGACAAATGACAATAAGAGTATTATATTAAAAAAAAAAAAAAAAACAATTAGCAGCAAAAGTGAAGGTGTCTCCTTTATAGCCGGAATTAAAAAAAAAAACACAAAACAAAAAAACACATTGGAAAAATGTTAATGCTAAAATGGCAATAGACAATTACGTCACTAGACTTTCGTGAGAAAATTTCAAAGTAATAAAGTAAAAGCATTGCCGACATTAATTATTCAGATTTTATAATGAAAATAATTATTGTAAAATACAAGTATGCACATACACGTATATTCATATGTGTATAACGTATTGTACATTTATAGCAATTTGACTTTGCGGCGTGTTTCATATACGGGTATGCCACACCGGAGCTTATCTGTTGTACGTTGTACATAGCACATTATAAGCTTATACATTGTAATATAGATTTTATATGTATTTTTAAACAGAAAATAAAAGATTTAGCAATAAAAATGGAAATAAAAAATTCACCAACTAGTGAGCTGTTTAGCAAATACAAAATAAAAAATTTTTTAGTTGAAATAATCAGACAAAATAAATAACAATGCAATCAAGCCGTAACTCAATAAAAATAATAGTTATAGACACTCAAAAGAAAAATCAAGAAAAAAAAAGCAGAAGAAAACTAATAAAAATTATAACAAGGCTGAAACAATGTTCCATGTTGAAAAAACTGGCTTCGTTGAATATTGAAAAAAGCCTTCAGGCAACTCACGTATTTCAATTAGAAAAAAAAAGGAAAACAAAGGCGAGCACATTTTTTTTGTTTTTTTTTTTGTAAATACAATTTTTTAATAAAACAATGCCACTAAATAGAATGACGTCCCAAACGATGATCGTACGCTGCTTAGCAACAACAATAACATAATTTTTTTTCTACCAGTTAAATCCGCCTTCTCTTTCGATTATTTATAAACGATATATTGAATATTTTTTATTATAAGTTGGTATTGAACGTGTTTAAGTGTGGCCGCAAGTGTATGCTTTATAGGCGCAGTAGATTTCGATAGCTCGCCATATTTATGCTTCACCTACTTGTTGGCGTATTTACAGAGCAATAATAATTCAATGCTATCAAGATTTTAACATTAAGCGTTTTTTTTTTTCTTCTGATCTCGATTTTGATTTCAATTTTATTTTTAACAGTGTTGCGTGTTTGGACTTTTGTACATATGTATATATATATATATATTTGTTTATTGTAATTGAATAGTATTTTTATGGGGAGAGTGCTTAGTTTGAAGAACTTGAGACCAAGTTAACACATTTTTCTGGGGAATTAAGAGCAAGTGCAATAAAGAAAAATTTATTTAATGTCATTATTATTCCTTACGAAATGTAGTTTTTGAAATAATGAAAATTTTAATTTTTCAATTTTACAACTTTATCTTTTTAATTTATTAAAAATTTCATAATAATAAAAAGACTTTTTAACATATTTTTAGAAAATATTTTGAGTTTTAACAAAATTTTTTTTCTTAGAAAAATGTTCAAAGAAATTTTTAGAAAAGACGCTGATTTTTTTGAAACATTGAAGCTAATTTTTGGAAATATTTTTCAAACATTTCAGAAGAAAAAAAGAAAATATTTTTTATTATTTTGAAAAAATTATTTAGATATTTTGAAAAATAATTGGAGAACATTTTTAGAAAATACTTTGCAGAAAAATTGTTTTTATTTCCAGGCATATTGATATTTCTTACGAAGTGCTGCTTTTTAAATAAAAAAAATCATGTTTCATTATGAAAAATCATTATTTTGTCAAAAATAAATTTCATTTTAATAAAAAAAAATCATACAATAATTTTGGAAGCATAATTTTTTAGAAAATACTTTGGGCACAAATTTTTAAAGTTTATTAATTTTTTTTTAATTTTCTGATTTTCTAACCATCGGAATACCGGTAAAATTTTTATAAATTTATGCGTGAAAGCAGCTAAAACTTTTTTTTAATTTTAACAGTTTTTAGTTTGTTTGGAAGTTATTTTTTGTAGAAATACTTTAAAAATTTTTATAAATTGTAAAGAATTAAAAAAAATATTGTAAGGAAAGAGCAATTGTATGTTTGCAATCATTTTTATTTCATTAATATAAATTTCACGTTATTCAAAAAATTATACAATATTTTAGGAATTAATTTTTTTTAGATAATACTTTAGATACAATTGTTTGGCAATTTATAAGAATTTTTTTTAGAAAATCTTGGGAATAATTTTTTAAATCTATTTAAGAAATTTTAAAATATTATTTATATTATTTTAAGTTTTTTTTTAAATCATTTTAGGAAATTAAATAAAACATCCTTTTACGAAATTTTTTTAGAAATCTGTTTTGAAGACAATTTTTTTTGCACATTGTTTTAAATATCGCAAAATTTTGTAGTGATATCTTTTTGGCTTTTTCACCATTTACCTTGTCAACTTTGTATGTTGCTTATGGGTAAATTAGTAAATTTAACAATATTTTTATGCCAACTGATATACCTATTTTACACAAAACAATGTGCGTTTCTTCTTACAATTGACTTCTCAAAAATTTGTGTGAGGGCTTTTATATCGCTCTCCAATGCTTACATCACTTTTTGTAGAAAAAAAAACATAACATACACGTATGTACGTGTATATGTGTTACAAAATACATGTTTTAGTAAAATATACCAATTTAAAAGGCGAAAGAAATTTCTTTTGCAAAAATTAAGGAAAATATTTGGTGGTTTTATCATTCAATGGCGAAAAAGTTACTCATACGACACGACAAGTTGTTGTCCAATGTAGCTACAGGCTGTATAAAAAAGCATTATATACCAAAAATATAAAAAAATATATAAAAAATAATAAAAAAAATAAAAAAATATATAAAAAAAATAAAAAAATATTTCCCTAAAATTTATTTATATATTTTGTCAATTCATAGATATGTAATTCTACATACTGCATGGTACAAACATTAATAATACACAACTGATAAATGTTAATGAAGTCAATACTGAAAGAAAAAAAAATTGACACGCATACTCATGATGATGAAAGCATAAATTATATACAGTCGAAATTATATACAGCACAACAATGACATATGATGTACATATGTACATATATACCTATGCATGAAGACTGCATCATGCCATCACTACGCTGAAACACCCTCGTAGTAGCAAAATGCTCTCACTGAACCGGACAACAAAACACGGCTTGTCGGTCAGTTAGCGGGCAAATAGCACGTACATACATACATGCATAGACATACATATATACATATATATAGACATATATGAACAAGTATGAATAGCACATAGGCATATACATATGTATGTATTTATGCAAGTAGTGCTGCATGAAAACAATAAATATTAAATAAATTAGCATTCAACTTGTATTACTGTTATTATTAATATATCAAGTATTATTGAATCATTTTTAAGGCAACGAAACGCAATGGCACAATGCATTCTGCGTTTTTTTCTGTTTTTTTTTCTGGTGTATGTACGTGTTTTATTTATTTTCTTTGTTTTTTTTTTATTTTTTATTTTTTTTAGTTTCTATAGGCAAATACTGATAAGGGGTACATATATACCTATGTATGTAGACTTCTTCGCTGGAATTTTTAAATTCCCATAACTATTGCAACAACAAAAGTGCATACACTATAGATAACTATATATACATACCCACATATGTTTGCATGTAAATATGTACATATTATATATATGGTTGGCGTATTCTACAAAATTTCTAAATGTTATTACACTTGGGGAAAAGGCGAGATGGTTGAGTAATTATGGAAATTTTAATTGTGAAAGTAGGCAGATATACATATACATATGTATGTATATACCTATTTAGTCATTGCAGTAAATGCAGTGCCTCAGCTTTTGAAATACATATGTGAGTACGAGTATTTTTTTTAGAAAAATATAAAAATATTGCAGAAAAAATCCGCGAAAAATGAGGTGAATGTATACCTATTTATAAAATATTTTCGCTTCATTCGGAGTACTATTTACCTTAATCGAAGGTACTGAGTGAAGGAAATACTTATCAGTTAAAAAGTTTGCGTTACATTTTAGCAAACAAAAAAAAAACTGCCAAGCAAGTGTAACCTATTTACACCGAAACCAACAATTCAACGTATTTTGTGCTTTGTAATGCAAAAATTTTTTTTTTGTCAACAATGAATAAAATATCAAAACTCAACTAAGTGAATCATCATATGAAAGAAATGTGGATCTCAGTACATTTTTATTTATACAATGACACAATGGAAGTGTAAGTTCAAACGAAATAATTGATTAAAATTCATATAAAAATGGTAAAAAATTAAAAGAATGTAGAAAAAAGCAATATCTTAGTTTTTTTTACACAAAAAAAATTAAAATTGAAAAATTTGAAGTTGAAAAAAATAAAAATATAAAAAAAGATATAAAAAAATAAAATAAAAAAATCTAAAATAAAAAAATAAAATATGAAAAAATAAAATAAAAAAAAATAAAGAAATATAAAAAATTAAAATAAAAAAAATAAAAACTAAAAAAAAGAACAGAAATAGAAAAAATTTTAAAGTAAACAGATAAGAGACATAAAGGAATAATTAAAAATTTAAAATTATTAACAAAATTCAAGTAATAAAAAAGAAATAAAAAAAAATTATAAAAAATTTAAAATAGAAAAATAAAAAATATTCATTTCGCTTACTCACTTATGACAAAAAACTTACATATGTATACTCGTATAAAAGATTTTCAAATAAGGGAATATACAAAATTTAAAATTATATAGAAAAAAATATTTTTATAATTGTTCGCAACTTTCATTATATTACAATTTTTGGAAAAATAAAATATAAAACTAATATTTTTGTATTCAAAGAAAATTCCAAAATTAAGAAAAAAAATTCGGATTTTTTTTTTGTTTAAATTCATCTATTTCGTAACTTTTATATTCATTAAAGATATGTATAGTGCAAGTACTGTGAAACTTGGTTAAGAAAGAGTTCAAGAGACCGCGATTTTATTTTCGCACTATAGAGGTTTCACGGGCTTAGGTGCGTCCGCTTGTGGTCAGATTCTCAATCTTCCTTAAAGTAACAAACTAACCAAGCAATCGTTTGAAGAATTGTTGTATCGAGTTTTCCTTTGCAAATGATATGATCAACTGGGAAATTTGATAAATTTTTAATATAGTTGAAAATAGTTTCTTTGAAATAAATAGAGAGAAAACACAAAAGGAAACATAGCTCTCACATAGTCAATGTTAAATTGTGCCTTATTGAGGGAATGATATGAATCAACATGAACTGAACAGCATTTTACTCTCTATGGTCGGTACTATAACCAAAAATGTTTATAGTTATTTAAAAAAATTATAAACAATTAAAATTGGAAAAGGGGTAGAAAATTAATGAAATTGCCATTTTTTTTTTTGGTGAAAATGTTTCATTGTAATTCCGGCCATAGCCAATGTGATACAGACTAAGAAACCGTATTGATTTTTGTTTTCAGATGATTCGTTCTACAGTTATCGTGTCACCAACAAAAGGGTCTTGTTTCAGCAGCAATTTTAAGAGCCGCCTACTTATCTACAAAAACTTTGATTTAAAAATATTTTTTTTTAATAAATAAAATTTTTTTGAAAAACACTTTTTTTTCATGTTCTCTGTAAATATTAAGGACGTAAAAAAAAAAACAAGAAAAGTGTAGAATACACGAATAAAAGTTTTGGATTGAATTGTAGTGATTTAAATCACAATTTCTTCAACAACACCATATTAACCCTTTAATAATGCACTCCTTCACATACAAACGTCACAACAACCACACTTATTACACATACACACACACACACTCAATCAGCAATCGTGCAACAGGTGTCAGAGTGCCAGTCATCAACACGACGCATTTCACCTCTGCCGTGCACGACACACTCAAATCTGCACTAGCTCTGTAACTATGAATTTTCACTCAGCACGTACCTTTAATGCACGGTTACATATGTTTATATGTCCATATATATGTATGTATGTATGTATGTAAGTATGCACTGAATGTAATTAGTCACATTACGAAAACGTTAGAAAGGCGATGCTTACATTTTACTGTCACATCAAAAGGAACTCAATATGTAGCGCGCACAAAGACCAGAGTTAACAAATGACAACAACTACAGCAACAATGGGTTAAATTTGTATATGAGGTTGATTGCTTTCGCAAAAGTGTAAAATATTGCATAGCTGAGGAGAAAAAAAAATGACTATAGATAAATGACGTTGCCACATGGAAAAGCACTTTAGGCGGTGAAGGCAATAGTGCAGCTTCCAAGCACACACTCACACAAACACTAGCACATACATACATAATATACTCGTACAAGCGAGCGTATTTGTAATGGCCTAGAAAAACACTAAGTGGCAACATAGCATCTAATGCGCACATGACGTCAACAAGTTGGTGGCTGATGGTTGTATATATACATAATATACACACACGTATGCATACACATGTATGTACATATGTATAGAAATAAATATTTACGCCGTTGGCTAACAATCAGCAAGTTGGCCATGCTGAGCCGCCACGTACATACTCGTACATACACATTCGTACATATGCAGGTACATAAATTTATTGGTTGAGAAATGCCGTGACACCTGTCACTTAATTGGTAACAAACTGTCTGTGATATCGAAATAATTGCAGATTAAGTATTACCTTTTTCATTCTCACAGACTTCTTTCCACTTCACCTCAAACTTGATTCACGCTTGCACGCTAACTGAAATTTCAAAAAAAAAAAAAAACCAAAAAAAAAGAAGAAAAAAAGACTAGCATGATATATGCTGGTTGGTTACAGAGCCAACCGTACAAAATACAAAGTGCTGCATATACCTGGTGAATAGGCATAATGGATTACGAGGTGCTAATAGCCGGCAAATGCATAATTGCTTAAGTATTTTATTTAAAAACCAAAGCGAATGGCTCGAGACTAATCAGCGCTTGTATAGCATATTCACTTGCAAATCTGACACACAATGACTTAAGCTGCATATTTAGTTAAGCAAGTAAAAGAGTTTTTGACATAACCAATGATCTTGACTTATGGGTTTTGTAGTAAAATAGTAAAAATAATAAATAAAAAAAATTTAAAAAAAATCTATAAAATGGAAATATACAAACAAAGAGCTGCTAAATAATTAATATACAAGTTTATAATTGCATAAAGCCATTGCCTTAAGTCTCCATTGGCTGCTTTTAGTTGGAGAGAGGAAAAATATTAAATAAAAATGCCATATCCGCAACTGTAATAAATTTGCATAATTAAAAGACTTCAAGCAACTGTTATTTCTGAATTTCAACATACATACGAACATGCATTTATGTACATAAACGAGGTGTGTTTAATAAACAAAACTTTAGAATTTCGCGACTTCCCTCAGTATGCTGAAAAATATGCCACTGAAGTAAAGGGTGGTTTTCAATGAGGTAATAACTTTCTCGTACAGATTTTTCCTGATTTATGCTCAGTTTGGTTTGCCATTTGCCTTCAAAAATTAAGCCGGCCATAATATTGCAGTTAATGAGGAACTCTATACAGCTATGAATTTTTCGTGTCTGAATTCGACCATCCCGTGTGGATGACTATTGGTCCAACAGGAAAGCGCCGGCGGAAACTCCTGTGAATGCATAATCTCGCATCGTGGATCTGTGCCATCGCTTCCTAATTTTAACTCAGCTGGACTATTTTTGGTAGCTTTTGTGAAGCCCCTTGCCTACGCAGATAAGTCCGATACAATTAAGGCATGTTTTTAATATGAAACGCGTGGCTATAAAAACTGCTACAAAAAAAGAAGACACTACTAAAAAGTGCTTTTACGGATATGAGGTCGAAATTGAAGTTCAATGATCGCAAGTGTGGCAATAAAGCTCGACAATACTGAAAATGTTCGATAGATTTGATGGCATCATGAATTCCTTCCACTAGATCAAAGAGTTAATAAGGACCACTACCTAAAAGTTCAACACCGATTGCGTGAAGCAATCCGAAAAAAGGTTCGATTTCATGGAAAAAGAGTTCAAAGCATCAGGATAATTCACCATGCCCCAGCAATCATATTCGTCAAGCATTACTCCGTGTAACTTTTCCCTGTATTTTCGTAATATAGAGAATTTTCTAATATCTAGCATGATAATCTCTATTTCCATTTTGAAGAATAACTTCCTTATGCGTGCTAGAATCAAGTAGTAAACTTGTGAATGCATTACACAGGCATAACGAAAAGCAAGGGTGAGGCGAAACGAAAATCTAATATAAGGCTTGCGTGTCAGGAAGCCGACGTTCTGTTGATTGTGTGCTCAAGAGAAAAAAGAGCCTAGCAAACTAAGTTGAAAAAGTTGATTTATGAGATGGGCTCACTTATGAAGACCGGGGTATTTATGATCATGATGGCATAGTGTTTCCTAAAAAAATTTAAATTTTGTGGTAGTTCAATGAGTGCTCGCACAAAAATAACCCCGTTATTGGACTCGAACCATGACTGATCCCTTTCTAGGCATTTTACAAAGACATTCGCAACTCGAATGACTAACAAAGTCTGAAGTTAGATATTGGTTGTGATTAGTAAGGCAAATAAGTTGTCAGCTGAACTCTCCACAAAGCAGTAGTTTCAAAAATGGGAGAGGCGAAGTAATCTCCACTATTAAGTGCTTCAAATATGACCTATAATCCAGCGAAAGAAACTCAGTAAATAAGAAAAAAATACGAAATTTGTAGGTACTTAAAATATTAACTTTAAAAACTTTGATATAAAAAAGTAACCAATTGATGAGTACAATTCTGAGAAATCTCTTAAAATAAAATTGTAAAATTGACCGAAAAGCTTTCGATAATCTTCGAAGAATGAAGCAGCAGAAATATATTCAAGCATAATACATTAATTCAATTTTTGGTTCACCAACTTTCTGATTACTTATTACCTACCGCAAATGGGCTAAATTCAATTTTATATTTAAAGAATTTCAAAAGCAAAAGAATAAATCGATTTCTTTAATAGTTATAATGGAAAAAATTTGACTTTTATCCACTTCTTAGAAACACCTCAAGCTTTCTTCACGAGATGACTAGTATTGTTTGCGCCCACACGTTACACTTTTTGTATTTGATGATCAAACAAAAGGTGGGCATACATATATACATACATACCTATACTTTCTAAAGCAATTATTGAACTATATACATGTATATTGAGCGTGTATGAGTAGGTACATAAAAGAATACTGTCAAAAAGGGGAACAAAGAAAAAACCACCTGTGGCAACTAAGAAAGAACAAAAGAAAAATAATTGATAAATTTGAAACCGACTTAAATTCCGAACGTTTGAAACACGCATAAGTGAATAAATATGTACAGAATGAGTAAATAATACAAAAAAACTAAGAGTGTTTGCTATATAAGTCACGAAATACACTGTAAAATGAAGTCAATGTAATCAAGTATTAAAACAAAAAAAAAGAAATAAAATAAAGTAAAACAAAATAAAATAAAAAATTAATGAAATGAAATAAAATAAATTAAAATAGAATAAAACTACATTCAGTAAAATAAAAAAATTAAAAATTATGTAAAATATAATGAAACAAAATAAAGTTAATAGACAAAATTAATTTAAATTAAAAATAAAGTAAAACAAAATTAAAAAAATAAAATAAATTAAATAAGATAATTAAAAAATAATAAAATAAATTTAAAAAAAAATTAATAAAAAATAAAATAAAAATGAAATATATTAAATAAAAAGATAAATATATTAAAGAAAATAAAATAAAATTTAAAAAAATTTATATAAAAATAAATAAAATTAAATGAACAAGTAAAATAAAGTAAAACAAAACCAAATTAAATTAAATTAAAAATGAAGTAAAAAATCATAAAAAAATATAATTAAATCAAGAATAATATAAAATTAAATTAAATTAGATAATAAAATTAAATATTAAAATAAAATATATTAAATACAAAAATAAAATAAATTTTATAGAAAACAAAATAAATTAAATAAAGAGTAAAATATATTAAAGTAAATATATTATATTTTAAATAAAACAAAATATAATTAAAAAAATAAATAAATAAAATTAAATAAAACAAAAAAAATACAAAAAAATTAATAAAAAAGATAATAAAATAAAGTAAAAAAAATCAAAATTAAATTAAATTAATCAGGAAATAAAATTAAATTCAATTTAGAATAAAGTAAAATAAAATGAGGCAAAACAAAATAAAATTATACGAAAAAATTAAAATATATAAAACATAACAAAATAAATAAACTAAAGTAATAATAATGTAAAATAAAATAAAAAAAAAATTAATTAAAACAATTGAAAAAATATATAAATTTAAAAGAAATTAAAAGTAAAAAAAAAATAAAATAAAATAAAGCAAAACAAAGTAAAATTAATGAATATAAACTAAATAAATGGAAAAATAAAAAAAGCTTGATCATTTATTTATGTTAAAAATTTAACATAATAAAATGAGGCAATAAATAAATAAGGCAATGTAAACAATTCTCTGTATATAAAAAAAAAGAAATAATGATAAAATAAAAAATAAGCAAAAATAATAAAGCGGAAAAATAAGCATAAAAGAGATTCAAAATTAAAATATTAATGACAAAAACAGCAGCACAGCTGTAATGCAAAGCGAAATCCAATGAATGTGAAAAATATAAAGAAGATAAATCATTAAAAAGTCCGTTTGTTAACAAAAACTTTTAATGAAATAAATGAAAAGTGTAAGCAGCAACAACAAGCAGAACAAAATGAGAAAAAGCAATCAATCTCTACACTTTTAACGGCGTATCAGACAAAAAGATATATATAAAGACTCATACATATATGTATGTAATGTGCATTTTAATTGCACAAAGCAACAAAAACTGTATGTATGCATACATACAATAAATGAAATAAAACTTGAAAATAACGAGCAAATGTAGGTAAAAATGCAACGATAAAAATTAAAAAAAAATCACAAAAAAACAAAACAAATACAAATATTGCTTGGCAGTGCAAAAGCAAGGCAGAGACCGACAACAGCACACTGAGCTGACAAAAATACAAAAAAAAAAAAATAAAAGCTGTCAGCTATCAGCCAGTCGCTTGATCGGTCAGACAAACACAATCGATGTGCAATTCCAAACATATAGCGAGTTAATGAACCAAAAAAAAAAAGTAAAAATTATACAGATGTGCAAACGTACTCATACATACATATGTATGTACTTAACTCAGTGGTTACAAACCATAACCGCTTAACTTCAGTTACGTTGAAATTGAGTTATTGTGATCAAAAATTTTTTTGGTGTTTCTGTATTAAAACTGGAATGAAATTCAAAAAGTTTTAAAAAGCTCCGCCGAAGAATTCGAATATGAGACTTAGACGCTGTCTATGCCTATGCGCTCAAATATGTACATACATACATACAAATGTATGCATGTATGAATGTATGTGAAAGCAAATATATGCATAAAAGCACCAACTCAAAGTAAAAATCTTAGCAAATATCGTTATAATAAATATACATACATATTACAAAATCGAAAGGAAATAAATAAAAGAAAGGGGCGAAAAAGGAACTTGCACTTCCATAAGAAAATACATAAGTACGAATATGTATACAAAAAAAAAAAAACAGAAAAAGGTATGAGCGAGCGCAAACAAAACGTAGATAAGTGGAAACTTACACATGAACATACATATATGAATGTAAAAATATAATATTTTATAGGGATAAAAGTAACCGCCGAGTGTACTTGCACATACATATATATGTACATATATATATACATCCATACATTTATGTATCCATACAGATATGTACATCAATAATGATCAACAATGTATGCATGTATGTAGTTATAGATACAAAATAAATTTAAAAAAAGTCATCTGTGCATGTATGTATATATGTATGTATGGATGTATGTATGTGTACAAACAATATCAGTACATAAAACGGTGCTGTACAAAACTGAAGAAAAAACCAAGAGAAAGAACTCATAAATCTTGTTTTTTCCCTTAAAGTTAAGTAACCAAGAAGCCGCTTTACTTGCTCACTAAAGAATCGTACATAAGCATATGAATGCACATGTATGTATGCATATATGGTATGTATGTGTACATAACTACAGTACTGCATGATAAAGTATATATCAATAACAGAAAATCATTATATTTAGGAACAATGTGGACACACTTATTCAATGCGTTATAAAATGCAGTGAAATATACACACACGTACACATATACATACATGTATACACACTCATACATCCTAGTACAACATCCTTACAGTTTACTGATCACTCGACACTCACTTATGAGACCAAAGTCGATCTTATAGCGCTTGCATACTCTAGAGAATATGAGTGAATAATTCAATTGGAAAGAATGAATGAGGTGGAAATGAAGAAAAGAAGTGTTGGTTGCATAAAAGATTATGAAAAGAAAAGAAAAAAAATAAATAGTATGTACAATACTTTGAGAGCATATTATGTGCATACATAAATACATACATATGTATGTAAGTACTTATCCCTTATGAAAAGCTATCTTTAGAATAATGTTACAGAATTGAAATGAAAAATATATACATACATACAGATATATGCATGTACATACTTTGGATTATACATATACATATGTACAAATAAAGTAATAATATATTAAACCAAAAAAAAAAAAGAATCTATCGATGGACAAATACTTTTTTTTTAAGATTACAAAAGATTAACATGAATCTTGTTAGAAATCCAGAACAATCGATGGAAACGATAAGAAGATTATTTTGAAAGTTTTTCGGATCATTAATATTTTATATAAATCAAAAAGAGAAAAAAATAATGATAATAAGAACAAACTACTTACTAAAGTGCCATAGGATTAGATCGAAAAACAATTGATGAACTATCTTCTGTTTCTTGTAGAAAATTAAATTTTTTTTTTATAAAATCAGTATTTTTTTTAATTTTATATGTATTTGTATAAAAAAAATCTTAAATTCGTTTGTAAAGATCCGGTAATTTCCAAAATATACCGACCGATTGACATAAAATTATGTCAGATTGTTTCTATGATTATTCCTGGGAAGGTTTACATGAAAACAATTTTTCGTGAAGTGGACCAAGAACTGACCTATTTGAAAATATCGTATTTTTTGTTCGATTTACTCTTCGACTGAACTATTAAAAAATCTTATTTATGGTTTGATTTACTTGAAAATATCATCCCTCGGCAGATGTACCAGGTATGCCAGTTGAAATTTGCCCGTTTTTTTTTATAAAGAAAACACTTCATTTTCAGAGGAATCTCAAAATTTTTTTATTCAAAGTATTGACCATTGGTTTCTACACATTTCGCCCATCTCTCAGGCAAATTATGGATACCATTCCAAAAAAACTTTTTCTCTTGCGAGGCAAACCATTCGACGAGCCATTTTTCGACTTCTTCAAAATTAGCGAAGCACTGCACTGCAAGGGAGTGTCCCATCGATGCGAAAAGGTGATAGTCGGACGGGGCGAGGTCTAGAGAGTACGGCGGGTGCGATAATATTTCCCAATTAAGTATTTTTAATGTGTCTTTCACCAGTTTAGCGGTATGAGACGGCGCGTTGTCATGTTGCAAGATAACTTTGACATGTCTTCGGGCCCATTCCGACCGTTTTTCGATCAACGCATGATTTAAATTGATCATTTGTTGTCGGTAGCGATCCGTGTTCACCGTTTCACCAGGTTTTAACAACTCGTAGTACATCACACCACACTGGTCGCACCAAACACAGAGCATTGTCTTACGGCCAAAGCGATTTGGCCTTGCAGTCGATGGGCCAGCTTCACCAGGGGAAAGCCATGATTTTTTTAGCTTCGGGTTCTCAAAATAAATCCATTTTTCGTCCCCCGTGACAATTCGATGCAGAAAAGATTTCCTTTCGAATCGTTGCAGCAGCATTTTACAAACGGTTTTTCGATTTTTCATTTGTATATCGTTCAGCTGGTATGGCGCCCACTTTCCATACTTCTGGATCTTTCCCTGGAAGCATGTTCACCATAAGTTTCTACCAGCTTCAGCTGCTTTTTTCTTTTGATGAAATAAGAAAAGCAACGAATGCCGCAAATGCAATTTACTTGGAACGAAACTCGACATATTCACTGAGGTAAACAAATATGACGCTATTTACATAGGTACATGCCAAATCATAGAAATTTATACATATTGCTAGCGACATCTACTAGTCAAACCGGCACACTTCAACAACACACCTGGTATATGCATGTCTTTAGTTTCAAAGTATCTATCAGGGTTTTGACGAGCCAAATACTACAATTTTTAGGACAATTTCAAGGGAAGCTGAACATACATACATACATATGTATCTCGAACTTGCTTTGAAATTACTATCAACACGGTGAGCAATTTTACTAAATTCATTTAGAAGAATGCAACTGATACTTATACATACATACATATTCTTATGTCGCACGACTGTGATATATGTATGTTATATAGGTATGTTCTGATAAGAACTGCATATGATGCATTTATTAACTAAAATTGTGAACTTTGCACATATCGTACACACATAGGTACATATAATATATACGTTGTACATGACAATTGTATACAGATTAGTACCACACATACATATGTATATATGTATGTATGAAAAACTGAAGCTGGGGAAGTTCAAACTCTGTGAATGTGTAGTCACAAAGTAAAAATTGAAGCAACGCTTTAACGCACGCACACGGAAAACACGCATGAGAATTGCGGAGACTGATCACGAATCAACTGTCAACGATGATGACGAGCACTGACAGTTGGGTTAGATACTAACGACTTGCGAAAGTGTATGTGAGATAAAATATGAAATAATATCGCAAAGAATATACATATGTACATATGTATGTATATAGTATGGGCGATAATATGCACATTTGTGTGATAAAACAAATAAAACAAATGAACTAGCACTCGATTAGGCGGAAAATGTACAAAAAAGAAACGTAAATAACAGTAATAGAAATTAAAGAAAGAAAAGTTCAGTGTACTATGTGGCGAAGAGTAACTATTTAGTTGTATCTTTGAAGAAACAAAAGCAATGAAAGAATTTTTTTTATTGTATATGCATAATATATATGTAAATATGTATGAGGAATGAACCCAATTAGTAGTACTAATATATTTGTAGTACTCAGTTTTATATAATAGAAACGCACAAAAGCCTAGCAAGTATATATCTACATACATACATACAACAGAGGCTAAGAGTCTGAAGACTGAAGAATTGGAATTCTTAACGCGACTTCAGCTGAGCTCAGACGCTTCGAGTTGAGCGTGTGCGCTGACCCTTGAACGTCTTGAAGAATATACATACATACATATGTATAAGCATATGTATGCACATATGTATGTGCTTATACAGTAGCAGTTTGAATATTTCTACACGGCTTAAGCTTGAGTAATTTTTAAGCATTAGGCATGCAGATACATAGATAGTAAATTTTACAATAACAACGAACTAAAATTGTGCGGAGGAAATCCAAGAAAAAATATTACTCTTTCATAGACGGGCATAAATGTAAGTAAGTATGCATATGTATGAATGTGTGTGAAATATGTCAAAAAATGTCAATAACATTTGGCTAAGAATACTAAAGCTTTTGTAAAAGTGTCTAGGTTTTTTTTTGTTGCTACACGAATTTAGACGAAATTATAAGCAAGCTAACTATGTCATTAAAAGATAATTATTAAAAAAAAAAAATAAAAAAAAAAAATACGTTTTTTGAAAATATAATAGACACCAATACATTAGAAACAAACAATAGAAATTAGTGAAAACAAGTTTAAATATATAAAATATTACACACATACTCATGTATTTACATATGAACATGTGTTCATTCTGCGAAAAAATATCACGCAATATCAAACTTTTAGAGCATATATAGTATATAATTGAAATAGTAAACATGCCTATATATACATACATATGTACATATGTATAGCCATACATATATGTACCTATTTTAGTGGAAAGGTGATTAAAAATTAAATTTCCTATAATTTTTTTGTTTAGAGAGAATATTTATTAACAGTTTAATCCTTTTTTATTTGTCAAGAGGTTTCAATTGGCTTCACAGCTCCAAAATAATCGAGTTTTTATTGTCTTATTAATTTTTATAACATCTCGATACTATTAATCTAAATTTTCAAATCGATCCGAATAAAAGTTTCGGAGATATGGCCTTGGGAAGGTGCGCGCTCAAAGGCAGGTAGGCTCAGCGCTTCAAATTTCTAACTAGACCTCAAGATTGTGTGCGAACAATTCCGAGTTGATCGAGCATTTGAGCAACGAAAACTTGTACATGACTCATTGTCCGAGTTATTGAAGAGAATTCTGAGTTTTCCCGATCATTTTGAACAAAAATTTTGGCTTTTTTCTCATAACTTCTTTGGAGGATTTTAGATTTATTTATGCAAAGTGAAAAACTCATTGAAATGCTAAAGAAATTTCGACAAACAAAATTGAAAATTTAAATATTTGAACAGTTGAGCGATAAACGAGTATCGAACTGCTCTATTTAAACGCATTTTTCTTGAAACTGTCAAAGTCGATTGTCAAAAGTTCTCGAAAATCACGTAACCTATTTTCATGAAATTTTACACAGATCTTCGAGATGCAATTCACAAGGATTTGGACGAAGACTTCTTTCAATCACAACTAATTAAAAAAATATTAATACAATTTTTTTTTTTTTTTGAAAAAGGTATGTCAAAAATACATTTTTCATTTTTATTGTTTTTTTTTTCTTTCGTTGAAATTCTAGTCTATGGTATTGACTAAAACAAGACTTGTTGTTCCTTTTTTCGAGGCGTCACCGGAAATGTCTCACAATGACGGAGTTGGAAATATTTTCCTTTGAAAATTTCAGAAATTCCGCTTCAAATGTGTATCTTTAAGACGGTAGATAAGATAGGATAGTTTGTACAAAATATTTTGCTTTTTCCATAAAAAAAAATTTTTTTTTTTTTTTTAATAGAATTTTTTTAACGGCAACCCCTTAAAGCAATGACAAAAAATTAAATCGAAACTAATGGAACATTACAAAAAAAATACCAATTTTATAAAAAGCCCACTGTTATCTAAATAACCTCAACAACCTGGTGAGAAGGAGATTTCTGAGAATAAAAAACTGTATTTACTAAGATTTTCAGCACCATATCCAGTTCAAATATGATTTTTAAATGAATTTCAAACTATTTTCGGGTTGCCAACAGTGTATCGAAAGAAGAGATGAGTCATCAACATTAATTTGCCAACATTTACAACAACACACCAAAAAATTCACTTCAAAAACATAATATTTACATATTTTAGAAAATTTTATAGTTCAAGCATTAAGCACAGTAGTAAGTAAATTAAGACTCACTTATTGACTCACGCGTGTACTACCGTTTTTAATGAGTGTGGATCTAGTCACAATTATAATAGAGAAATGTGAAACACTGGACCCTCACCCACTAAAAACAGCAGCAATAAGTCACTGATGGGTGCATCACTTTTTTATCAAAAAAAAAAAAAAACCACGAAATTGAATATAAAAAAATTTAAAATTTATAGTTATTAAAAGTAAATATATACCATAATTAAATTAATAACATAAGAAATAAATAATAAATTATATAAAATGTAAAGCTTTTCATTATTTCGTTTGGGAATTTATACGCTATAGAAATTAAAAAAAAAAGAAGTTTTTTATATTAATATACCAACACAAACAACTGATAGATTAGATTTCACGACTGATTAGTCAATAGCAGCATTTTCTTTTTTTTTTTTGAGGTCACAAAAGCAAACTTAATTATTTGTAAATTTGTTAAAACACATGGATACTTTGTAGGGAGATTTAAAAAAAATATTAAATTTGATTTAAGCAGAAAATCTTTCAGAATTTACTCTTAAATTATGTAAATAGTTTTAAATAAACGATTACATTTTAATAAATATAAAATCTATAAAACAAAAAGTATTTGCCATTTTATCGTTGTAGCTTTGTTTGCAATAATTTATAATTATTTATGAAAAGTGAAAATACTTGAAAAAGTAGATGACTTATTAAAATACACACGAGTACGTATGTATGTAAAAATAAGTAGATAACAAATGGGCGTACTAGATTCTTGAATTACAAAGGCAATTTAACTAAAGCGAATCTTTTTTCAAATGCGACATTATTTATTCGTGATAACGAAAGCGCAAAAACTTCTGTTAAGTAATATATTATCAGTTTTAAATTTATGCATGTATGTGTAAGTATGTATGTATTTATTTACATACTTACTCAAATATGTGTTGTTTTTATTCGTATAAAGGCAAAAACTATTAAACAGAACAAATGACGCGCAAACAAAAAAAAACTAAAAATAGCTAAATTTTTCAAGATTAACAATTTAAATAAAATGTCTATCTTGCGTAATTTATATTGGAAAATAAAATAAAGTATGAGATTTGAAAAACATTGTGTGCATATTGACTAACAAATATAAAATGTAAATGGTATACAAAAAAAAAAAATAAATAATTACGTACAAAGTTTTATTCTAAAATTGAATAGAAAACTAACAAAGAAACGAAAATAAAAGGAAATTAAATATTTTTAATCAAAGAAAATAAAATATAAATATAATAGAAAAATAAATATTATAAAAAAATTAAACAAATAGAATAAAATAATACAAATTAGATGAAATTAAAAGAAAATAGAATAAAATATAACAAAATAAATTCGAACAAATAAAATAAAGTAAATTGTAATGAAATAAAATAAAAAAGAAAAAAATAAAGAAAACCAAATAAATATATTTCCATAGAATAAAGTAGAATAAAATACTGAAATGAAAATAAAACAGCAAGGAAAAAAATAAAATAAAATTAATAAAATAGAAAAAAATAAAATATTAAATTAAATTAAATAAAATGAAGAGAATAAAAAATAACATAATTTAATAAATCAAAAATTAAATAAAATAAAATAGAATTCAAATAAAACAAAAGTAAACAAAATACAAAAAAAAATAATTTTATTATTATCAAAATAACATAAAAAGCAAAATATGTGATTTATAATTATTTTCAAAGTAAATAGAATACGATAAATACAGTAAAAAAATTCCTTACTTCAAATATTGCCTAACTGGCTTAAAACATTTTTTCTCAAATATAAAAAAAGCAATGGATTAATAATGAGGTAAATTTTGCGATATATGGAGAACTCTAGAAATACATATGTATGTACGTATGTTTAAAAAATTTGAACAAAGCGTAAATTTATTTTCTTTGTGTTTAATTAAAATTTGTTTTTATTTTTTAACGGCGCCAATAGTTTTTGGGATATTGTATTCACATTTTCGTAAAAAAAAACACTTAAAAAAACTTTGTCGTCTTTCAACAAGTTTAGCACATTTTTTCTTAACTGCCATATTTCGTGCAAAAAATTTTGAAACAAAAATTGCTAAATAAACATTTTCTGGTAGTTTAATAAACTTCTCAGTTTTCTTCGGCGATTACGAAAATTGTTCCATATAATATATGAATATAATATATTTATGCATACTCAATGACTGTATTGCAGAATGATCTATGTACTTTTGAAAACAGAAAAAACATACAATAAACAAAAAGAAGTGATAAAAGTTCCAATTATACAATACAAAATGAGATTGAATAATAGGTAAAATAAAATAAAAAAATTACCATAAATGAAATAAAAATAAATAAATATGAGTAAAATAAAATAAAATAAAATTAAATAAGATAAAACCAAAGTAAATGCAATAAAATATAATAATAATAAATAAAATAAAAATAAAGAAAATAAAATAAAAATAAATAAAATAAAATAAATTACAATAAATAAAATTAAAATAATTAAAATTACAGCAAATAAAATTAAATATATATAAGCAAATTTAAATGAAATAAAAATAAATAAAATGAACCATATTAAAATAAAATAAATAAAATAACAATAAATACAAAAATACAATAAGTAAAATAAAAATAAACAGAAAATTAAATAAAAATACGTAAAATAAAATTAAATAAATATAAGTAAAATAAAACGAGTAAAATAAAACAAGTAGAAATAAAAATAAATAAATTAAAAAAAAAATAAAATAAATATAAATAAAAAACAACAAAACACAAATTAATAAAATAAGAAAGGAAATAAAACAAAATTAAAACAAATGAAATAAATAAAAATAAAATAAAATAAGATAAAAATTAAATAGAGTAACATGAAATTAAATAAATAATAAAAAAATAAAAACATTAAAATATAATATAAAATAAATAAATTGGGATAAAATAGTGGAAATAGAATTAAAAATAAAAAAATTTCAAATAAATATCAAGTTAATACAGAACCTACATTAACGCAATAAAAATGTACACTAAAATTTGCAATATGTTTAAAAAGTATTTAATTTTTTGCTATATCCTCATATTAACGTGTAATTTCTATAATAATTACACAAATTTGTAATTATTACACATATGAATGTATGTATGTACATATGTACGTATAAAATCGCGCACGAAATAATGAAAAGCTGAGAATAAATAAAATTACGCTAATTATACTAAATAATTATTATATGCCTTTGTAAGTAGATATGTAAAATATTTATAAAAAAAAAAAATATACGAAAATTAAGAATAATATTTACTGTATAATATAGTAAAATATAAGACAATAATAAACTACAATTTAAATTCATAATACTGCACATAACAGAATACAATAAATCAAAGCCGAAATAAATAATGTTCTTATATATAATATTTAATTATACATACATACATACTGAACGCATTTCTTTATGCACACAATCGAATGTATTATGTACATAATTCATATGTACATACATACAAAGTAGGGTTACCAGCTTGCACGCATATTTTTACTTCGTTCTTTTGTTGGTATTTACATATGTACGAGTATATAGGTATACATATATTGATGACGATCACTGTATAGTTGCGGTCACCCGGCAGACAGTGTGAGAAAAAAGTTTGTAAATTTTTAATGCTGCCAGCGTGAAGTGGCTATGTATATACGTATACAACGCTCACGATGATGTTGTTGTTGCCGTTGTAGCTGTTCACGATGATGATGATTATAATAATGATAATAATAATGACGTTGTGGATGTCGACGTTTTTGTGGATGTTATTTGTTGATTTTTGCTGAGTACTGTGTACATACGTGTACTCTCATTTATACATGCACATATTTTTGTATATATGTATTTGTTCATAAGCCGGCTGTCAAAGAGCACTGTATTGAAGCGTAAATCAAAAATCATTGCATGTCATACGTTATTTGTAGCGTAGAAGCAGAATTAAAATCATTATAAAGGCGAAAGACGTAGAAAAACTTTTCAAATCAAATGAAGTGACTTTCGTAATGTCAATAGAAGTCGCCAATAAGTTGTTGCATAAATAAATACCCAGAATACATGGTCCAATTAAAGGAAACAACGTTCGCTCTCGCTATTCTACCAAGTTTACTTTCGTGCCCTTCGCGGAAACCTTGTGATTTTCGGCAATATTTAAACGCTGGATCGGCGTGATCAGCAAATGGCAGATGCCATTACCATCGGTGGTGTCTGCGAATGTTATGGTACGCACACGCACTACTACTCGAGGTGTGCTTGTGTTGGAGTTGGTGGAAAGAGCCGCTTCCGCGTGTTCGAACCATTTTTGCAGAATGGTTTTGCGCAAAAAAATTAAATAGCTCCCAACTGATATTTCTTTTTAAAATATTTTAATTTTAATTTTTTTTCCAGTTTTTTTTTGTGCATTTTGTCTCTGTAATGGTAGTGACTGTTGTTCAGTTTACAATATTTCATAATGGCGTTTAAATTGCGATGGTGTTCGTGGTGGTGGCTGTTGTATTTGGAGTGTGCATGTATTTGTTAGCGTTCGCTTGGCTTACAAATACATCGGTATAAGGTGGTAAATTTCTGTACACTCAAATGTACTGGTATTTTGTGTTGTTGCCGTACATATGGTATATACATATACACATTTATTGCTTGTTGCTTTTTCGCGTTCGTTTATATTTTATATATGTACATACATACATGTATAAGTATATTTTTTTAGTTGTATTTTTTATTTTTAATTTTTCTATATTTTTATTTTTGTTTTTTTTTTTTTCTCTCTATAACGGTTGGCTAGACGTGCATGCGGTGTGATGTTGCTTTTGTTATTTATTTCTTTATTAAATTAGAAACGTATCAAAAATTGCCAACAACAATTATCTTGATTGCAAATGTGGAAAACAACGGGCGAAGCAGCAAAAGTGGTGCCAATAAGTTTATAACAACAACAACAACAAATTATTTATATACGCTTCTTCGCTTCCTTTCGTTTTACGCTTTTGGAAAAGCTTAATTAAAACAATGTTAGTTTTTTTCACAAAAGTAATTTCTTATACAAGATACAAGTTCAACGCATAAAAAAATCGATTTTTTTTTATTCTTTCACACTTTCAAAAACTGCTTGCTTTTGATTGAAGCTTAACTACAAAAAAAAATGGCGTATATCGAAACAGTTTTGAGCTGCGTAAATTACGCTTACTTTTTAAGCTTCATGCCTATTTTTCACATACGCTTCCGCACAAAGTTCTCTTTAAGCGATAACAAAACCCTATATGTATGTCTAAGTATATATATATACGGAAAGTTTCCGTAACGGTTTTTAAAATTGTATCAACTGTTTTTTTTTTTTTTTTTTTAATAAAAATGTTCATTCATATTTTTTTAATTTATGATATATATTTTTTTAATTCATTTAATGCGATACTTTCTGATCGACTTTATTGTATGTGTTTCAATTACTTTGATTCGGCGCACTACACGCAGCGCAGCGCAGCGTAACGCGATCTACACACCAACATCACTCTCATAAGACTAAACTCTAGTTTTGAATTGCTGTTGCTACAAAGTGTCCGTTGGCAACCCGAAACCCCGTAGATTTTAAAACACAAAATGAGAAATGAATAAAAAAAAAACAATTGAATGGAATGGAAAACAATCGAAAAGACCGATGAGGGCATTACACATTCAAAACTGTGCACTGTAATTTACACATACATACATACCTACATAGTTATACTACTTTTCTGAGCTGGTATTAGCATGGTATACAAACAATCGATCTTTTTTCCCTCACTGTATTTTGTTACCCTGCTTATTTTTCCACAACCCGCAAGCAAAATGTAGTGTACTCGTACATATGTATGTATGTATACTTTTGCCGTGTTTTGTTGTGAGAGTAAATTATATATAGGTACATGCGTACGTACTTATTCTTCTTAGTTGGAATAGGCACCACTTACACGTTTATATGTATGTATATGTATGCACATACATACATATATGTCCAAAGGTAAGAGCACTTCGTTCCAATACGATGTTCCAAGCACGAGACTTATCGAGTGGAGTGTGCGACTGTCTCAGTGGCTCTAGCCGCTCATCTCATGCTGGTCACCACCACCACCAATATGCCTACCTACCATCATGTTGGATGATCGGCGCTTTGGACTCGAGAGATACTGCATACTTGCCATTATTCTTACGCTCGCTATTTATTTTTAAGCTCTCTTACAAAATGATGGGAAACTCGTGCTTTGTAATCTGATAAAGCCTTTGAACTCAGGAGTGTACATTGAAAACAACAAACTAAGTCAATAGGAATCGATTTGGAAAATTAGGTTTAGAAATGAAACAAAACAAAAATGTCGTTTTTATGCTTCGATATTAAACAAAGTAATAATATTAAGGAATTAAAAAAAGAAACGACTAAACCAAATTGAATGCAAAAAATAAATAAATAAATAAAAAACAAATAGAAAATTAATAAAAAATACGTAAAACAAAATAAAAATTAAATTGAATAAAATCAGATAAAACTTAATTACATGAAAAGAAATTAAATAAAATTAATAAAACTGTTTAAAATAAAATACAATAAAATAAAACTAAATAAATGAAAATTTAAATAAAAAAAGAATATTAATCCAAATAAAATTTAAATAATTTAAAATTAAAACAAACAAAAAACTATAACATCTTAAATAAAGTTATATAAATAAATATAGCATAAAATAAATAAAAACATAAAAAATAAATAAGATACAATTTAATTAAACGAAAAGAAATAAAATAAAATAAAATAAATAAAAATGTTTAAATAAAATACAATAAAAGCAAATTAAATATAATAAAAATTAGAAAATGAAATAAAATAAAAACAATTTGTTCACACTAAAATTTAAATAATTTAAATTAAATTTTTTTGTAGTATTTTATATTTGCTTTACTTATATTTATTTATTTTATTTTGTTTTTACTTATTTGATTTTATATTTATATATTTCATTTTTTTATTTAAATTTATTCAATTAAATTTAAATAAAACTTAATAAAAAATTAAATACAAAATAAAATAGAACTGAATCAACATTAAACAAAATACAACACAATTAAAACATAATAATTTAAATAAAATGAAATAAATAAATATAAAATCAAATAAGTAAGAACAAAATAAAATAGGTAAATAGAAGTAAAGCAAATATAAAATACTACAAAAAAAAAGAAATAAAAATAATAATAAAATAAAAAGTATAAATAAAAAATTTATAAAAATAAATATAAAAAAACTAAATACGAAAAGGATAATAATTTATAATAAAATAAGTTAAAAGCTAAACAAATACTAAAATAATATAAAATTAACTTAATATAGAACAAATTAAAATAATTTACACTAATTTAAATCAAGTTCAATTACAAAAAAATATATATAAAGCAAATAAAAAGTTAAAAATATAATTAAAAAAAAAAACAAAATAGAATAAAATAAAAAATAAAAATAGAAATAATAAAAAATATAAAGTAAAAATGAAAATAACATATAATAAAATACATAAATTAAACAAAACTAAATTAACTTGAAAAAATACAATAAAAATAAAATTTAAAAAAAAATATAATAACTTAAATCAAGTTAAATAAGTAAATATAAAACAAAGTTAAAAATTAAATGGAATAAAATCAAATAATAAAATTAGCCTAATAAAATAAAATTAAACTGAACCAAAAAAAATTTTAAATTAAATAAAGCAGAAAATAAACTAAAACAAAATCAAAAACAATAAAAGAAAAAAATTTAATAAACATTTTAAGCTTTAAGAGTTAAAAAACTGATATCAATTTTTCTCAGTATATAACCACATTTAGAAAGTACTAGCTAAGCACTGATCGCCAACAAACTCAGTACATATTCGTATATAAGAGTACATACATAGAACAATTATTATCATCGTAAGCGTGAGAGTCCGAAAAAAGAATATAATCAAATGTGCTCGCGGAGAAACACTTAAACTTATATTTCTTATAAGTATACATATATATGTATGCACATAGGTACATATGTACGTATAAGTCTTCAATCGAAAAAAAAACCGTAGGAGAACAAAGAGTATAACCAAAGCACATTCTAACGAACCACAACAAGTAACATAAATTGATGACGAACTGAAAAATGCCTACAACCCAATAGTAACTGGCCGAAACTGGAAAGATTGTCTGTCGCACCGTCAGCAAAGCACGAATTGAGAAGAAATCTTTTACATGAATTTTCTGCAATGGATACTTTCTAAGCGAGTGTGGTATCGTTCAAACATGCCAAGATACATACATACGTATGTATGTATGTATTTTTTAAATGTTTATATGTACATATGTATGCACTTTCGAAATCTAAATTAAAATGATGTAATAATTATGATTAAGTATTATTGTACATATGTATGTAAGTATTTCTGTCGAATATACTAAACGGAATTCGCAATTAGATACAGACATACATATGTAAATATATCAAAAGCCCACCTAAGAGGCTCCTTTTTTCGATATAATGATATTAAAGTTCTATTCAGATCAATACTATTTGGAATAAATTTTATTTACGATTTCTCCGGCAGGACGAGACAAGTTTTTTTTATATAAAATCCATTCAGCGGACACTGTGAACTCTCCAATTCTATAGAACAATAAAAAGTATCTTTTGAAATTTCAATTAAATTGAGCCATAACTTCGATTCTTTCCAAGAGATCGGTTTCCAGTTTACTTTCCAGAAGAAAAAGTGTTTCCCTGGTTAGACCAACCTAGGTATAAGCCAGGCCAGTGGTAAATTAAAAAACAATTAAGATATTAGATAGATCGGATCCCACTCCCCTTCTCAGAATAAAAAATATTTCTCAAGAGCTTAATTTAAAATAAGTCGAACAAGAAGACAAAGTCACTGGAGGAAAACTGCGCCGAACTTATTTACGTTACATCGAAGCTCTACGGAAAAATTGCGTAGGTGTCCTGACCATTGCAGAGTTTTCCACTCGTCACTTGCCCGAAACCATTTTTAAAACATAATGGCCAACCCTTATTTGTATAATAGACTAAAACAACAACAACAAAGATATCACAGAGAGTTTCTCACTTGCGTTTACTTAATCGTTTACACAACAGGCCAAGTTCTCTCAACTAATTCCCTACTAAACTTCCAAGTGGGGTAACGTTTCAAGGATTATTAGGAGCTTCTAATAAAGTTTAAAATTTAATGAACACTAATTTATGTAAAACACAAAGGCCAAGAAATCCCAACAGCTACAAAAATACAAAATTTAATACAAACAAAAATTAGTTCCAAAATTTAAAGAGCAAAAGGCGAAATGCTTTTGCCATTAAATCCCACTTTAACGACCAAGATACGCTTTTATCAAAGCAAAATACATAACCACCGTAAAAAGATATACTACAAATAAATATATATTTTTTATTTAATTTACTTTTTGCCCCAAAGCGTTTTGACTTTATTTAATATATGCAGCGAAGAGAGATAACCAGATTCAGTTTAATGCAAAAGTTAATGACCGCTGGCTGGTTTTGATCGTAGAACAATGACAAAGCAACACCTCAAAAGTGGAAACAATAACAAATGAGGAGCTGATGATGAGCTAAAGAAAAACAATTGGATTTTGATTTGATATAATTTGAAGTTGTTTCATTTGGATTGATGATTTAATTTGTTGTGACTTAATAAATTTGTTTTATTATTTGACTTTATTTTTTTTCCTTAAAATTAACACTTAATTGCTGTACTGAATTGGGGCAAAGAAAGAAATGGACTTCAATTTCAACTAACAGAAGAAGAGAAAAACATATTTAAAATCTCATTTGTATGTGCAAATTCATTTACTTTTTTTTTGTTTAATTTTTATTATTTTTATCTATTTTTTCTTAGTTATTTTTTGATGCTTCTCAGCTTAAGACAAGACGACAGCTGTCCATGAAGACAAAAATAGCAAATCAACAAAAAAAAAAACGAAAAGTAGAGAATCAATCAACAGGCGGTCGGTCAACCAACTGTGGGTTGATGGGTTGAATGTACGCACTAATGAATGCTGAACAGGAAGCGAGAAGAAACAGTTTAGTCGTGCATCGGTAACTGCTTATTGTAGACGAACCCACATATGCACATACATACATATAAATGTATGTAAATGTATACGTAAGTCGCACACTTAAGTAGATCGACATTTAGAACATAGCGGCATATGTATGTATGTATATATTGTAAGTATCCAAATACATGTTTCCTCCAATGTGCTTTGGGAAATGAATTTAGAAATGATTGAGATTTTTTGCTTACTCTTAATCGAGAAACTAATTAAAAGTTACTTTGATATATTTTGTTTTATCTGAAAAATCACAAAATGCTTTTTGATCGGGGAACCGGAAAATATACCGATAAATATTCTTGCAAAACAACTCGATTACCAGAACACTGAAGTGAACGTCATGTTGAGCTAGCGGAGTTTATTGCGATGTTAAAAGATTTTAGCTCAGATGATATTCCTGACAAAACATCGATTCGTACAACTATCTCGTAGAAGCCATGATACGCATCCACCTCTCTGCAGCAAAGAACACCTGTCAAAACAAACACAAGAAAGACTCGACGTGGCAAAGCTGCATTCAAAACAGACAGCTTACTCGATTTGTATATCTGCTCTCTGAGCAATTCGGTATAAGGGTACTGTGGGACGTCTAACCTGTCTACCATTAAGTCTCTCCAATGAATTAAGTCTAACAATAAAATGCAGAGAGATCTTAAACAAATCCTCAACTCTATGCGACACGTCCGTGGTTTGGGTCCCTGGTCACAGAGACATCCTAGGAAACCGCGTAGCCGACGAACTGGCCAGAAATGGAACAGTCCTAACCACGGTAACCTTTGCACATGACATGGGCATACCGCTTTCCTCGACAAAATATCTGCTAAGATTAGTCTTCACCAAAATGGCCAACGGCGGATGACAGAGCAAAACCACGTGCAATGTGACAAGACTAATCTGCCCATTAACCGAAATAAAGAGACCTAAAACTCTACTGCTTCTATGGTGGAAGGATGAGCTGCTTCTCAAAGGACTTCTGCCGCAGCTGCAGGGACATAGATGAGGAGGAATCGCTGGAACACTACCACTGTCACTGCCCAGCGGTCAGTTTCGGAAAGGCAAAAAAAAAAACAGTACGATGAATTGCTGTGTCACAGTGGAGAGAAAACAGGCTACCCACCTCGCAACGATACGATCGACCACTATAAGGGCGAAGTGAGACAGATAGAGAGAATTGAAGAGGGAAGCAAAACGCCTGTGCAGACAAAATGACAAAATAAAAGAAACACCGAGATGCGTGATTATGGATTGGGACGCTGACCGAAAGAATTAGATAACGAATAAGATGTCACTGGTTTACAAGAAAGGGAATCCATTGAAGACGACCTTGAGGAGCCACCTGGAAATGTTGAAAAAATCTTCATCAACGATGCTCGACTAAAGAATATAAAACTCGCAGATATGGTTGGAGTATCCGATACAAATATTTTAAATCCTGTACGAAAAAAATCGTCCTCAACGATGCTCGACTAAAGAAGAAAAAACTCGGAGATATGGTTGGAGTATCCGATACAAATATTTTTAAATCCTGTACGATCATCTACTAAGGTTAACGCAAGATGGGTGACGAGAAGATAAAGAGAAATAAAATTTCAATTAATTTACTGAAAAATGTCTCCGTGCAGGTGAATATATTAAAAAGGAAAAATAATTTAGTTTTTATATTTCCACATTCCGCGAACATAAAAATACTCTCTACATATTGTACGCACCATGTTGAACTTGTTTGTTAAAAGTGCTTTGGATCAACGAATTTGCATAAATTTTTGTGTACGAAAAGGAGGTTAAGTGCTCTTAGAAACTTGAAATGTTAGCATTGGTATATTGTGAGCGTACTTTAAGTAAAATGTTTTTTCAAAATTGTTTGACCAAAAACAACACTGCAATCTTGCCTCAGCCAACATACACGTACACACTATATTTGGCAACCTGCAACCTTTTCCTGCTCCCAAAATAGAAAAGACTCATGAGAGGACGTCAATTGCGACGATTGAGGAGATAGAAACCAATCCCAACCAAGTATTATGCAATGGTCTGGGGTTGTTTCTCTTGGGAAGGTATAGGACCAATTTATTAAATAATAGGAAAAATGGATCGTTTCAAGTATACCGACGTTTTAGAAAATGTGACGCTGCCATTGCTGAAGAGGAGATACCTTTGAAATGGAGTTTCCAGCAGGGCAACGATCCTAAGCATATTCTAAGCATTGTAAAACTTGGTTGAGACGTAAAGGCATAGACGTTTTAAATTGGCCTGCTCAGTCCCCTAATCTCAACCCTATTGAGAACTTATGGGAGATCGTAAATATGCAAATAAATAAGGAACACTGTAGAGCCAAGGACAAATTGTTTAAAGCTGTAAAATTGGCATGGGAGGTCATATCTCAGGATATTATAGATAATTTGATATCTTCAATGCTTAAAAGATGCGCGGGGGTTGCTTTAGTTTTGTCCATCGAAATTTGGACTACTGTAAACACTTTTATGTTAAAATTCAAATTAAAAAAAAAAAAAAAATTAACAAAAAGTATATTGAAAATGAATATAGGTATAAACATAAATAAATTGCAAAACAAAATTAATTTCCACTAGCACTAGGGGGGGTTCTATAGTTTTAGCCAATACTGTAGGTATATACAACATTATGGACTGTAACGAGAGAGATTCACCACAATTGATAGCTTCGCACTAGATACTAGTTCCTTTAAGCATTTACATATAGACAAAACGATATTTATTTATGTAAATAGTTGAACATAAAAAAATTGATATTGTTGTTGCAGCTGCTGCTGCTACACAAACCAATACCAATTACTCGCATTATTTTTTTAGGCTTTTTTCCCATTTTCCTGCCAAACTCAGCTTGCAAACTGTTGCATCCGTAGCTTTTTCACTGCTACGCTGCTGTGCGCTACAACTGCTTTCTTTTTACATATAACTCTCTTACTATGGATATATATTTATGCATGTACATATGTATGTGTGTATGTAAATATGCTACTTGAGATCGCCCACTTCCTTGTAGGCCAAAAACACGACCTCTACCCACCGCCTCAATGGGAATGCGTCCAATTGTAATTGAGAAAACACCTACATACATATGTACATATGTACCTATACAACAATTTACATATTTAGGTTGGTATGTATGTATGTATGTACGAATATGTCTAAAAGTATGCATTAGAATACAACAGATTTTTATTTGCATTTAAAGATGTAGTTAGAAACATATACATATGTACATATATGTGCATACAAACATACAAACACAACTCAGTAAGCATATTTCTTTAAGTTGTGTGAAAGGGGTGAAGCTCTTACATACATACATACACACATACTCGTATGTATATACGTACATAGTGGATGCATATACATACATGCATACACACATATGTGTATATGGAAGTGTGCATGTATGTATGTGTGTATGTATTTGAAAGTTTACAAACGGTTTCAAATTCAAAACGGCCAAAACCGAAGCCAGAAGTCAAGTCAAGCCAACAAACAACAAAAAAGGCTGTACTTTAAAATTGTGGCTGCTGTTGCTCTTACTGCTGCTCTTGAAGCCACCGTTGTTGAGCTATTCATATTTTTGTTGTTGTTGTTATTGCCAAGTACTCGCTGGTTGTTGTTACCGTTGCTAGTGGTGCCAATATATTAATGCTTTTCGGTATCATTTTGGGCTTTCAGCTGTGTATTTTATGTATTTTTACTATCTGTCTGTATGTAGGTACATACATATACTCGTATAAGTACCTATGTATGTATGTATATACAATGTGCGTTTAGGCTTTCGAAACTGCAATGGAGTTCCCAAAACTTCCAAGTAAGGCGTACATATGTATGTATGTTAGTATCTGCAATCTACCAAAGAACGCTCTCTTCTAAATGTTGGTAAGAACAACGACGACATGGCAACAACAAAAAACATGTAGAAGAAAACGTAATCTTAGATCTTATACCTTTCACGAAAGATATTATTGAAAGTAATTTTTAGTTAATACTAGTCGATCCGGCCACACGTATTTTTTTCAATTTTTATTCTAATTATTATTGTAAAGTTGGAAAAAAATATTGTAAAGACCGAAATAAAGTTTTTTTTTATAATATTATTGATCCAACTACTTATTTGTATGTGAAGCGAAGAAGCTTCTCAAATTCTTTCACGAAAATTTAAATATCAATGCCTCGAAGTAAGCCCCTACGCGCTAGTAATCCGCAGCCTGATCCAAGTCATACCAATTTTTATAAATCTTTCGGTGATCTCTATCCCGTAAAGAAACTCTTTGGCCCATTTCCAGGCAACTAAGGGATATCATCCAAAAACTTAACCAAATGGAAATACATACTTCGCATAAAAAAGAATTTCAAGTAGAAATAATTATAAATAGAAGAGAGAAGAATAGTCTTCCTGTTAATTTAATCAGAAAGCCAACTATATACCGAATTTCAAGTAAATCGAACCATAAATATGATTTTTCCGAATAGGGCAGTCCCTTGTCCAGATCCCACCGAAAGGAGTGGTCTTCCTGACAAGAGTACTTTTCCTGAGAAGAGTAGTCTTCCTGACAAGAGTAGTCTTCCTGAGAAGAGTAGTCTTCCTGACAAGAGTAGTCTTCTTGAGAATAGTAGTCTTCCTGACAAGAGTAGTCTTCCTGACAAGAATAGTCTTCCTGAGAAGAGTAGTCTTTCTAAGAAGGGTAGCCTTCCTGACAAGAGTACTTTTCCTGAGAAGAGTAGTCTTCCTGACAAGAGTAAACTTTCTGAGAAGAGTACTTTTCCTGAAAAGAGTAGTCTTCCTGACAAGAGTAGTCTTCCTGAGAAGAGTAGTCTTCCTGACAAGAGTAGTCTTCCTGAGAAGAGTAGTCTTCCTGACAAGAGTAGTCTTCCTGAGAAGAGTAGTCTTCCTGACAAGAGTAGTCTTCCTGAGAAGAGTAGTCTTCCTGACAAGAATAGTCTTCCTGAGAAGAGTAGTCTTTCTAAGAAGAGTAGTCTTCCTGACAAGAGTACTTTTCCTGAGAAGAGTAGTCTTCCTGACAAGAGTAGTCTTCCTGAGAAGAGTAGTCTTCCTGACAAGAGTAGTCTTCCTGAGAAGAGTAGTCTTCCTGACAAGAGTAGTCTTCCTGAGAAGAGTAGTCTTCCTGAGAAGAGTAGTCTTCCTGACAAGAATAGTCTTCCTGAGAAGAGTAGTCTTTCTAAGAAGAGTAGTCTTCCTGACAAGAGTACTTTTCCTGAGAAGAGTAGTCTTCCTGACAAGAGTAGTCTTCCTGAGAAGAGTAGTCTTCCTGACAAGAGTAGTCTTCCTGAGAAGAGTAGTCTTCCTGACAAGAGTAGTCTTCCTGAGAAGAGTAGTACCGAATTTCAAGTTGATCAAACTACAAGTATGATTTTTTCGAATAGGTCTGCCGAGTAGTGTAAGAGTAGTGTAAGAGGGCACCAAAAACAAACATACAAGTCCTAACGCCCTTATTAAAACTTAGCATGTTAGAGGGGTTGATTGATTTAATGTGATTTTGTTCAGGCTGAACAACTCCAAGATCAAGTGTCAGTCTTCTACTAGCGACAGCTTCGCATTCAAACAGTAAGTGTACCGGTGTCTCTGGTAATATATCACAGAACGGACAAGTCTCATCAAAGCTGATTTTGAGTCTATGCATTTGCTTATGCAGTCTGGAATGTTCTGTCAGTGTTCTTAAGTTAATTTTACTAAATAATAATATGTCTCTCAATCTGCTGGTGTTGTACCCATCCATAAGTACTAGTACCAGTTTCTTATTCTCATTTCTTCATTTCCTAGCGCCTCTTTAATTGTGTGAAGGGCTTTGGTTCCATGGTTTTGTTCAAACAAACAGCAAACAATTAAACAAACGGTTAATATTATACATACAGAAGATTAATAGAAGATGAGAAACGCGTAACTTAAAATAATCGTTCTTTAACAAATTGGCAAATATTTCTAGTACCTTTCTGGTACTTGAATATCTCAAATCAAGCTGATAAAATCCTGTGCCTTAAGAGGTATAAATAAATGAACATATGTATGTAGTATGTCTGCTTCTTCTTTATGTTTTTGTTCTTCGTACTTTTTTAGTGATTTTCTTCCATTTTTGTTTTTATACTTTAAAGTATTTTGTTGTTGCTTTTACTTCTTAAGCGTATATTGTCTTTTTTTTGGTTTTTTTTTGTGTTACGAAAAAGTCAAAACCAGTTTTGCCCA
The DNA here is from genome assembly GCA_037013455.1 of Ceratitis rosa. Taxonomy (NCBI): domain Eukaryota; kingdom Metazoa; phylum Arthropoda; class Insecta; order Diptera; family Tephritidae; genus Ceratitis; species Ceratitis rosa. The sequence goes on from JAWMAG010000006.1 coordinate 11,240,564, forward strand.
AAACGAAACAGGAGCGTCGAACAGTAAAGACAAACATCGAACTCGTACAACACATGGACACTCTTACAGGTTTATGTACTTGCATAGGTATGTTTGTATGTATGTAACATAAGTATACACAAATTTATGTATGGTATATGTATGTGCATGCATGAGCATCTATAAATCGTTGATGGGCTTTTCTGACCCCGCAGGAATGATTAATATGATCAGCATAAAAAAAAAATTTAAAAAAAAATTAAAAAAAAAAAATTAAAAAAAAAAAAAAATTAAAAAAAAAATTAAAAACGAAAATTGGAAAAAATATAATAGCCAAGCTTACAGATTTTGTTCCAGAGGCGCTGCTAGCGTTATTGGCTAAATTTATTAGTAAGGAATCTCACCAATAATATCCAAGGAAACAAAATTTGTATTCCTTGACAGTCACATCCGTTATTTTACTTAAACAATCAAACTCGAAATTGAGTGAGTGAAGTTTTCATGGTGTTCATATACAGTCAATTAAGCTAACACAATTAGTATTTGGCAGTTAATCTGACTTTGTCGATTCAGTTGCCAAATTTTTTTTAACCTGTTTTGTTAACTCGTTTTCATGGCGACTGGAAAACACTTTTCACTTTTTAATGCTTACATTTGTCAGAGTTGCATAGTTAACATTTTGTTGGGCAATAAAAAAGTTAATTGGCAATTAGTTAATTGAACTTTTGTTTGTTAATATATCATACTATTCAGGTTGTAATTTTTAAAAATAGGTATCTTCATTTTTCTGAATATATGTATGTAGTACTTTGAGCTGACTATACGACTAAGCGTGGTTTTGGCCAATCCTAAAACAGACTCATTCACGCATTAATCGAGCAAATATAAAATATAAATTTGGGAAAACTATGCTGCAAAAACGGCCTGTAGTGTAGAAAGTTCATAATTTTAGGCCAACAGATACTAGGCTCTGTATTACAACAACCAAAAATTATAGCAGAAATTCCAACAATATCTGTTGTTTAATTTGAGAACAATACTATGGTAGATTACTTCAATATTGTCAAACGAATTGTCCGATTTTGTAGGTACTTTTTAAAACTCTTTTTGAATTGGGCAGATTTTGTTTGTTGTTTCCTTCTATCTGATTCAATTTAGGCATTCCAGTATGGTGCAAATGTTTCATTAAGATCATTGTTTATGAAACAAGGGTATATTTTTGAGATATAAAATTTATAAACAACTTTCATAAACTCAAAAGTAAGATAATATAAGATTATATTATTTATATTTTTATTTGAGATATATTTAAATGGATACATAGCAAAATTTTAGAAATTTTAAAAATACTCGCTAAAATTCTGAATGCTTTTTGAGTTTGTTATGTTTTTTCAATTGGGTATCACGTTTTAGTTATAGTGACCGCTCGATAGATTTCAAGAGGTTTTGGAAAATATTTATAAAGACTTAATGTGTGATCGCTGGTATTTTTTTTTTTATTATACTATGTTTAGATTTTTTAGAAATAATCAACTGTTGATTTTTTACACAAAATATTAGTGATCATTTTTGTGAAGCTGCCATTTTTTTAAGATTCGCTCAGGACTAGATTTTTTATTTGATTTGGATTGATTTGAAAAAACTTCAAAGATCACCGCACGATATTTTTTTAGAACGGAGTCAACAAAATCTTTTGAAATCAAGCATTTTTCTTTTTTAATTTTTATATATTCAGATCAAAACATGATGCAATAAAACCATGTCATTTTTTTAATAAATAAAATGATTTACTTACAAAAACGAAAAATTTTGGAAATTCTCATTTTTCTTGGCTTTTCCTACGCCTAACCTCTTAAGGATATTAACTTCTTTTGTGAATCTGCTTATCTACTAAGAATGATCGCTAAGGACTATACCTTTTCGTCCCTCCTTTGGTTGACACAAGAAATTGAATCTGTTAAAGCAAAGAAGCGGAGTCTTCATTCAATATTCCACATTTTATGTTTCCTATAGACCTACTACAATACATAAGTACAATAAGTATAAAATATTTGTGTAAGAATTGCGAATTTATGACTTTGATGCAAAGACTTTGCTCATATGAATTTTCATTTGGGGGCACTTGGACATCAAACTATTAGCAGTGATGCTGAATGTTGTAATCATACAAATAGTACATACATACATGCATATAAATCTAAGCAAATACAAAATACGCCCGCATTTTGGCAAGTAGAGAGCAGTGGTGGAAAGTTAATAATATTTCTATTGATGCAGCCGCTGGAAAAAATTGGTTCTACTTACAGATTAGAGATGGGTTTTGGTTATACATATGTGCATGTACACGTATGTAGGTATGTATGAATCCATGAGAATAGATGGTATATAAGAATGCATGCGAAATAAGCGTGTTACATTTGCATTTTTTTACATAATATTTTATGTACATATATACATATGTACATAAATATATACAAGCCAATCTGAGCTTAAAATTTTTGTATATAACCATGCGAAATACATATACCATACATATACTCGTACATATAATACATAACTGCAATTTTGTATCAAAGTAACGGTTTTAACGAGTTCCAAATCGGTTGGTTGTAATCGGTAAGCAAAAAAATAAAAATGAAAAAATAAAAATAAATAAATTTGCATCACCCACCAAATGCTCTCAATATAGGCGAATGGCGAATAGCGGTGAGTTCATTACACTGTTATAGCATTTGTAGTGAGTATTCTGGACTACAACAATAATTCTACATAGAAAATCGTGACTCATGCATACATTTAACTATTTTGGCTGAGTAGAGCGTTCTTGTGGGTTGTTTCGTCGTTGTGCTGAAAGCTTAGAATAATTTGCCAATTTTTTACATTTACGCGAATAATATGAAGAAAAAGAACATGAATACATACATACCTATCCATGTATATGGTATACATACATACATATTATATATCTATTCGCATACATATACAAATGTATTTTCAAAAGTGCCCAAGTGAGCAGTATTAAGTTACCAAAAGCTTTGAAATTATATTCATTAAATTCTTTCTCAAATTATTTTCCCATTTAGAGAGGAAACAAAGAAAAATTAAGAAAAAAATTAACTAGATTAAAGACTTTTTAATTGCGTCCCCTACAGATACAGGACGTTAAGCCAAAAACAGAAGCCTTGGCCGCAAAAGCCTTTATGTCGGTCGGACGAAAATCGCTACAGAGCTCTTTGGTTAAGACTTGCATGGAATTCATGGTTGGTTGGTTGGTTGGTTGGTTGGTGGGTTGATTGACTGAAAGACCTCAACCTCCCCCCCCTCTTTCTTCAGACCGCAAGCGGCCGTTCACATGTCAATGAACCGGCTTATTGTGCGCCACCTATGTATATGAGAATAGTAGCACTACAACCTAGACCAAGAATGTGTTAGAGATATTAGAACTACGATTTTGTTTTTCAAGAAGTGATGAAATCAATCTTCCCGAATGCCCTCCGTTGTACCATTCTTCTAACATGAGCCTACAATTTGCCATTTGAGGTCAAAATCTCTCGTACCTAAGGTGTAGTCGAGTTAACAACAGCGCGCCACTCATTCCTTATTTACGCTAATGGAAATACCAAGTACAGCCAGGACCTTCTCAACCTGGTCTTTACAACTGAGTAGGGTCATTCTCTTTCTATGCTTCCAACGGCGTACACTACATCGGAAACTTTCAAAGCTGATCTTACAGAAGATTTTACCTTCTCCATCCAGCTCTGCAACTCGTATTACTTTCTCCAGCAATAGCTTGAAGAAGCCACACGATAACGAATAACCTTTTATGAAACCTGGTTTAATATCGAACGGCTCGGAGACGTCCTCCCTGATCCTTACAGGGCATTTGGCGCAGAATGTGGGGTACCCCGTTTTGTGGATTGAGCAAAGTACACTTAGGTTCCAGCCGTAGAGAATGCTTTCATCCAACCATATTATGCAACGAAGCTAATGCATGAACCTTGATAATTCTTTCCCGGCATATTTAGATAGCTCCATCGATAAGCCACCTCATCTCGGCGCTTTGTTTTTCCTCAAGCGAGCAATCGCTAATCGGACTCCTTCATTCTTAAGCAATAGTCGGGTTCGCAATCTTTTGGTGTTTCATTCACTACCATAAATTCAGTATAATGTGGGCAATAGTCGGTGCATCACCTATCAACAAGTAACAAAGTCCAGTCAATGACAGTTGGTGGTACCATTGTAGTGTTTTTCAAACGATTCTTGTTGGGTTCAAGGGTATCGTCGGTAAATTTTTTTTTCGTATAAAAGTCCTAAATCTACCTAAATAGACATGAGCTCAAAAGCTTAACTGGCTAAAATGAACTGATTAGCAATTATATATCTTCCATTAAATCACTTCTGCAGGAGTTATAAAAATGAGAAAGAACCTGAACCCTTTCGGAGAAACCGGTTGAAGTCTATAGAACGAACTAGTGGGGCAAAGGTAAGTCGTTTGACTGGCCCGTAAGATCCTAGAGATACTCAGTGTTATCAAAATGAGCCAGTGTTCGGTAGCCTAAGTGTGCTGATGCGCAGAAAACACTACAACCCAATTTTACTTACCATAAGTCGTTAACGACTTCAGGTTCCTATGCAAAATTAGGTTATCAATCGGGCAGGGCTGTTATTAGAAGCGCCACTCTGCGTTTGCTTGGATGCAAAACACCCAGTTCAGCTCCCTAACAACAAATCAAATCAGAGTTTTCTAGTTTTATATGAATAATATGTGTATGTGTCTAGGAAGGGATTAGAAACATTTCAAACGTGCACGAAATAATTAAACAAACGGCCGCTATTCCAATTGTTATCGATTCAAAGTGTGCCTGCAGTGAAAAACTCCGCTTGGTAATTGAGTCGGAGAGTTTTGCGGACGTGCAGTGAAGCTGTCAAATTGAGATTGACGCACGACGACGACGACAACGACGGCAGCAACGGCAACGAAGACGTCTTGACAACTCGTGGACTTGACAAAAAGGATCAATTAAAGTGGCAACTCAAAAGTTGGTCCATATTTAAATGCAAATAATTGTGCTCGCATTGAAATCGTGGAGTAAAGTAAAACGAATTCCCACGACACAAACGCTCGTCGCCATTCAACGTAAAAGTTGGCTAATTTTTGATTGCTCTCGCTGGAATGGACGGCACATGCGCGCACTGCGCCACTCGTCAATAAAGGTAACAATGGCAAAAATACAAAGGAATATAAAATAAAAATAAAAATATAATAAAAACCTAGAAAAATAGGCAATATAAAAATAAAAAATAAAAATAAAACAAGAGATGAAAGAAAACAAATCGCAATTTCCAGTTCAATGCTTGGTTTAATTTTTTAGTGTAATGACTTGTTCCCCCACAAATCAATTATCTAACAAACAGTCAGTTGGAGACGAAGACGAAGACGAACGACGAATGAATACAAAGCGACAGCCGACCAATGACATAACGATGACGATGAAGAATAAAAGCGCCTATAATGGCGAGAAAAACTGAACTGTGAAAATATCGGTACGGAGGGAACTCAAAGTACATACATACATACGAGTACATTTCAGTATATAAAGATTGGTCGGTCGACAAATGTTGGCAAGCTTGGTACAACGACAACGACGAACCGATGAAAAGAATCTCTTTGAGCAATACAAGTCAGAGTAATGACGCCGTTGCTTTGGAAAATGTTTACGGGTAGGGAAATGGAAATAGGATCGAGAACTCACTTGTTTATGTTTGTGTGGTGTGCATGTTAGCCAACAAGAAGTAACCAAGCAACTCTACTATTAACGTCTAAGCAAGAGCGTTCGAACAGACGAACGGACAAAACTCTAAACAGCCAACGAACCAACTAAACTGCATCAATTTGAGGCAAAACCAAACGACAATTACAATAATTACAATCAGCTACGCGCGAGCGCAGAAAATTAAATAAAAAGGAACAAGAAAATATTGCTGCTTTTAGCTATATTGAAGGGGTTTATGCCCTTCATGATTAGAGAAAAATGATTATGTTTTGATTAAAATATACTCGAGCCCCCTCAACGCACGACTAACTCCCTTCAACTTTCTTCCTCTGGACCTGTGCACCGAATTACAAGCGAGCTGAAACGGAATTAGATTGAATACAACTCAACCATGGAGAAACTGCAGTAGAGGGCACGATAATATATTATCTATTGCAGAAGTACCAACGGAGCTGGAGTACACCCCCTTCCACAAGAATCCCATACAGGAATGAATGTGGAAAACTCAAACACGCTCGATCAGGGAACGATAGCCATCTTTATGCCTCAAAGCTCAATGAAAAAGTGGGATATGGAATCCAACCCCCAATGCTCTTAATAAATATAAGTTCGAGACTGCTAGATCACTCCAGCAGATCTCATGGAAGAGTTCTACAGTACCACACAGTACCACTATAAAAAGTTACCTGCTGATCTAAACGGGGTTAGGTCGTCGAAATGGTGACGGTCGCCCGGGTCCTGCGCAATATTGGCACAACTCAGATCTGGATATTGTAGCAGGTTAAGCTATAGACATGACATACTTAACGTAAGTCCTGCACCACCTCTATGTATGCCTCTTAAAACCAACACATCTAACCCCACTCTCCCTCTGGTCCGAGCCTGTTGAAACAGCTCGTTTCTTGGACCTTTCTTAGATGACCTCGACGACTTAGACTAGCCTGTCCGTAAGTGGGGTTGGAGAACAGTCAAAATAACAACAACAACACCACTATAAAATGTAGAAGCCGTGGTCTAGGTACCCGGTCACAGGGATATCCCAGGAAGCTTGCTATGCACAATAAACCATGCATATTTTGAAAATCTTTGTTCACGCCCAAAAGTGGACGCGAAAAAAATCTTTTCCCCCCACACCAGTTTTCCATTAGCAACAACAGATATAATAACAGGTCACTGTTTAATGGAGCTTTACGGGTATATTATAGGTTGTCACTCTAAAGATTTTTTGCCGCAGCTGCAAGGACGAAGAAGAGGAGGGATCTATCACACCCTACCTCTGTTACTGTCAAGCCTCGATATCTGCGTGACAAAAGTTCCTTGGGAAGCATTTCTTGGACCATAGTTGAGACAGCTTTAGCAAAAATTGGTAATCTCGTTCCTGTTATAAGGCGCACGAAATGGTTCGAACAATATGGGCTGTTGGCCTAAGTGCCAACTCAACTCAATGTGAATTTTAAAGGAGGTAAAAGATGCAGTTATTAACCCATGTAGAGCATTTGGTCAGTAAAAAAAAGGCGATACGTTTTTGGTATCCGCCCTTAACTGTTCAAACTCCTGCTGAATAACACTAGAAGTTTCTCGGGAATTGGGAAAAACCTCGCCTAGCTAAAGCGTTTAGACCTTTTTCACTTCTCTCTTAAATTCTCGATATCTATTCTTCGTGACAAACCCTCTTCAAACAATGTTGTAAACAAACGTTTCTATAGCGGCGGTGCGTAGGAAACTCGAAATGCCATACCGCAGCTTCTTTATAACAAGTTGTTGAGTACTCTCAAATAGGTCGAATGTAAGAACGCTGACTGTCCCTTGAGATTGCAGCTCTTCAAAGGTGAAATATTTGTTCTTTGTTGCACAGAGGCGAATACGTACCTTTGCTACGATAAAATAGTGATCCGAGTTGATATTAGATTCTTGGAAAGTAGGCACATTTCGATCACTAAAGACTTGTCTTTCGTCTATTACAGCATTAGCGACTTGTTTCCGACATTTTCGATCTGGATACAATCATGCAGCTTGATGCGTTTTCTTCCGCTGGAATCTGGTGTCTGTAACAACCATATTTTGAGCCTCAGCGAATCTGCGAGTATTTGTCATGAGGGTTGATGGTGAATGTTGTGTCGAAGATACCGTCGTTCACCAACCTGGTGTTAAATCGTCCAACACGTTTTTGACGTCATGGTGGAGCTAGAGCTCAAGGAAGTGTTTCAATGAACTTTTTGGTCCCATGGTCTTTCTCTTCCGTCGGGGTCTCTTTTCCACCAACAATCCAACATTAACAGTGTGCACTCCTTTATATGGCTGTTGTGGTAATTTTAATCCAGTAATTTCCATCCTTGGCATCACCTGGCCGTCGGTGATATTAACATTAATATTCACAAGAATACCAACCAGCTAGACAGCGATATTTTCAAAGTTAAGCAGTTTTCATAAGTGTTTCAGAGTCTACACGTACGCACAACCCAAAAGAGATTCGCCTTATCTCTTTATCTCGCCTTTAAACTAATGTTTGTTGTTAAGCTATTCGGAAAACACTTAAAATGAAATGTCACTTTTGAAGTTGTAATTTTTTTGACATTTGACAAGTAAATCGAAATTTTTAAAATTCACTATAAAAATTTCATAGGAAAATTATTTTAACTGATGAGGCCCATTTCCACCTCGATGGCAACGTCAATAAGCAAAACTGTCACAATTTCGCCTCGGAAAACCCAAGATTTATTGTTGAAAAACCTCTCCATCCGCAACGTGTAAATGTTTGGTGCGATTTATGGTCTGGTGGGGTCATTAGACTTTACTTTCTCGCTATCTAGGGATGATTAATGATTTTTTATGGACGGAATTGGATGGTATTGATCTGGACAACGATTACTTTTAACAAGACGGTGCTACGTGCCACACAAGCATTCAAACCATCGATGTTTTAAGGCAAAATTTTCTTTGAATATCAAAATAACACTTCTTATTGGAAAACTCTATATTTGAGGTTTCTCGGAACCCGAAAAGTGACAATTTCGCTTGTTTACTTATCCCCCGAGAGAGAGAAATGTACATCGTCGCTGAAGAAAATTTTGTTCGAAAAATCTAGCCGTCAACTGCTAGTTGTTGATCGATCGCCGCACATATGGTACTCGTATGTACGGCCTTGTGAACGGTCAGCTACGTTCACTTGTTGTGTGAGCTGGAGTTTATGTGGATGTAAGTCCAAATGCCGTGGGAAAGTCCAATAGATAATCCTATACATTTTTGTAGTTCTTTCAAACAACTTCATACTATCACATGAAGGGTATAAGAAATAAATCAAAATAAAACGAAGTCGAAGGATGACAACAAAGGGGCAAATGTAAAAATGTATAACTTTTGAAGAATAAAAAAAAATCGAAAACAAAACAAATTAAATGAAAAAAGGTAAGAAGTAAAGAGTACAACATACTTACACACATACCATATACATACGTATACTCATATATATGTATATGCCTGTATATCTACGTCGATAGCCATTAACTAAGCTACAATGATAATAATTTAGAGTCAAGCGCTTGGCGTCAAATCAAAAGATACGCTACCAACCATTCCAATGATACGCATACGCATACGATTTCTATACCGGCAAGATCGACGAGTATGTAAGTATGTATCTGTTGATACAGGCGATGGTAATTCATCTAAAATATGAACAACATAACCTTAATCAACAATTGATGAGCGGTAAGCGGTCGATTGTTTGAAATTTACATTGTATATAAAGATAAACATATACATACATATATATGTACACATGAATGTATATGTGTAATTGTATGTTACACAGGGATTTATGAGTCGTATGTATTGATGATGGCGCATCATTCCAACAAATCACTAAAATCTCAACTCATCTCAAAGCCGAACCTACACAAAATGCAGCATAAGCTTGATAATCAGCATTTTTGTTGTAATATAATAATTATCGCCAACATCATAATCATAATTTTCATTAACATTATTGGCATCTTATCTTTCAATACATATGTACATACATACATACATATAGGTATATGACTTTAAAAATCATCAAGCCCTCAACCAAGCCAAGAAAAAAAAACTCAATTACTTTACGCAAGACTTAATCATCATTAAAACGTCGTTATCATACATCATAATTACATTGCGCTCAACGGTGTTTTCCTCGCATACAATTGTCTTTGCTGCTTCTCGTGCAGCGCTTGGGTGCGATGGCCAACTAGTATGGCGTGGAAAATAAAGAAGAAAAAGAAAAAGAAAAACAAAAACAAAACCAAAAACAAAAAGCAAGTGAAGTAGAAGAAATTGCATAAGTTGTTGGCAGGCAGCATCTGCCACATTGCAAACTCCTCGTACTTGCAACATACACGTACATACATACATAAATACAAAGAAGCAAGCAATAGCGTATGCAACAACAATAACCAGAGCTTCAGTATCAACATCAGTATTAATTTAATTCAAGCTCTATGTAAGTATATATACCTACATATATATACAGTATGTATACACATATGTATGTGTATACTCGTATGTAACGACTATGGCACCGAGAGGAGGAGGCTACAGTTGGCGTTTAGAGCACTCGAGGCGCTGAATACCCAAAGATGCTGTTCTAAGTAAATGTGCGTGTGTGTGTGTTTGTGTGCTTTTGCAAGGATATACTTACATATGTATGTATGTATGCATGCTCACACACCGTTTATATGCAAGTAATAATTCTCCACATAGACTTGCATAGATCAAAAGTGAAGAATCGTGATCTTCGTATACACACAGGAAAAGGCGATTGAGCGTATAAAATCGCATATACATACATAAATATATACATAGATACATACATATTTACTGGAATAAACTTGTATGTACATACATAATTTAGAGAGTATTTATTGTACATCAGAGAGGAGTTTACTGTGCTATTCAAAAGCAATAGAAACAGGCTCTTTTAAGACACTACTTTTTATTGCCATTTTTTTTTTTCTTTTTTGTGGAATAAATTTTTAATTTGCTTTTGATGCCTATCTTTTATATAAATCAATTGGTATATACACTATATGTATATATGTACAAGATGTCTGTGTATGTATATACATACATATACAAACAGCCCAGGATTTCCTTCTACTTCTCCATACATAGTAAATACATACATACGCTGTATAAGTATCAACCACAAAATGGGTAATAAAAGATTTTGAGCTAAAACAGAGTGAATTAATGCAGTTCGAGTGAAAATATAATTGGAGTGAGTAAAAGTAGTTTCAATGATCGTAAATTATATTACCAATTTCGAAAGAAAAGGAAACAAATAAGGGCTGTCTAATGATGATATTACGCATTTTGATGCAACATTTTCCAGAACTTCCAGCGGTGTGGGAATTTTCTTTCAGAGAGTACGCATAAAAGTAACGAAACAAATTAAAAACAAAAAACTCAGCTCATTCTGATTATATCGGTATAAATTTTGATAGATCTATCCCTTCGCCTTCTGGCGATATAAAGTTAACAGATTTTGTGCTGTCCTACATTATTCTACACTTAGCTTCATTTATCGAAGAAGTCCTTGTTTCTCTCTCTCTTTCTCTTTCTCTTTCTCCCTCTCTCTTTCTCTCTCTTTCTCTCTCTTTCTCTCTCTTTCTCTATTTGTCTATTTCTCTCTATTTGTCTATTTCTCTCTATTTCTCTCTTTCTCTCTCTCTTTCTCTCTCTCTTTCTCTCTCTCGCTTTCTCTTTCTCGCTTTCTCTCTCTCGCTTTCTCTATCTCTCTCGCTTTCTCTCTCTCTCTCGCTTTCTCTCTCTCTCTCGCTTTCTCTCTCTCTCTCGCTTTCTCTCTCTCTCTCGCTTTCTCTCTCTCTCTCGCTTTCTCTCTCTCTCGCTTTCTCTCTCTCTCTCGCTTTCTCTCTCTCTCGCTTTCTCTCTCTCTCGCTTTCTCTCTCTCTCGCTTTCTCCCTCTCGCTTTCTGTCTCTCGCATTCTCTCTCTCGCTTTCTCTCTTTTCCTATATTTCTCTCTCTCTTTCTCTATTTCTCTCACTCTCTTTCTCTATTTCTCTCACTCTCTTTCTCTATTTCTCTCAGTCTCTTTCTCTATTTCTCTCACTCTCTTTCTCTATTTCTCTCACTCTCTTTCTCTATTTCTCTCACTCTCTTTCTCTATTTCTCTCACTCTCTTTCTCTCACTCTCTTTCTCTCACTCTCTTTCTCTATTACCCTTGCGGCAACTTTACACTCAACTGAGCTGAACTCACTGTGGCGTAGATTGCACTCATATACCAAGTATACGGGAGTAAAAAAGTTATTGGAGAAGCTTGTATATCCCGCTGAAGCGATTTTCTCTTTCAGAGTTTTGATGTTTTTCCAACAAATGGAGGGACTTACAGTTTATACTAAGCCGCCTCCGAACGGGTGATGGTTTTTTTACGAGGAGCCTTTTATTTCATGTCCGAAATACCGGTGTACAAGTATGAAATGTCGTTTTTTTAAAATAAAAAAAACACGTTAAATTTTGTGGAAAAAGAAAAAATCATTTATTCAAAGTATTTGCCGTCGCTAGCTACACATTTTTCCCATCTCTCGGGCAATTTGTGGATTCCACGACAGTAGAACTCATCGTCTTTTGCGGCGAACCATTCATCGAGCCATTTTTTCACACTTTCGTAAGAATCGAAGCGCTGCTCAGCGAGTGCGTGTCCCATCGAAGCGAATAGGTGGTAATCGGATGGGGCCAGGTCTGGTGAGTAAGCCGCATGCGGAAGCACTTCCCAATTGAGTGTTTCCAACGTGTCGCGAACCGCTCTTGCCGTATGTGATGGAGCGTTGTCATGGAGAAAAATGACCTTGTGTTGTCTTTTTTGATATTCCGGTCGTTTTCTCTGAAGCGCACGGTTCAAATTGATCAATTGTTGTTGGTAGCTTGCCGTATTTGCGTTTGAGCATCGTCTTCATCCAATAATGCTTGCAGTTCGGCGTCTTCGAACCTTTTTGGTGGTTTTCCGTGCTCTTTGTCGTCGACGTCAAAATCACCACTTTTGAAGCGTTGAAACCACCGTTCACACGTTTTCACAGTTGGTACTTGTTCGCCAAAGGCTTCAACAAGCATTCGGTGCGATTCCGCAGCTGTTTTCTTCAAATGAAAACAGAAAATTAACACTGTCCGCGTTTGCTCTTTATTCGGCACGAAACTCGACATGTTGACTGCACTGAGAGTAAACGATAATGACGCTCGATTCGCGCAAAACTATGGTGGTTCGACAGTCAAGGTTGACACTTCACAAGGTCAAAGTTTTATGACAATCGATAAATATTTACGTTTGCGAGACATCTATATGTTCGAACCGACATTTCATACTTGTACACCGGTACAATCGGAGGGGTGGACATTCCCTCACGACGAGCGACCGCAATTAGAAAATTTAACATAATTTTTTTATTTAAATTAATTTTCCATAACTTTTGGATGGATTTGAACCCGAGCTTTCCGAATGTCAGTACGCAATGATAACCACTCGGCTATTGCGGCCGCCATATATACCTATAGTTCAGCTAAATTCTTGACTACTTTTTACAAATCTTGTGCAATGAATTGGGTGAGCAAGAGTAGACTTTCGGCAATTCACAGCAATATGGGGCATTCATTGATGACTTCAAAAATCCCTTACACTTTGGTGTAACAACTTGAATCTGAGTAGCGGAATCACCCAGCAAAACTTCATTAAACTCTGTATGAGTCTTTGACACAAACTTTCCCGAAGGTACGGTTTTTGTTTTATCACCGCCAACTAATTTCGATTTGTATTGGATTAAATTAAAACTTTTCATTGCCTTTGACGCAGCCAACCGACTTACGCATCAATATGTACGCGTCATGGGCATTCACACTAAACAATAAAACTTAATTGACACTAAAACCAAATGGTAATTTCAAACCGGCAACTGGAAATAATACCTGAAACAAGAGGGAAACATTGAATTGGCAATTTTCATAGGCGCAAAAGAGCTACGTACACAGCGCAACGTATACCAGAAGTCAGGCGAAATCAACAAAATGTAAAATACAAAATGCAAATATTAACAATGCATTGTAAAATGCGTTATCTGGATGTTGGAATGCACGTGAATTGGAGGTATTGTGATATTGTATAGCGAAAACTACAAGCCATAATTTGTTTACGCATCAAAGCGATCACAGTTCGAGTTGTGGGTTATTTATATGTTTGAATACTTATTTATTTGTTTTTTTTTTTTTTTTTACCCAAACAAAGTCACACTAAATCGGCGGATGAAGTGCGGATTCCCCACACAAGCGTTTGTATAGGAATTTAAAGTTAGCTTTGGTTGAAGTTGAGGTAGCAGCAGAAGTAGTAATGGTAGTAGAAGTAGTGATGAAAGAAAATGACATGTCGCTCATGCAACTCCACACACATTCATGTCATTGTCATTATCATCATCATTACAATTTGTGAGCAACGGGCTGGCAAGCATACATATTTCTCCTGGTACGAGTATTGGCCAAAAACTGCGGCGGCAAAACATTAGATACAAAGGTTGCTGCATCTGTAAGTATGTATGTATAAACCTTCGACAAATGGCCTAACATACCATACATACATATATACTTACTGCAGTACAAGAGTAACAATCCTTCTTCCAATAGGCAATAAGATAACCAAAGAAGATAGACGACAAGAAATTCTGCGAACTACCAGGAACTAAAGGAGATGCATCTTTTTGCAGAGAAAATATATGTATGTATGCATATTTGTAACTGTGTTTCTATGGAACTTTCGCACTGTTCGCACAACATCAAAGCTCGGCATAAAATGTTGCTAGAATTTGGCTCTGAGTGACAGTGAGAAGTGTTGAAGACGCGGCGGAAAAGTGCAAGAGTTAGAAAACAAAAGCGAGGCATGGGTTAATACGAATATACATATGCATGCATGAATGTATGGCTTGCATGTAAAGAAAGATGAAACTTCACGCATGCGTAGTGCCACAGTGCAATGCGTTCAATGCATGCTTTTTTTACATACATACCTACATATATTTGTGCGTGCAGTTGTCTATAGAAGCCATTACAAGTCATTCTTCTACTATTTTCTCCTTCACAGTGTACAGCACCTAATGCAATTGCAAATTGGTACCAAAAATCATTACTACATACATATGTATCTGATATTGCGCTGACGCGTTGACGATTAACTTGACGAATTGTGTTGATGTGTAATGCTTGGCTGGAGATGCCAACGAAACACGACAATTAAAATTGGCATTAAAGGAGAAATGTACAGGCATTGTAGGGAATCGTTACAGAACGAGTTGGATTCTCAAGGATTTGCGGCGATTTTTAAGTAATACATACATATATAATTTATTGCAAGAAAACAATTAGTCCGTTAGGCAAACGTTATATAAACCAACAGGACCATTTTCAATGGGAGTTCGATAAAATTACATTGATAGTATGTTAAATCGACGAAAAAAGTGTATATGTAGGTTATGACTGTGCATTTCGAAAGTCCTAGGCTTAATTAGGTATTCAGTTTATATGAGTATGAGTCGATATGTAGTTAAAAGAGAAAAAGTGCAAAACAACAATAAATATAGTTTAAAAAACTAAAAAACACGCTTTTAAAGAATATTGTACTAAAAAGTTGAAAATAATTTTGAAAATAAACTTAAGACAATAGTATATAAAAAATACTTGTATAATTAAGAGAAAAGCGTGCTGCGCTTTGTACCATAATTTCCATATATCGAGCGCCCCACGCTTTTCTCTTAATTATACAAGTATTTTTTATATACTATTGTCTTAAGTTTATTTTCAAAATTATTTTCAACTTTTTAGTACAATATTCTTTAAAAGCGTGTTTTTTAGTTTTTTAAACTATATTTATTTTTAACTTTTTAGTTTAATATTCTTTAAAAGCGGGTTTTTTTAGTTTTTTTAAACTATATTTATTATATACTATTGTCTTAAGTTTATTTCCAAAATTATTTTCAACTTTTTAGTTTAATATTCTTTAAAAGCGTGTTTTTTTTAGTTTTTTTTAAACTATATTTATTTTATATATTTTTCTAATTAACTCTATTTTGATTTTTTTTTCTCTGAATTAATGAGAGAACGTATAATAATTATTAGTATGGATTATTATACGTTCTCTGATTAATTCTGTCAACGCTACGATGTATGCAACGATTCGCATTTCAAATATTTCATATTGGGATCGCGTCACCGCTAAAAAGTTACAAACTGACAGACGGACATACTGACAGACATACTGACAGACATACTGACAGACATACTGACATACAAGTGAAGCTAATATAAAGCGTGTAATAAGTGAAAGCGACACACATATAGCTTAATGGGATAAACATTGGCTCATGCTGTGGGCATTCCAAGTTCGAATCCAATTCGAACCAAGGTGTCTGGAAAAAGAAGTCTGATGAGGAAACGTGGTGGTATCCGAAATAACAGCTATAACTTCTACCGTGCAAAACTGTTGTTGTAATTTTTTCACTATTTCCAAAAATTATATGGTCTGAGACAGTTCCATAAAACTAAAAACCCAAAAACAATTCACCAGAACAATGAACTGAAAAAGCATCTAGTTTTTTTTTTAATTTTTTTATTTAATTTTATTTTTTCTTTGCTTTACTTCATTTTTAATTGAATTTAAATTATTTTTACTCTATTTAGTTATTTTTATATTTCTTTAATTCTATTTTATTTTTTTATTTTACTTTACTTTATTTTATTTATTTTTTATTTCGATTTAATTCATTAAAAAATATTTAATTTGATTATGCTTTATTCATAAAAATTATTATATTACATTTTTAATTTTTTTTGATTTCGTTTTTGTTTTTTATTTTATTTTTTATTTTATTTTTTATTATATGTTTTTATGATATTTTTTAATTTATTTTTCATTTAATTTTACTTTATTTTATTTTTTTATTATATTTTTAATTTGATTTACTTTGATTTTATTTTATTTCATTTTTTTTATTTTACATTATTTTATTTTATTTTGTATCATTTTAATTTTTTTTATATATGCATGTATGTTTTATTTATTTATTTTTTTTTTAATTTTATATTTTTTAATATAATTTAATTTTTTTGCTAATTCTATTTTATTAAATTTTATTTTATATACTTTAAATTTAATTTTTATTTTAATTTTTGTTTTATTTTTGTAATTTTTTTTTTAATTTTAGTATTATACTTTTTTTATTATATTTTTCTTTATTTATATTTTTATTTTGGATTTATCTTACTTGATATATTTTTTATAATATTTTATTTTCTTATAATTTTTTTTAATTTTACTTATTTTATTTTACTTTATTTTATTTTGTTTTATTTTGTTTTACTTTTTTATTTTATATTCATTTAATTTATTTTTTTTTTTTTATTTTATTATTTTACTTTTTTATTAAATTTTTCTTTATTTTTTATGTATATTTTTATTTTGGATTTAATTCAAGTCACTGTATTTTACTTAATTTATATTTTTTAATTTAATATATTTTTTTCTTAATCAAATTTTTTTATATTTACGAATTTTATTTTTTTCTAACTTTTTCTATTTTTTATTTACTTTTTTCTAATTTTATTTTGTTTGTTCTTTTACTTTTTTTCTAATTTTATTTTATTTTTTTAATTTAAATTTTTTTCCTTTTTCTAATTTTTTTCCTAATTTTATTTTTTTTCGAATTTTTTTTAATATGTTTCTAATCTTTTTTTCATTTTATTTTGTTTTGTTTTATTTATTATTTTATGTTATTTTTTTATTTAATTATATTTGATTTTACTTTATTTTATTATATTATAATTTTATTAATTTTTAATTTTTATATTAATATTTTTTTTTACATATGTAAGTATATTTTTCTTCTTGTGGCAAATAAATTAAGTTACGAATATATATGTATGTACAATAAAATTTAAAAACCACAAAATATTCTACAAACTCGATATATGTATGTATCTTACACGCATATATGCACATATAATATGCGTTACGAGAGACTTAATTTCTTCTTCCGTGTCGTCACAACGAAACACCTGAGAAATTACTCAAGTGGACTGAAAAACATTTATAGCAAAAAAAAAAAAAAAAACAGCTAATTAATTTGCACATACCAACATACTAGAAGAAGACGCAAACGACTAGACTTGAAATAAATTTCCAAAAAAAAAGAAAAATTATAAAAAATACGGCCAACACAAATTTTCCACAAATCATAAACGAGTTCAAGAAATACACACACACAAAGGAGTGTTAGCAAGTAAGTTCTTTCAGTATTTAGTTTTTCGGGAATTCTGCATCAGTGCGCAGATGTAAATATGTACATACATATGTATGTGTGCATGTACATTCAACAATTTTTTTACACTTTACTTTGGTGGGATTAACTAAAAATATTCATTCATACATATTGTACAACTGACGAAAAGCCTTAGAAACGCAATTTTTGTTGCTTTGCAGAACTAACAATATTTATAGCTCTCATTTCCACATTCGAATTTCAAATACATTTGCAGATAAATATTATTTTCATTTAATTTAGTTTTGAAAATTCTAAAAAAAAAAGAATTCAATCCATTTAAATTAATCTAAATTACTGCATTTATGTAGGTATCTAGTTAATGTGCTTGTAAATACAACTGAATGTACCTACGACTGAGCTAAGAGCAAAATTGAAAGTATTCAAACTCATTTAAATTTTTTCTCCCCATTTCACAAAAACGTTGGTGCATAAAAAAACGCACAATTAACAGTAGTAGTAAGAGTAATTAACATAATCATAAAACTGATTTATGAATCTTGAAAGCTACTACAATTACACACAAGTAGTTCGGCGAAGTGGTGGGTAACGAAGTGAATGGAAAATTGTAAAAGAAAATTATGCATACTCAAATACATATGTACATGCATGCATACTGTGTATGGCTAACCCCTAAGGGTAAGCAAACACACAAAGTTTTATTTTGGTGTTGTTGTTTTATTATTCGATTTTATTTACATCGTAAAAACATAAACGCATTATTGATATATATAATATATTGAAAAATACATAATATGTATTATATATGTAATAAAATAAAATTATATTTTTTTTTTTATTTCTGTGTGATTAATATTTTTAAAAATAGTTAAATAATTTCTATGAATGTTTGTATGTTTTAATAATATAATTAATATAAAATACCTTTCACTCATTAAGGTAGCAATAATATATTTGGCGCCTAAAAATAGGCAATGTTATTTTTTTTAGATCGAAATTAATATTTTTTTTTATTGAAATAGAGATGAACAATCAAATTTTTTCTAGTAGTTACTTTTAATGTATTATAATTGTCCACCATATTTCTACAAGGAAGTAACATAAATAAAAAGTAATATCACCAGAAAATAATTAAATATTGAATTTTTTAGGATTTATTAGCTTAAAATTTTTAATGATTTTTTTTTGTCTATTTCAATGTACATAAGTATTTAAATGAATTTAAAAACTCCCAACTAATTATATTTTGTAAGAATTAACACACACTCACACGCATTCATACATACGTACATATATAAAAGCAGAAAAACCACTAAACGTTCGATGCCACAATGTTTTGTGTAATTGCAAATTGCAAATTAATGCCTGCCAAAGTGCTTAACAAGCTCAAATCTGCGCAACACGCCAGCGCACATGAACAAAACAACCCAATGTTAGCACAACTGTTGATTATAGGGAACTATAAGCTCACGTTGAAAATCGAAATAGAGGAAAAACAACAAATATATTATAACAACCGCAAAATAATTCGCTACAACGAACTCGAAGTTATATTCAAAACCGTAAACTGGAGCTGGTTGGTGTTGGCTTCGTAAAGATGTTAGGCAAGCAAAGAAATGAGGGAAAAATGTTTGGTAATAGCAATAAATGTCAATGCAGCAGCTTGTTCGTTGCACATTTGCAATTGCCAAAAATAGTGAAATGGTTAATAAACGACAAAGCAAGCAACGAAAAACAAATCGGCAACCAGCAGCGTGAAAGGTACATTGAGGCAGCATTATTGCCTTGATTTCAGTGCAACAATGTACGAGGGCATATATATACATACATATGTACATAAATTCATACCAATACATTTGGTGCCTTGTTGGTGTTGTGAGTAAACAAATAGAAATTGTAGGTAAGCGAAAAAAAACATGGAAAAAGGAGCATTTTATCGTAGATTAGAAGCAAATTCCCATTTTACCAAAGAGAGGTCAATAAAAATGGGCAGTTGAGCTTCTTTTTTGGACTTTAACGCGGTCACAAATTTTGCTTGTTTTTCTTGAAATTGCTTTGGCGCGCATTGTCTTGTCTTATTTTTTTATCCTTTTATGCTTTTTTTTGTTTTTTTTTTTTGAGTACTCTGTCTGCTGTGTCCACATTACAACAGTATCGGTACGTTTCACCCATCTATTTGGCTTTTTGGCCTGAAGCATTTTAGTTGTTTGGATGTGAAATGCAAATACAGAGATTCCCACGAGGCTTAACGGTACATGTGTAGGATCTATCTTATACATAGGTACTTTTATTTTATTTTATTTATTTAGTTGAGTTTGGCCATAATATAAACCAGCGGGAGATGTTGGCTTACAAAAAAAAAAAATTTAACTGGGCATGGAGTTATGCTCATGTTTGGCAATAAAGTGAAATTCACACGTTCATTTTGGTTACAATAATATATTGCATTAGGTTACCATAACCAGACCAATAGGAACATCAGCGCATTTAGTACAAGTAATGCCATATTGGCGGCATTTGCTATAACTAGACAAAGTAATGTCGATACATTTAATTATAAGAATATTTCACATTTTAGTGTTACCTTAATAAATAATAGTCTGCACCACTTACCTTCGGCTTTGGTGTATGACAAACATTATAAGACCCCAACATTTCATCTTCATTAACACCTTCTTGGCCAATACTACTTCCACCACCACCACCGCCAACATCATAATCCTCAATTACAGCACTATCATCGACGCCATATATAGCGAGTGGGTTTGCTTCCACGGATGGTGCGTATATTGTATTTGCGCTTGACGTAGCATAACTGACGCGTTTGCGATTTGATTGTGCCAACTCTTTGTCACGCTTTACCTGAAACACTTTTCGTTCGAATTCTAACAAATTCTCCGTTGTCGGTTCAGCACCATGCAAATTAGAAATGCTAAAAGCCAACCACTGCTCCACGAATTCAGCAGCGTCATCCACGCGATAGCTGACGCATAGTTCCAGTGCTTTTTTTTTGTAAATAAAATGTTGTGTTACATTTAATTTCTACAGACAGTCGTTTGCTAATTGGAATTTAACTTACATTTAGTGATAACATCTTCGCTGACCTCTACACCCATCTCCTCGAATTGTTGCTTAATTTCCACATCCATAGTAAATTAAAATTATTTGTTGTATTAAGTTTTTATAAACAAATGCAAAGATGCAAAAAGAAAAACGTCGGAGAAACACAAGTATTGTTTTGTTTATTTCAATTGTCAAATAGCATAGGAATTTCGCGCCAAAAACGACAGCTGTTTTATGACAAATTGCAAAATTAGCTGTGCACAGCGACATCTATGTGTTAATAAATGAGTTGTTACTCGATGTACAGTCCGAAATAAAGAAAGAAAATTAGTACTGTATTGCGCCATTAAAATTATTATTGGTTTTAAGACGTTAATTTAAATTATTCTAAATCATTACTGGTAGTTCAGTGAGTACACTTCGGATAAGAGGTAAACAAACCTCAAAACATTGTTCTGCCATTCGAGAAGTAATGGATTTTTGTCTAAATTTCTGTAAGTTTTCTTTCTCCTTTTCCATCTTTTATTACACGCTTTATATTAGCTTCACTTGTATGTCAGTATGTCTGTCAGTATGTCTGTCAGTATGTCCGTCTGTCAGTTTGTAACTTTTTAGCGGTGACGCGATCCCAATATGAAATATTTGAAATGCGAATCGTTGCATACATCGTAGCGTTGACAGAATTAATCAGAGAACGTATAATAATCCATACTAATAATTATTATACGTTCTCTCATTAATTCAGAGAAAAAAAAATCAAAATAGAGTTAATTAGAAAAATATATAAAATAAATATAGTTTAAAAAAAACTAAAAAAAACACGCTTTTAAAGAATATTAAACTAAAAAGTTGAAAATAATTTTGGAAATAAACTTAAGACAATAGTATATAATAAATATAGTTTAAAAAAACTAAAAAAACCCGCTTTTAAAGAATATTAAACTAAAAAGTTAAAAATAAATATAGTTTAAAAAACTAAAAAACACGCTTTTAAAGAATATTGTACTAAAAAGTTGAAAATAATTTTGAAAATAAACTTAAGACAATAGTATATAAAAAATACTTGTATAATTAAGAGAAAAGCGTGGGGCGCTCGATATATGGAAATTATGGTACAAAGCGCAGCACGCTTTTCTCTTAATTATACAAGTATTTTTTATATACTATTGTCTTAAGTTTATTTTCAAAATTATTTTCAACTTTTTAGTACAATATTCTTTAAAAGCGTGTTTTTTAGTTTTTTAAACTATATTTATTTGACTAAATTTTTGTAATTTTTTTTTTTTTACATCTGCCATAATGGCTTTCATGGCATTACGAATGTTGCGAATGGGTATGATTGTGGTTAAAGAATTTACACAACCGGTCAAAAAGCTTTTCATACATATTGCTAAAAACAATAATTTTTTTCGAAAATATATATGCAAGCCACCGGCTTATGGTAAACATACATATACATATGTTAATACGCTAAATCTTTCTTATTACATATGTATATACATTTATTTTCTAAAAGGTTATGAATGGTGTGAGAATACTCTGCATATGCTAATTACCAAGGATAAAAAATTTGAGCCCTTAACCGAGGAAGAAATCATTAATTTGGGATCGGCAATTTGGGCGGAAGTCGTAGTTTTTATTGGATGCTCAAAAGTATTGCTTTTAGAAACAAATAGGTACATAAATAACTGTACATCACATGTCTGTATGTATATAGATTGCTTTGAAAAGTAAGCTTAACTTTCTCTCTTATGTGCGTACAAATATAGGCAAGCAAAACACAAGGAAACTACAGATAAAGAATTTCTCAAGCAGGAACAAAATATAACTGAAGCTGTAGAAGTTTTACAAAATATACTAAAGCAACAACAATTTTATATAGAACAAATTTTTATTGTCCTCAAAGAGTTGGGTAAATCTTTTTTCGATCTTGTTTGCCGTTACGTTTGAAAATTCATACCGAAATCATTTAGGAAAACCAATCAAACACACAGAGAAGAAGACGCATCAGGCGCATAAAAATGATGTATTACTTGAATTATAAAGCTACCAAGATGCTTAGAGAACTTTAATACTACGCATGAAAATTACTCCTTGTTTTTGTTTTTGTTTTTTTTTTTAGTTATTTATATTTATAATTTTGCTTAACAATAATTTACTAGTAAAATGGTGATAATAGTGTTGCCTATATTAAAATTGTCTATCTTGGGAATGCGTCAAATAGCACGACCTGTTAGCAATTTCATACGCAAGGAAGCCAAACAGAGTAAATTCTTTCGAGATTACATCTGTATGCCACCAGCTCAGGGTAAGTGTTTGTTGTAAAGTGTATATGTATTATTACTCGCTCTCTTCCAACGGAAAGGTTTCCACTGGTGTGAAGTTACCATAAAGATGCTACTGATGAACTTGGGCCGACCTGCGAAGGTGGAACCACTCAACCAAGCAATGGCCATTGAGTTGGGTGCAGAAATTTTGGGTGAACTGATTGTATTTATTATTGCTGCTGGGGGGTTAATTTTTGAAACTGCAAGGTGAGTAAAGATGACTGTATGCAAGTGGTTTTCCCATAGAAATTAATAAATAAATATATGTTTTAGGCAAGCAAAGAAAAAGAATCTTGAAATGAGCAGTATTAACGTGCATAGCTTGGAATTAGTTGAAGCGCTTAAAGTATTGGAATATCGACAAAAACGTCAAAAGGCTTATATTCAGGAGATTACACACGCTTTAGCGGAATTGAGTTAGTATTAACAGTGAGATTATTTCAGAATAATAGTGTTAAATACTTACTTCCCAATTTAAGTTATTATTATTATTTTTTTCATTTTATATTGTGTAATCAAATATTATCTCTTTTACTTTCTTTTAGATAAACCAATTAGTGTAAAGAAAATTAAAAAGAAGGAATTTGAAGAAAAACAGGAAGAGCTATTTAAAAATATGCCAGTAGAATATTTATTTGACTAAAAAAGCAAAACCTTAAATTTTAACTGTTATTAAAAACTGTAAATACCGCTCTTCTACTTGTTTGCCCACTGGTTTATAAATTTTAGTGTAAATAATGCTGCGCTCTCTAATCAATTTTGAATGGAGCTTGAATTATTGCTGCTACTACATTGATAAATGAATCACCAGTACAAAAACTGGCTTGATAAAAAAAATCACCGAAAACAAATGGGAGAGAAAAGATGCACAAAACCTGTAAAGCTAAGGCGCGCCATTATATTCGCTTTAAATTTGAATATAAAAAACTTTTGTTGATAAAAAAGGCTAAAAGACATGCATATATGTTAAGTTATTAAATTTGAAAAGCAACACAAATTCAGTACTCAATATTTAACTGAATCAAAATCATCACCCTTAACGCTCTTTTTTGCAGAGATTCTGACTTTTGTCTGCTCTATTGTCTCCCTCTCATCTCAGATGTGATTGTGGTGATCTCTTTAAGCTTAGCTTATTGCCTGACTTTCGTCAAACTTTGCGTTTGTTTATCAACTAGTGTCGTATTGAGTAGAACGTAAAGACGCAAATCAGCAGTTTCATTGATTTTATTTGGAAATACACAGCATTTTAAGAAATATATGTTAATATATATATATATATTTTTTTTTTTGCAAAATTACATAAACCAAAATGAAAAGTATCTTATTTGTATTCCTATGCTGCACTGTTATAGTGCTACAATTGACCTACGCGGAGGTCTTGTATCCGGAACGTTTACAAGTTGATAAGGACAAGTCAAATGTTGCCGTAAGTATGAGCTAAAAATACATACATACATATTAATTGCCATATGAATAAATTAAATCATTCATGTTTAAGCTCTGCTTAATAAAAGTGAAAACAATAGAAAGTTCTCAAAAGTGTGCATATTACAGTATGCAGATTTGTTGAAAATATATACTTGCATACATAAAAGTTTTTAATTGCGATTAGGTGTTTAATTATTAGCAAACACATTGGAGCTTAGAACTTTTTCTAAATAATTTGTTGTGCAAATTAGACATTAAAATATTAATATTTTAGACTTCTAACTGGTGTAAAAAAAAGATTAATTTTCATAGTTTGTCGAAAAGAATG
The DNA here is from genome assembly GCA_037013455.1 of Ceratitis rosa. Lineage (NCBI taxonomy): Eukaryota > Metazoa > Arthropoda > Insecta > Diptera > Tephritidae > Ceratitis > Ceratitis rosa. The sequence continues at coordinate 11,265,764 of JAWMAG010000006.1, forward strand.
TGGGAATATCCCACAATAAAAATGTGTAAGATCCCTTTTTAAAACCGATAAGAAAATAAATAGTTACATGTAATTCATAAACACATACATACATACAATACATATTTATGTAAATATTGTAAAACATCTCACTAAGTGATAAGAACATAGTTTTGTTTAATAATTATTGCTTTTATTTGCTTTACATACCTCTATTTCAAATTCCAGGGCCGCATTCCACACTACTCACCATCCCGCTGTAGAGCAAATGAGTTATTGTATCCTGGCGATCATACTGATGACTGGATTTGCGATTGTGCACCAGGTATTTAAATTTGTATATGTCTATTAGTTCGAATTATTTATTGAAACATTTTTAATAGGTACACTATATCATCCCGATTCGGATGCTTGCCATCTTGCCTTCCGTCGTGGACCATGTGAAAACGAAGAGATGCTTGTGTTAGCACCAGGTGCAGTTTTACCACAATGTATAAAGAATGCATGTAAGATAGATGGCATGGTGAAAATTAATAATGTTTGCTACCGAATTGGTCAATCGGCGCCTTGTGCAAACGCTGAATTATCATATGTGCTTGGTGTTAACGAAACAACGTTGATGCTGGATTGCATCAAGTTGTCTGTTTCGGTTCGGACGCGTGTAGGCCTAGACGACGATCAGCCAGACTACGATCTGAGCAAGGTGAATTTATGTGCGCGTGGATCTCGACGGCTGATAGAAAGTCGCTGCACGCCGAATGCTAAATGAACTTTGTATGTCCAAAGAGCTTGACGAATTTAAAATTGTATTCCATATTTGACACAATTTTTTTTTAAATAATTATTAGATGTGTATTTTTATGAATTTGTGTATACGAAAAATTAAAACAGATAATAATATATGTACATGATTATTACTTTTGAATATACAATATTAACATTTCGTTTACCTAAATACAATATATACAATATACATATGTATGTAAATATAAATCAACTTATATTTCAAGTGGAGGTTGCTGCTTTACGTTTACGCTGTTTGGTTTCTTTGTCTGAGTTGGCCGCAGTTTCTTTGTCTTCTTCTAAAACTACCTCCTCACTTGGCAGGTCATCTTCTTCTGCTATGTCAATATTTTCTTCAACAGCTGCTTCCATCTTTAATAAGGTGTTTTCAAGTGATGCAAGGAAAGAACTTTCACCATATTCATGCCACTGGCGGAACTGTGTAAACAATGTTAGCATCTGACTAGGTGATAAATCACCGAATTGTGTGTAAATATTTAAGTGCGGGTAAAAGTCTTGATTGCTCATCGTTGTGCAGCGGGTCGAATATTGTGGCAGTAATGCTTCATCTTCATCATCATACAGTGACTTTAGAATTACCGAAGGTTTATTATTGATAATTAAACGTGGCCCACAACCCGGTATCCATTTCCTGAAAAATTAAATCAAACTTTTAAATTTAATCCATTATATTCTGACTAAATACTTACTCCAAATTTGGTATTATGCGATTACGACGACTGACACAATTCTGTTTAACAAAGTACCAAAGTGCTTGCAAATCAGCTATGGGGCAGAGGTCGTGGATATCACGGCGTGGTACTATTCTTACCAAATACAAGTATTCTGGATTAATAGATGTCACCTGCATGTATGAAATTATGTAGATTATTTTCGTTTTGCTTTAGCAAGAAATCCACATTACCTTCGTTAAACGTGCACCTTTTACTACTTTTCTTTGGCCTTGATTGGGTAAAAAATGTTCTCGTGGTAAACGAGCAATGAAACGATACTCGAATAGCATTTGAAATAGCATAGAAGTCGATCTATAAATCATGTATCCAATGTCGTTGCTACAGGTCAAATGCTATGATAAAAATTTTAGTTCATTTATACTCTATTAATTGCGATTAGACTCACTATATAAATGGGCGGTGGTACAACAAGATACATTTCAAAACGTCCATGACTGAAAATACCATTTTGGAAGATAATTGAATTTATAAGGTGTTTGAAAAAGTTGTAGCAGCCAACAGCGCCAAATAATAAAGCAGTTGGTTCTGAAAATAAACTAAAGTAAAGTCAATTTGTTAGCAGGTGTACTGCTACAACTCACCATCGCTGTGTTCGCGCTTAGGCAAATCAGATAAAAGCTCAGCAACTCGTGTGCCATGATCCATTCTGTCTTGATATGCTAACCTCCATAGGCCCACGATGTCATTGTGTTTCACTTTGACGCGCTCCGGATACAATGCATGCAATTCACCGAGTGTGGGTAGGAAATGATCCATAACCTCTACTAGTACTATTTTACGTAAACGATCATCACGATTCAATAGTTTACGTGTGAATAAACCAACTCCAGGATTCATTTCAATTGCTGTATCACATTTTGTTTGTTGCAAAAAAGGCTCAATAGATTTGTTTATTTCATCAGCCAAGTGCGTCTCGGCCACATAGAGTTGTGCAGGTACTTTTTGCTTTTTGTTGAATAACTTATCAGGAAAAAGACTGGCATGCGGTGAGGAGCCTTTTAGAACATAGCGACGAAAGTGTAACATTATCTCAGAAAAAGCCATTTATCTCGACTGTTTTTACACATAAATTTTAATAAAAATCTAAATGCATGTGTTCACTAACAAAACAGAAGACTTTTTTGAAATGCAAATCCAATATTTACGAATTAGAATTAAAAGAAAGAGGCTCAAAATAATGCAATTTGAAGCGTTGCAGGCGCCACTTGGTGGTGACTAGTGGAATGAACAGTTTTTTTGCAATGAAATTAGGAAAATATCTAAATAAATTAAATAGTGAGGATAATTTAATATACATAAAGTTGAACAATAATTATTAATTTAAAACTTGAATGAAATAAAATCAGTATTTTGTATTTTTGTTTTTTATTTTAAAGTAAGCTGATAAGGGAGCAATAATAATGCAGGGTTGCTTTAAATTGTAAGCATTTTCACATTCCTTTTAAGGCAAGCAAATGAAATACTAAAGATATTACATAAATTTTATAGTAGAACTCTTCTGATAACTTTCTTTTTAATATTTTATAATGCTAAATTCATTGAAAAGCAGTTAATACTTGAAAAGTAGCTGCTGCTTTTTATGTAAAGTTTTTTACGAAATACTAATTGTGAAATACAGCCCTGATGGTTGCCTCAGATAACGTATACGATTTGTACGTTCTCTGAACAAATTACAAACGAAAAAGATTTCGACTGGTCGAATTGTAGTGGTAGCGGAAGAATAAACTTAATGCACTCTCGATACAAAACCAATAAAAAGTGTTAGAAAATAAGTTGGGCAGATAACATATGTGCAGATATTGTTTAAAATATTGAATTAAATTGCTTTTACTTTAGTTGAGTGAAGAAAATAAACCAGTGCAAAGTGTTATGGCTTTCATTTGAAGGCTGAAAGAGTGTGAAAAAAGGTGTGAAATGTTTGAAAATCAATAACAAAGCGAAATTGGGAAAAGTGCACTTTTACTGGAGTGAACCTTTTAGTTGAGAAATTCTTATAAGTATAAAGATATAAAAGTGTTGATTCATAAACCAATAAGAAAATAACAAATTCTAGTTGAAATGCATGTAGTCTACAGTGTAAGTTGCTTTGTAGATTCTGTGTAAAGAATAAGTTTTTTTTTCCAATCCAGTACGGGCGTGAGTATGAATATATTTTGTTTAACAAGAATAATCGGTACGCGAGTTTTTGACCATTACATTACATTGCCACAACGCTTTGTATAACAAAGTTCACTCACTGCGTCCCGGCATTCGTGATGTGAATTAATTATTTACTTTTTCCCTTATTTTCCGACATGTGTATGTACATATAAATGTAGTGCTTTTGATCAGTTACATGTACTCGTTCCCTGCTTGAAAGGTACAATTTTGTGGGATTTATAATTAAAAACAAATAAGTGGTTATAAGAAGCAAATGAATACATATACCAAACCGATGTGAATAAGTGACACATAAAAAAATTGATCATAAATAAAATTGTAAATAAGGTCAAATTATAACAACCAACGCGCTTGCTGGCTTACTTATTCAATGAGCATATGAATTAGTGAATCATTATTGTAAACACAACAAAAAATTCTCTATTGTATACAAAAAACTGCTTTAAAACCGGGTAGAAAAAATATAGGCAGCTTGCCAAACAGTCACACAAGCACATAGTGAACTACTTTAACGTGGCTCGGTGTGTGTCTTGCAGCTTTATTACGCCATAAGAACAACAAAATTTTGCAACATTTTGTTATTCCTGCTACTGCTTTGCCGTCTGTGCGCAACCTCAAAAAGTGTAACCAACAAACCATCAATTGCCACACACTCCAACGCCATACAAAATAAAACATGGATGTTGCGTCGCGAGGAGGTAAGTGTTCTAAACGTACCTACATACATGGTAATTTAATCATGTTTCGTTATATAGAAAGTAACTTAAACATACAGAATAAATAAAAAAAAAATTTTAAGAATTGTCGCTGCATAACTAACGATTGTTGCGATTTTGTGTGTGATTCTTTTTCTTTTTTAAAACTTCCTTGTTTTTCATTGCGGAAATTAACTGTCTGAACATTTAACACGGTTATGGTTTTCAGGTTTTGAATTTCATATCTATTATGAAATGTAAAGTTTGTTTGTTTATTATACGTATGGAGTATGAAACCTGTGGTTATATACATGTCATCATAAATAGGTATGTGTTCAATCATTGACCCAAATGTGTCAATCTGTTTGTCAAATTATTTCCATTTTGGTCAACCACCTACATACAAATATTCAAACGGCAACTGTTGTGCCACAAACAAGTTTATTTGTAAACTTGGTCAGATGTCATAGCCATTTGTATGCAGATATGTGCGGAGGTACATACAAACATATGCACATTTTACATACTCACTCCTATGTACATATATACTCGTATCTATAATGATTATGAAGCAACTGTGCGCACCTCTATGAATATGAATCAAAAAATTGCAAAATATTTGTGCAATAAAGTTTCTAAACTTATTGATGCCACTGATATGCCGAAGTTTATTAAACACTTGCTTGTAATTATGGTTAATATTGTGTATGTGATATGTATGTATTGTAGCAAAATGCAATATTTGCTTGTTTAAATTTTCTGCGATTGAGTATCTTCATAAAATGTAATGATGTAAACATAAAAAACTTATTATTTTTTAGCTGCTTATATGCGTTTAGGTTTTCACATATGTATATATTTGCCTAACGGTTGAAAAAATCTTTCTTTGCTATAATCAGCAATTATTTTTAAGTAATGAAATAATATATTTCTCCTCACCTTGACAAAGGCGCTTGCCTGCTTATGCTCTGATATCTTATCACCATTTTGAGGACAGATAAATACATGGGTACATATTATAGACATTGAATATATGTATGTATGTACCTAGTTATAAAAGAGAAGAATAACCAAATAAAAGGAAAAGTTGCTTTTGTTCGGACAATTTTTCAAAAAAAAAACCAATACCGCCATAGCTGTGTGTACTATATACATATATAAAACTAAAGTTAGCATTGCTGCCATTACTGTCATTAGGAAGGTCAGGGTTCGTGTTCTGGTCCGACCAACATCCAAAAATTATAGAAAATTAATTAAGTTAATTCTTCTAATTGCGGTCAAGCCTCTGCAGGTAATGTCGAGCACTCCGAGTGTATTTATGTTAAAAATAAAGGTTGCCCATAAGAAACCATCAGCCGCTAGGAGAAAGCCTAGTATAAACTGTAGGTCCATTTGTTGGCAGCTGGGAACTTATGCCAGGTTACATACGTGTATGTTCTTAACACATAGTGGATCTGCAATTTACTCTCCCTTCTTTCTATATCTATATGTACATGCATACATATGTATGACCTGCATTCAAGTGCCTGCGCCGCATTCCATTTCTATCTTTAACCCTTTAAACTTACTCAACTAAAACCGTTTTTCCTATGTCTTAAACCTGTTTTTTTTTTTTTGTTGTTTTAGTTAGTTTCAACCCCTAATTCAGTTAATGGTTGGCTGGAGTATAAAAAAAATCATACATTTATGTACATAACTTTTTGTATATATGCATACATATATGTATGTTGCAAAATATGAATATATCGTTGCAGTTATTATATGAGAAATTTGTCCAATTATTTACAATATTTTTTCCTATATTAATTTTCAAGGAGTGTACACTCCAAAATGAATCACAACGCATACAAGCCACACCAGTGTAAGTGCGGCAAGTTACAAATTATATTTTACTTCTAAATTATTTAATAGATTATATTTGTTTATTTGCGATAAGCCTAAATCATCTTGATGCCAGCCACACCCTCGATTTCGCCATGAGTTTGTACTTACCATAGATACATTTGTACAAGCGTTGGTTATTTCGGCGCGCTTTTTCTTCACTTGCGGCAGACATGCAAATCGACGTTTAAGCTTTCATCTACATACACACAATACATATCGCAAACACATGTACATACATAGTGGAAATAATTTACCAACTTCATTGCGTTTTCCAACCGGCGTTCGTGTTGACTGCGACGTGAATGAACTCTCTAACAAAACAACGGACCACAATTTTGTCGGATTTTACTGTGCTGCGATTTGCTTTGTCTTTGTTTGTGGCGCATGAGCAGCAAGATCAGCAACAGCGGCAGCTTAGCTAGCTGGCGCATGAGTCGTATGAACAACTTTATTATGCCAAAGTTGTCGCACATTCGTCTGGATGGCTGACTGGCTGCGTTGTTGTAACTCCGTTCTCTGCTTAGCCGTGTTGAGCCGTGGCCAAGCCCGCTTGCCTAAGATTGCTTGCTGCCTGCGCATTCGTATATACGTGTATGATTCATACAATAAACTGAAAATCAACGTACCTACAAATTATACGCATATGCGCGAAAAGGAAAAATAGCAAAAATAATAAAAAAAAAAAAATTATAGTAAAAAAGTTAATCAACAACAATGGCTTAAGTGTAAAAGAACAACAAAATGAAAATGTCATAAAAGTTTTTCTGCTTTCCTGTGCATGCGCTTACATATTTACATACATATGCATATATGTATGTAATGTAAATACCTGTGCATGTGTGTGAGCATGTGCTGGTTATTATATTATTTTGTAAATAATTTTATATGTACATAAATACAAATATGAATGTATGTACTTTGAAACAATTGAGCGATAAGAAGGGAATTACAAGTATTATGCACTCTGAGTGTATGTGTGTGTTAGTAATAAAAGAATACGGGGAATTCAATCAAATAAATCTGAGTCACGCTTACACAATAAAAGACTACATAAATACATATACATACATATGTGCATATGTATGTCCATTTGCAGGTACACATATGTAGCAATATTTATGTAAAAAGCATAAAAACCTTAATAACATCAAAAATATAAAAAAATTCATAAAAACATACTTACATAAAATTATTAAAAAGCTAAATATGTAATTTTAAAAAATTTACAAAGAACAATATAAAAAAATTAAATTAATTAAAATTAAAAAATATCAGTATATAAACATAAAAAAATATTAATAACTTAAAACAATATGAAAAATGTCTAAGAAAATATTTTTATTATTCAAGAAAGAAATAAACACACAAAAACTCCAAAAAATATATAAATAAAACATTAATAATAAAAAATGTATAACAAGTTTATAAAAAAAATAAATACATAAAAAAGTTTATAAAATCTAAAAAAGTAACAAAAAAATAAATAAAAATCATAAAAATTTAAAAAAATAGAAAACACAAAAATTTAAAAAAATAAAAAACACAAAAAAAACAAATTGCTTATAAAAAATAATAACTATAAAAAAAATTGTAAAACACAAAGAATATTAAAAAAAATAAAAATATATAAACATAAAAATACATAAAAATAAAAAATAAGAATAATAATAAATAGAGAAATACCAGGTGTGTTTGTTGAAGTGTGCCGGTTTTACTAGTAGATGTCGCTAGCAATATGTATAAATTTCTATGATTTGGCATGTATGTAATTTTTTTATATTGACATTATCCTACAAAAATACGCAAGTCACATTCCGCCAAAATAGTAGCGTCATATTTGTTTACCTCAGTGAATATGTCGAGTTTCGTTCCAAGTAAATCGCATTTGCGGCATTCGTTGCTTTTCTTATTTCATCAAAAGAAAAAAGCAGCTGAAGCTCACCGGTTGCTGGTAGAAACTTATGGTGAACATTCTCCAGTGATTAGAACATGTGAGACATGGTTTCGTCAATTTAAAAGTGGAGATTTCGATTTGACAGACAATGAACATCCTGGTGCAGCGAAAAACTTCGAAGACGAGGAATTGCATGTTGATCCAACCCAATCGCAACAAAAATTGGCAGAAACACTACATGTGACTCGACGAGCAATTTGCCAACGTTTAAAAGCCATGGGAAAGATACAGTAGTATGGAAAATGGGTGCCACACCAACTGAACGATAGACAAATGGAAAATCGAAAAAACGTTTGTGAAATGCTGCTTCAACGATTCGAAAGGAAATCTTTTCTACATCGAATTGTCACGGGGGAAGAAAAATGGATTTATTTTGAGAACCCGAAGCGGAAAAAATCATGGCTTTCTCCTGGTGAAGCTGGCCCATCGACTGCAAGGCCAAATCGCTTTGGCCGGAAGACAATGCTCTGTGTTTGGTGGGACCAGTGTGGTGTGGTGTACTACCAGTTGTTAAAACCTGGTGAAATGGTGTCGCTACCGACAACAAATGATCAATTTGAATCATGCGTTGATCGAAAAATGGTCCCGAAGACATGGCAAAGTTATCTTGCAACATGACAACGCGCCGTCTCATACCGCTAAACTGGTGAAAGACACAATAAAAACACTTAATTGGGAAATATTATCGCACCCGCCGTACTCTCCAGAGCTCGCCCCGTCCGACTATCACTTTTTCGCATCGATGGGATACTCCTTTGCAGAGCAGTGCTTCGCCAATTTTGAAGAAGTCGAAAAATGGCTCGTCGAATGGTTTGCCTCGAAAAAGAAAAAGTTTTTTTGGAATGGTATCCATAATTTGTCTGAGAGATGGGCGAAATGTGTAGAAACCAATGGTCAATACTTTGAATAAAAAAATTTTGAGATTCCTCTGAAAATTAAGTGTTTTCTTTATCGGAAAAACCGGGAAAATTTAACTAACACACCTGGTATATAGGCATAAATATAAAAGCCAAAATATAAACAATGTCAAAAACAAAAAATACTAAAATAAATATGAGTAAATATTTAAAAATATTAGTAAACTTAATAAAAAAATTAAATGAAACTAAAAAAAAAAAATAAAAATTTACGATCTGAATATATTAGTTGTACATCTTTGCTTCCGCCGTTTTTTTTTTTTCAAAATTAAAAGCCCAGGGCCTTGAGACGTTTTGAAATGGCTTGCTGACTCACTCCCAACGATTCGGCAAGCTTTTCTTGGGTTTGGCACGAATCTTCATCAAGCAAGGCTTCTAGTTGTTCATCTTTGAAGGTTTTTTTCTTCCACCACCATGTTTGTCTTCGACATCGAAATCACCATTTTTAAAACGTTGAAACCACTCCCGACACGTTCTTTCAGTCAGAGCAGCATCACCGTAAAACTTCCCGCAAATGGCGAGAATTGGGCATATAAACGGACATTTTCGAGCGTGAATAATACGAAAACAAGAACAACTGTCACTGAAACGGCGATGACAATTCGTTAGGCACTGTCCACACTCACTTTAAAGGCATTATCATCTATGTATTTCAACCAGCCTCAGCCGGTACAGCCACCTATCGGAAAACGGCGGAAGCAAAGTTGGACACATAATAATAAAGTAAAAAATTAATTGAAATGAAATAAAAATAAAAATGTAAGAAATATAAAGAAAATCGAAAATAGAAAATATATCAAAATAAAAAGTATAAAAATATATAAAATTTAAAAGTTTTCAAAACTGCAAATAAAAATACTGAATAATATAAAAGACAAAGAATTTTATTATTTCTATAGAAAGCAAAAAAAATTATAAAAATTATTTAAAGAAAATTCAAAAAAAAAAAATAAATAAATAAATAAGCTAAATAACATAGTAAACTGTCTGCGGTAATACCTAAGGTCTTCTACTTTTCCTTCGTTTTTCGTTTCATTTAATTTCAGGTCCAATACCGTTATATTTAGTTATCTTATCTTCTTTTTCTATTTGAGTACATTCTCTTCAAAGTTTTCCCCACACAGTTTCTAGTTATACATTTTTTTTGTTGCAAAATTTAAAGCCAGATAACAATTATAAAATAACGTTCTATTTTTACGATCCAATATTTGATAAGTGACAAATTATAATTTTTTTTTTTTTTTTGGTTTTTGCATTCTTTATGTATTTATCACATGAAGTAAAAGCTCCTCGACCGTTCGGCCAATTATAAATAAGTTTATATGTAATTAAAGATCGTGAAGAGGATTAGATAATTAGTTAATAGTAAGATCCAATTAAATCTCAGCTAAGCAGAAAAAACCCCTCTAGGCATGGATGACTAGAATATTAGTAAATTATTTGGATTTAACGTAAAACTAAAGATTTGAAATGTTCCTTATCCTTTTTTGTTCGGTGGCAAGTTGAATTGGTTGATTTGTTGCTGAATAATCAGATGAGCCAGGCATTTTAGAATCGATATTAATTAAATACGTTCGCAAGGATTAAGATAACCCCCCTGTAAGGGCCAGGAGTAGCTAATTAAGCTAAAATTATCTAATTGTAAAAGTTAGAATTCAGATCAGCAGGGGAGGGCTACTATATGATTTGGTTTGAGGCATTATACAAAGGGGGTGGTCACAATTGTATTTGTGTGCGTACTCACTCCACATGCGTGCCCACAGTGTCGAGTTTGGTGATCCAATTTGAGGTTAACTACATTTTAAAGAGAAGAACACAGACAATTTAAATTTAATGCGAAATGTTTATTATCATTTGAAACAACATTCTTTGGAAATTAATTTTATTATCTAATTAATTAATATTATCTTTCATTTCAAATGTTGGTCGCGGCTACGTCTCAGATGGTCCAATTTTCCCTGACTCGTTCGAGCAATCAATCGTCCGGTCCAAAACGTGAACTTATTCGCTCACCGAAGTGTTCTCTCAATAAATCCATTGCTTGATGCTATTCAGGTCTCTCCCCTCCAAATGCCGCAAATTGTTTACTTACCCATTGAGCCTGAAATGGACATCATCGCTGAACAAAATTTGTCTCGAAAACGTCGGATGTTCAAGAAGCGTTGTCGTTTGGGAAGATCGAGCAGCTTCAGTTCTTACACAAGATCTCGGCGTAAAAGGCGCTAAGTTGTTCCAGACGTCAGTTCGAGTTGCAGCGAATGGCGCCGAATCGACTCTACACGGTTTCCCAACATTAAAGTATTCTTAAGTTTACCCTGATATTTGTTTACCTTTTATCTACATTTGTGGTACATTTACTTACTTTGAAGTATGTAAGTATCAGAAGGAGAAGAGGTAAACCCATCAAAATGTATGCCGATCGGATCAAGATGATGAGTTGAGTTGCTTGGCCAGATCGGACCATTATAACAAACATTATGACCGATTTTCCAGATTCGATATCATATATAAAGCATCTAAAAGCGTGAATAACTATAATATATAGCTCATATAGAACCCATTGTTCAGATACATACATATATACAAATAATATTGTCACTAAAAATAATCGAAATCAGAGGACTATATCATATGGTTCCTCCAAAAAATTTTTCAGTTATGAGAATTAATACTTAATTCATAAAAGAAATACCGTAAATTTGATATGGTCATGAGAGGTATAAAGATTTTGGCATAGCCGTAGACAACACTTCTTTCTTGTTATCGTTACTTTACGGCCGCGAAACAGCTGGTCTCAGTAGTTTTAAATATGTTTGCTGATAATTAGTGTTTTCGAAAAGAAAAAAGCATAGTCACATACACTCAATTATATGAATGTGATAAGATACATGTATGTTTAACTAATATAAATAACTACAACAGTTACAGCAAACCAATAATGTTAAATGTTAAATTATTTATACTTCCATAAAATGTTGGTTTATGCTCCCTTCTGATAATATTCATAAATAAAAGTTATGAAATTGAAAAAAAAACACATAAATATACATTAAAAACTTATTTTTCTTGACTATGGGCTTTAAAAATCAATTTATTTCGTATTACAAAAACAAAATGCTGTGATGATGAAATGTCATATTCAGGTCGAATGGTCAAGCGACGTTTCTCATTTATAAGTATGTGACATAATCATATCATTTATGGATATGTATTAATGTATGTTGAAATGCCGGAGAGAACATAAAAACTAGCTTGATGTTAAACAAGTTATGACTACATGTATTGATATTTAAAATATTCAAGTGTCAAAATGATGCACAGCCAAGTTCTGTTATCATCCGATTGACCGCTTGGTCATTCACACCGCCTGGTCATTTGACCTTACGAAGCGAATGTAAGCTTCGGTGATTAGTAAGAAAATCGAAGAACTGAACTTGTAAAGCTGCACCATTATTTTCTGGTTGTTTTATATCTGTAATACTACTTAAAAGCAGTACTGAGAATTTTTTTATGTTTTTCTTAGGAAACGAAAGTTTTATCTATCTCATTTCCACTAATTGCCTTCAAAATCCTTTTAATCCACCAGGCAGTGAAGTTTTTTTCAAGTTTTCACCAAACGTCGATAACTTGGAACTCACTTAGTCAGAGAGTCATGCGGTCTAATCGAAAATTCCGTCTGCTTCACCAACATCGGGCTAACACTAATTTTATAAAAATAAATTTGCGAATTTTTATCTATGTTTGAGTGTTGCTACTTATTTATATTTGTTTATATTTTGTTTGAATAATATTTTGCAAATTTTTTCGTGGTAATTTATGCATTCAAAGTAATTAAAGTAATTTTTTACGATAAGCACAATGAGGCATCAGTCACTGCTGAGCGTCGTCGCATTGTGTTGGTGAGTCATTCGGCATTAGAAATTATCATTCATTCCCCCATGGGCAGTGATATTACGTGAACTGGTTGGTGTGACGGGGATTTTAGTATTTTTGCTTGGCTAAATACATATTTCTTTCAACGCACGGCTGCGCTGTAGACACAAAGTATATTAAGTTTGTTCAGCTAACAGTTATAGAACTATGGTATATGTATTTATCAAGCTTCATGGAAAGATGAGACGAGTCGATTTAACTATTGTATGTCTGTCCATACGTCCATCTCCGTACACCATAACTCAAAACTCAAACTTGATTCATAATCCAAGTGAGCGTGGGTGTTGCACCAGCCACTTTTGTGTCAAAAAATATATCTTAGTAAACACTGAACAGGTATCGATAAAATATGATTTTTATAATTTCTATGATCTAGTCTAAGACGCAAAGGATCAACAGTTAAGGTTAGGTTAAGTTGCTGTTGGCTGATCTAGCGTAAGTTTTAACTTAAATAATTCTTTACAACGTTCACGATTGGTCTCTGGGTTGATAAAGATGTGAGTTTTAATATGCTGGTCGGTAAAGAATCATAAGTTGGCTCCTTCCCGTCATCATCTAGACATATTCCACAATATGTGTAAGGCTGGATTTTCAGCCTAATGAGATGTGTACCTATGGAAGAGTGACCAGGCAACAGTAAACCCCTCTAAAAAAAAACAAAAAAAAAAAAATGCGATTCAGTATGGCTGCCTTCGAACCACATTTGGCCAGCCAAAACTTGCGCGCGCACGTGATGTGAGTTTCACTTAACCTGTAGGGGAGAGCAAATGTACCTAGAGGTATTTTCTCCGATTTTGTGCTCAGTGATATCAAATAAAGGTTGACTCGAATCTCGAAATCTAATCAGCTTTGCAATTACCCAGGAAACCCCTGCATGGTAGCACAGAAACTAGTATGATTGAAAATTAACTCGCATTGAGCGTTAAGTGCTTAAAAAGTCAATGCAGCAACCGGCTCACAAAATTAATGCTGACGTCCGCAACGAAAATAATGTTCCGAAGCAGTTAATATAGCAGCAATTTTTATTTGAGAAATGTTATTTGGGCATGAATGCCTAAACTCGTAACGATTTCGGGCTCCTGATAGAAAACTTCCACACTGATCATTCTACCTAGCTTCCATTCGTCTCTGTAAAAGTTCGCTGCTGCTCTACTCCTGCCAGCTCAACGGGAATTGCACTGTTGCATATATCCGAGGTCGTGCTATAACTGCTGAGACGATTATTGGTCGAGCTTCTTCTCCAATTTGTGGTGTACGGGATCCTGGAGAGAATTTAAGCTGCTTCCGTATGGTTGAGAGATTAATATGACCTTCTATGTAGAGGGAAGACTACATTTAGAAAAAGAAAAACCTCATCAATAATTTTGAATGTAGCTCTGTACAAGATGTGAACATTCCGCATACGCTGTGAGCGATACGAACACCATAGATTAATACTTCGTACACCCGCTGGTTGGAACAACACATTGAAGGGCCCCCTCTCGTAGAAGCAGCTTATTAATATACTTTGAGGAACTCTCCAATTCCATCGTAGACCAACCTCCTGAAATCTAAGTATATGCCCAGATTTGGCTTCAATAGACCTAAACTGCTTATTTTAATAATTATACCTTTCATGAACATGAAATGGCATAATAACTTTGGTCCGAAGTATGCAATAAGTATGAGAAGGATAAGAGGTAGACTCATTGAAATTTATACTGATCATTATAAGGATGATGAGTTGTCTAACTAGTCTCAATTTTTGAGATGCGGCCTAATCGGACCACTACGACCGATTTTTCAAATTTGAGATTTTGTCAAAAAAGCGTGAAATGTGGTATTCTGTAAGAACATAAGAAATGTGTTGTTCTCCACACGTTTATTCAAGTAAACATTATCACCGAAAATGACCGAAATGAAAAAATCCCTCATACTCGTATAGCCCACTCCAACCAATTTTTCATTTTTCTATTTTTCGTCTACTTCATACATCGGCTGCAGTAAGTAGATGCGTGGGGTTGACAGGTGTATCACTCTTTCAAGTCGAAAGTGGTTTAAATATTTTTCAATTACTTGTAAGCATAATTTAAATTGTTATCATATCCAAGTGGTTTTGTATCTATTTTTTTTTGTATCACAAATACTGTATTTTACACAAATTTCTATTCCCATACAGTTTAATCTTTTTTTAATCTCCGGTGAACGCGCAACAAGCGTCGTGTAATAACTTGTGAAAAGTTTTCTTGTACCATAAGTTGAGCTGCAAAAGAAAGCGTCACGAATGCACTTCATAATCATTTGTAAATTATTAGACAGCTTTGTTGGTAGTCAAACTGCAAAAATAATAAAAAAATTAAGTAAAAAAAAAAAATTAAAATAAAAAAACAATTGAGAAAAGAAGCAAAAACCCAGAGACGCACAGCTATGAACAATTCATTTGAAATTCACTACACTAAAGCTGCTAATTTGCGAAACTAGTGACGGTCAGTGTCAGAGTCGGTTTAGCTGTTGTTGGGAATTGTCAGAGTTGATTGCAGCTGCCGGCCACTAAATAAAGCACGTTTCAATTCCATTTTCATTATCAAGGCGCGCGTGCATTATATACATATGTACTATATACTATATAAACATACATACATACTTACATAGATATGTACGAATATCCATTTGTTTGCATGCAAATAGTTTAGTAGAGTACAAATCAGCTGCCTCCGATTTGATGGCGCGACTACAGCGGATGTACGCTCGTATCCAGCTCTCTGTTTTTTTGTTTTTTACAAACGAAATTGTTGCAACTCTGAACTGACAGCATTGTAACGGGCTAAAGTGCAGTCGCCGCTGATTAATTACTGTCACACATATAGGCTTTTGACTTGGCTCTACATAAATGCATACAGTTTGTATGTCCGTCTGTCGATATTTTATTGTTTGAGTCGCATGTGGGTCTAGGCATATTTCAAAAATTTTGACGGTCGTGGTCGTGCATTAATATTTATGAGTACCGACACACATACATACATATAAATATATTTACATATGTACATAAATATGTATACCTCCAGTTGCTGGATGAGACATATTTTTTTATGAAAATGAGTTTACAAGAAAAGCTCAATTTTATTTTTTTTGGATAATTTTCTACGTGAGCATATAAAAGCATAATTTTTTTAATATTTAATTTTTTTTCGAAAACACAGTTTTCCTGCTGTTCTTTCAAAAAGATTTAAAAGTTTTGTGTGCTCTTAAATTTAAATAGCTTTACATATTTTATAGTTGTTTATGAAAGCGTCAAATGTTTATAAAAAATGTCTAATGATTTCCTCACAAAGTTCTCTTCCGGCTTAAACTGGCGAAAATTTAATGAAAACGTAAAAATAGCCTTAAAGCGCTTTTACTCTTCAACTTCATCTTCATATTTCGTTTCTTGAAGCAAAATTACCTTAAAAATTTCTCTGGAAATAAAGCCTGTATGAAGATTTGTAGACCTTAGGAACAACCGTATCCTTATATCCATATATTGCAGTTTTTATACGTCCATATAGACGCTCATGAAGAGCCTGAATGTTAATGAGATTCGTAAATAATCATCTCCAACCCCTCAAAATATAACTGTCACTGGAGGAATTGCTAGGCACCGTAAACATTGCATTTTTCACCAAAGATAAGGGATTCTTTTCTGATTCTTTTTTTTATCAAACTATCGCAGGATAGAAGTTGGGAAAAGTGGCTAATTTTGAAAAGTACTTCCACTTTAGAACCTCCATAAAAAGATAAAAAAAAAACAATATAGTTTGTATATGCAATTAATTCAGTATTCCATCTACTATCATCGGATAAATCGTTTAGTCAGTATCCGTTGCTTTCCAATAAAAGTCCGTTTTCTTCAGCTTTACAATATTCGTTCAGTAACTCAGCACTCGAAAGAATCTGTTCAATAAATATTTAATTAACTTGAATAGTTGAGTGAGCAGCCGAATTCTGAAACTGAAGTTGACAGAGACTCTTCAACTGATAATGGTCAAACCTTGAATATGTTCATTGTTTCATAGGCTTTCTCATTTTGAAAATCCTTTACATATCAAAGATGCAGTGGTTCGTACACTCTAGGTCTGTAAAATCACGTAGTCCCAGACGTCGATCCGATCAGGTTTTCTACTGTGCCAAGCCGCATAACTTCTTCGAAGCATTAGTTGAATTATAAACGTGATGTTAAGTGCTAGTGTTGCCGATTTGCAACGCGTTGCTGATACTGATCCGAGCCATCCTATCATATACCTTCAAAAATATCTACTTGTCTTCTATTAAAGTTTTCGGTTACGTATAAAATCCTAGTGTTTCACTTTGATAGTCAGAAGAACAATTTATTGCATTTATAATGAGGGTCAAGTCAGTTTTTGGCGGTTTAATGTATATGGGAATCAGCTTCAGTACTAATATTATCGTCAACCTTGAAATCCAACGTAGAGATGCTACTTCTTTGAATGAGAAGGCCATTGAAAAGTAAAGTCTTCTCTCGACGAACCAAAAGCATTCCTATTCCTGTCCTGCTATATGGTGTAGAGGCTTGTACGATGGCAACGTATGATGAGTGGGCACTAGTAGTTTTCGTGAGAAAGGTTATGCGGAAGATTTATGGTCTTTTGGACATTGGCAAGGGCGCATGCTACGGACGATAAAGATATGAGTTGTACGAAATTGACATAGTTCAACGATTAAAAGGATAAGGGCTATGCTGGCTGGGTCATTGTGGAAACAAAAGAGGAGAAAAATCTCCACACCGTTGAAAAGATCGTATGGCCGTCGATCAACGAAGGGAAGAAACGAGTGGGGAGCTATTGCTGATATGAAATATTTCCAAAAAGAATTATCAAACATTAAGTAAAGTTAAACACTAAATATGTGGAAACATGAATTATGGCTAAACATAAAATATGGTTAAACATAAGATATGGAGAAACATAAAATTTGGTTAACAATGACATATAGTAAAATATAGATTATGGTAAAATATAAAATATGGGTAATCATAAATAATGGTTTGACATAAATTATGGTTGATCATAAAAGTTTGCAATTTTGATAAACCATTAAATATGGTTAAACAAAAAACATTTGTGAAACATAAAACAGCGTAAAACATAAAAAGTTAGTAAACATAAAATTTTGCTAATCATGAAATATTAAAAATTTTACGTTTTGCAACGGTCAATTTGTTTAAAATAAAATATGGCTAAAAAGAAAACATTGCTAATCATAAATAGTATTTTATAAAATGTCTTTCTTTTCAACAAAATGGTAATTTAAGTTCTTCATTCCAAAAATCATTGTTTTACTGCTTCAACTTTGTCAACGTAATCTCTATTACTTATAGCAAATTAAACTCAGCAATCAATTACTATTTCAATCTAATTTTAATCACCTCTAATTGCTACAATCCATTCAAAACTTGAGCACAAAAGTGATCCATTATCCTATTAGATGATGAAGACTAATGCCATTAACGCCATGCGCTCGAACACTTGTGGGTATAGAGATAAAACTTTGTTAAGCCAACAGGTTTTGTTGCTTTTTTGGCTTGCATGCCAAACATTCTCACATATGTAAATGTACATGTACGAGTATACATACATGCATATGTATGTTAACATATGAAAATATAGTTAACAATAAATATTTATGATATGTAACTCAGATGTCAGTGTAGAAATCTAAAGTGATTCATGGTTTCGTAGCAGAGCAGTGGTGGGCTCTTTGCAATGAAAATGCTCTCATCAAGCTACCAAAGACTTATGGTATCCATGCATCCATCCACCATCTATCTAACCAACCACCACATTTTCAACACTGCAATTCATTTCACCTTCAACTCAAGTGCACTAACAAGTACAATTGTTGTTATTGTTGTTATTATTTTCATTGCATTGCGGTTGGATTCGTACGGTGTTTGTTTTTGTTGCTGTTGCCATCATCAGTCAAGTACCCTACACATAAACTTGGCTATAACTTGAATGCTACTATGTACTCTTTACATATGTATGTACATACTTATGTACAATATGTATATAAACGAAAGAGAAAAAGGGTGCTTGGGCGTCATAAGTATAAAGAATTTCACATGTCTTCATTTGTATAAAACAAAAGTGAATTCTTATGTACATTCATATGTATGTGGGTATGTTACTGCATATTTGTTATTATTTATTAAAGAAAAAGACTAAAGAAAAGTGTGGTTGATATTCAACATATTTTTTTAAATTTTTAAAATTAAATTTTTTGCAATTTAAAATAACGTATTTTTATGATTATTGTGTATTTTTTATAATTTAATATTAAACGAAAACATTTTTCTAATTTAAAATTGTAATATTTTTATAACTTAATAAATAATTTATGTTCTTTGAAAAAAATATTAAATTATTAATTATATTAAAAAATTATTACGTATTAAAAATTAAAATTAATTTAAATGTCTTTTTAGTTTAAAATCATTTTATTTGTTTTTATAATTAAAAATGGCACTTTTTTTGATTTAAAAATATGTATTTTTATAATATTTGTTATATATTTTTTATTCATGCCCTTGACTTTTTGTGCTGTAAATTTCATTCATCATTTCATATTCGTTGCATCGATGATGCGTCAGCCGAGGCCGAAGCCTTCGAGTTGTCTAAAAACCCCGTTAGTTGCAGTTGAGCCTGTAATATGTTATATTGTCATCGAATGCGTTGCAAATGCAAACACACAATTCAGCCTTGTTTTTGTTGGTTTTTATATTTTGTTACGCATTTATTGTTGTTGCAGTTCAAGGCGAATAGTTGAAGAGTTAAATTGAATAGAAGCCAATATTTAAACCAATTATGTGTGGCAATTACCCAAGCAAGTGTTGGTTTGGCTTCGATGGAATTTAAACTTTTTTGTGCGATTTTTTACGTCAGCGTAGAATTATTACTTTATTTGATTATTTTACTTCTTTATTTTTTTGTTTATTATTTATTAATTTTTGTAATTTTTTTTATCTGTTTTAATTTTAATTTGAATTTCTTTTATTTTTATTTTCTATTATTATTATATTTCTTCCAATACTTTTTATTTTTCTTCTATTATTTATTTTTTATTATTTATTATTTATTTATTTTTGTTATAGATTATTTTTTATTTTATTGTTTATTTATATTGATTTAAATTTTTTCAAATTTATATATTTAATTTTTATTTACCTTTATTTAATTAATTTTATTTCTATAATCCTTTATTTTTCTTCTATTATTCATTATTTATTATTATATTTTTTCCATTATTTCTTATTTTTCTTTAAATAACTATTTATTTTTTTATAATTAATTGTGTTTTATAACTTTTTTATTTTTATTTTGTTATTTATTATTATTTATTATATCTTCTTATTATTTTATTTATTTATTTAGCTTACATTTTTTTATTTCTTCTTATTATTTTTTCTTTATTTTTATTTTTTTATTATTATTTATTATTTATTTATTTTTTATTATTATTTTTTCTATTATTTATTTATTGATTATTATTTCTTTATATTTTTATTTTATTTTTTTTCTTTGCTGCGTAGTTTCGATCTTTCTGCTCGCATTATTTGTTGTTGCGCCCACACGCCACTGATCTGAAGCATTTACTACTTATTTACACTTCCACTTAATCGCCTTCATACACAAAGCTTACTTTTCTATTTCATTTGAATTCATTTTTATTGGCTTCTCCTTCACTTTGAACGCGTGATGATTTAATGATTTTGTTGTTGAAATGTATTTTCATTATTCACAGTTTATTAGCGAGTGCTGATGGAAGTGGGATGATGAGGTTTGGTTTTGATATGCTTGAAGTTAGCTAAGGTTAGTTTGTAAGAAAGGCAATTGTGACATATTTCACCTCGTCGAGATATGAAATGGAAAAGTTTCCATCATCTCGTAGACCTCCTGTAATGCTATCCCTTTCGTTATTCCTTTCGAGGTTTCAAAAGTACAGCGCAATATTTCTTTGAAAACGACAACGGCGAGACTGTCATTGTCAATGATCTTATGATATACGCTTTTTTGGCCTGCAATTGAACAGCACGACTTTGACAATACGTGGTTTGAAGATGATGGTGCCATATGACAAATCACGAGCGAATAGGACTTTATAGCGAGAGCACCGGAAGGAGTTTCCTTAACCTCGTATGCCGATTATTGCTCGATATTGGCGTCTGGCCAGGATATTGATAGCTTATGTTCAAAAGTGAACGGCTACCTCGCCGATCTCTCCCGTTTCTTCACTGCACGACATCTGAACATACAACCGACGAAATCCTCGGCTACCCTTTTCACCAGCTGGACGAAGGAGTACCGGCTAGAACTCGATGTGAAAGTTGATGACCAAAAAATTCCGACTATAAACAACCCTAAGATTTTAGGGGTCACATTCGATAACCTGCACTCCTTCACTCCGCACACGACCGCAATTGCCCCAAAACTCCAGGGCCGCAACAAAATACTCAAAGCGCTAGCCGGCAACACCAGGGGTAAAGACAAAGAAACCTTGCTGGCAACCTACAAAGCAATTGGCCGGCCGGTCGTAAACTATGCTGCACCGATCTGGGCGCCGGGGACGAACGAGACGAAGTGAAGAAAATTACAGGCATGCCAAAACACCGCCCTTAGGACTGCTACAGGAAACCTCCTGATGTCACCGGAGCATCACTTACACAGCGAAGCATCTATGCTACGAGTTAAGGAGCATAATGCTTTGCTGTGCAAGCAGTTCCTGTTGAGATGCCACCGCAGGGAACACCCCAGCAGGCACCTTTTAGAAGCCGAACCTCCGCCTAGGCACATCAGGAAGGGAGTACTAGATTTAAAGAGCACCATCCAGCATCACGTGCAACAACCGCTGGACTGGACGGCGTACCGACAAGCACTGAACGCCATTCACCAGGAGTCAGTTAACACCTTCATAGACTCCCTTCCCGTGAATGGCGTACTCGGAGTAAAATCACCACCTATTGCAGACAAGGAGCTCGAGCTGCCTCGAGAGACCCGCGTGACACTTGAACAACTTAGATCTGGATACTTTAGTAGATTAAACTCCTACTTATCCAGATTCGACCCCAGCATACCAAACGTATGCCCTGCATGTGGAGACCTCGGCGACTTAGACTGATTATGCCTGCCCTAAGCGGGGTTAGCTAGCCGCTAGAACGACAACAATACTTTATAGCGAGAGAAATTTCCCGGTTGTGTAAGCTCTTATATTTGCGATGTCAATTGGGCACCGAGATCATGCGATTTGACACCCTTGAACTTTTTTTATGGAGCTACACGAAAGACCTTGTTTACGCGGATAAACCTTTGAGTCTTGAGCTGAGATGGCGCCCAATATGTGCCAAAAAGTGGTCGACAACAGATCGAAATTTGCGAAAATATGTATCCGAGAGACCTCTTTGTATGCATTTAAGATTTGAAATAATACGATTAAGGTCACCTTTCTCCTGAATAACTCATATTTGAACTACATTTCCACCTTTACCGTCACTCAACCAAAAGTCTACGCTGTGGTTGTTTTTGAGTGTTATTTATTTTTTATTTTTATTGCCCTTGAGGGCATGATTTCACCAAAAATTGTCCCACTGACTGGCTAGTTTTCCATTTCGCCAACTGTTCTCCTTAAAGTACTTGACGTTTGCATTTAAAAAAAAAAAAACAAGATTTATTTTTAATTTTTCAACATTTCATGATTGTTTCTGTGCTTTGTACTGACTTGGCTTGACTTGGTCACTGCTCTACCGGTTAACTCTTTCCCTACTGCTGCTCTTCTGCGTGTTTGTTTGATGTCAAGTATTCATTTCGTTCGTTTATTTATTTATTTTTGTTAGCTTTCTTTGCTCTTCATTCACCTCATTATATGTACACCTCCACAGTATGTTCTTTCTTGGCTTGCTTTACTACATACTCATAGTACTTCGTATTTGCTTTATGGCCTGTGGTTTCTTATCTCCTTCGCCTCATCCCTACACACGCAGCTACACATATTCATGATCATACTTGCAGTCATATTATCGTTTACATTTTTCTGTGGTTATTTAAATTGCTACTTCATTACACATATGTATATGTACGTAGTTATGTACATAGCAATATGTAAAGTTTTATATGTTTTTTTTACATTTCAAGTATCACTTTGTCGCTTTGTAGTAATAAAATGGTGAAAAGTTCATTTTACTTGAAAGAAAAAATATGATTTGGTGTTGATGTCATGTTGCTGTTGTATTTTCGTATATTTGTTATCTTAAACCCAGCAAAATAAGTAACTTGGGAAATGTAATTCTGGTAATGGTTCTAAAGGGTGTTTAAACATTTGGTTTTGAAGAGAAAATAAATCGCATATAATTTAATGTTATGGCTAAGGACTTATCTTTGTTATAGAAACACGGATTTGCTATTATGTTTTACATTGATTTCGGGCAATTCCAGCCGAGAGACCCAATTTTCGATCCTTGTTTGCAGTAATCGGGGCCGTGTATCAGCAATAATGCGTCGAATATTCTCTTCCAAGGCGTCCACTTTTTACCTTCGTGACAAGCGAGTACCCAAAACCCCATAAAAAATGGTCTAGATGTGTTAAATCGCCACTTCACGGGCCCTTGATGTGAGATAACGCTCTCAACATAGTTGCACGAATTACCGACTCTGATAGGCGACCCTCTTAATTTTTATACTGAATGAATTTTCATTAACTTTGTAAACTTGTTTAACGAGGTGAAAATTTAAGGATAGGTTATTCAAACTCTCCCTTGATATTAGATATGTTAACTTCAATACTTTGTGGAAAATAAGAGACAACGTCTTCAATCACTTTTAAGTTACCAAGTGTCAGTTGAGAGAATCGAACTTTAAATTACGTCACTGAGTTTGTGAACACCGATTTATATACATATTTTTAAGTAATTTGTGCTTTAAATACAAATTTGAGAAAGTATTTGATATAGAAAATAAGAAAAAAATTCAGTAATTTAATAAAAAATATTCCAAAACTCAAAATTTCATATTTCTTCTTCAAAACTTCAGTATCACCGTCATACTCCTGCTAAGCTTATTTCCTTTGGACGGGTCTTCTTGCCCGAAAATTAAAACACGTTGTAATAGGAGATTTGTTTAAATTTACTCACCATTAGTTAAAAAAAAAAGAAACAAATTGTGGCAATTAGGAGCTCAATTAGCTAATTGAGTTGCCTATGTGAACAAAATTTGTAGTAATAGAGTTTCAATTAGCAAATGAGATACCCTCCAATTTTGGTCTTAATGTTTTTCCAACCAATGGAGGAACCTACAGTTTATTCTAAGCCGCCTTCGAACGGCTGATGGTTTTTTATGAAGAGCTTTTTATTTCATTTCAGAATTACACTCTTGATTGACATTTCCTATCAAACTTTTAAACATTTTTTTTATAATGTTGGAAGTCATGGTCTGGCTATGATACAAACCCCTTACCATTAATTAATATTAATATTAAATATTTTTAAACCGCCTAGAACTTTATCATTCTTACTGGGTTAATATTCACGCGTTGTTTGTTGTTGCTCATCAACATTTGGTTTTTCGTCATTTGCTATTCATCGTTTGTCAGCCTTTCAACATTCGCCATTGTGGCTAACCTGAGGTTGAACAGCAACACGACTGCATTGGCCTAGTTTTGAGCGGTTTGCCTAACACACTTCACCTGACCGCCGGCCTGAAAGTGGTATTTGTTGGAGAGAAAGAAAGAGAGCGACAACAGCACACATACCACGAACTTGGTTATTTGCATGCGCAGAGTAAATTTGTTGCTTTTTATGTCTCTACAAATATATTTGAATGCAATTTTGTAAGGTTTAATTATGCTGTTCCGCTCGTTATCTTCACTTCTGTTACAACCACCATCGTCGACGTCGTCGTCGCTGCTGTTTTCAAAGCGCCCATCACCGCGTTCAAACGATTGGCGGTAGCCAAAGTGTCATCGTGCTATTCGTGCAATGTGAAGAAGAAAAGTTCGTTAGTTATTAATGAAATGATTTTGTATCGGCCGGCAGCAGCAGCAGCAGCAGCAGCAATCGGTGGCCTAACGACCAACTCGCTAGGCCAGTTGTGGTCATTAAATGGTGCCATAAAACTTGGGCACTGCACTTGATCGCCGCTTGTTTGGTGGGACTGCTATTTCGTGTATCTTCATAGATATTTGCGAATTATATTGAAGATTTTTACTACTTTTTTGAGTATCTTTTTTTTTGATAAGGTATTAAATTGAAATTAAAAACTATGTTTATTTAAAAAAAAAATACATAACTTTTTTTAGTGTTTGTTGAATCGTAAAAGTAGTTATTTATTTTAAAATAACTTTGTTGTGATTTCTAATTTTTATTCACTACAAAATAAAATAATTAAAATGTTTCCATAAAAATTAAAAATTTGTTTGCATCGTTTACGCCACCTCATTCGTTTTTACATATTAAATATTTTTTGTGACTTGCTTTTAAAGCTACGCGATTTCAGTGAAGCTTCTTAATATTCATTCATTGTTTGCGGGTGCGAATATTTTCACATTAATAAGAGCATAAAATTGTGCTCGTTTGTAAACAAATAGTTTTTCTAATCAATTTTAATGTCTTAGATCATGCCGAAGTCTTTATACCTTTCACGAAAATATCAAATTTTATACAGTTTTCCGATTTCGTTGATATTCAGTAATAATGTTCCAAACTCTGAGTTCCGGCCAAGGCTTCATTTCAGAACAAATCGCTTGTATGGATGCTATATGTTATAGTAGTTTGATTTCGGTTATTTTCAGCACTAGTGTGCAGTTCATTATATGTATGTAGAATACCAAATTTCGAGCTCTTAGATGTTACATTTTTTTGATGACCCAAAATCTCACATCAGATTAAATCGGTCGTTTATATGTTAAAGTGTTTCGATCTAACCGGTTGCGAGAAATGATCTCTTAAATGTACCAGTTTATCTACGTGCCAAGTTTGGTTGAAATATCTCAAAAACTGATGGTCTAGTTTGCTTGCATCTTCGGCTTGATACCAATATTATATTAGGCAAAGTAAAAATTCCGTTATCTAAGAAATGGGGTTATTGTCCATAGTACTAGTGTTACGTGTCGGATCATGTCATACTATACGGCGCTGAAAACGTGGGCAGACATTGACATTCGATATAGAGTGTGTGGCCCCATTTTATTAGTTTCATTGTCGTTATCGGATTGTATAGTAGCAAATAGTTCACACTTCATCATCCCTTTTGTTTCTTTTTTAGAGAAGGGTTATTTCAGTTTTTGCTTTATTTAATGGGATAGAGAACTGACAAAGATTTTGCTGAAAATAATAAAAAAAAGTTCTATGTTCATTTTTTAACGTAGTAACAAATCGCTTTTGAACTAATTTCTGTCTACATACATATATATAAAATAGTTGCAAACAAATAAACTAGGTGTAATGTTTGAAATATTTTTATTATCATATTTTGGAAGCTTTAAATAAATCTGACTTCAATTAATATCACTACATATATGTCTATACTATATAAATATGTAAGTATACGTGTTTACTAGCATATAGAATGTGTGGTACTTTTCGGGGTATTTTGCTACCAACCAAATTAGCATCATTTAAGTCAAAATATGTATTAACTATTTATTTGTATGCATGAGTCCCTTCTTCGCTGCTTAAAGTATTTCACGAATATGAATGCTTCGAAGTAAAGTATAATAATAGCTTGTAACCCGCTGCCGTAGGCCTACACACGGTCTTCGCTTATATCCAAATCATAATAACTTTTATCAATCTGTCGCTGATTCCTTCCCGTAAAACAAAAAAAAAAATATTTATATTTCGAACGAATCGAACTTGGTGTCAGATCTCTAGTCTATTTCATCAAAAAATTTAACCAAATCGAAACATGAATATGTATGTATATTTTTTTCAAATAGATCGGTTCACTTCAACAAACAAACAATTTTCAAGTAACAAAAGATTTTCGAGTAAAGAGAACTATAAATACAGGGTCAGTGTCTAGTCCAGATCTAACCAAAAGCGTCCTATGTACCGATAAATGCGACTTTTTTGAATAGGTCATTCCTTGGTCCATTTCCCGAAACTTCGTAGAAACCTTCCCAAGAACCATAACAATTTGGCTTAGAGTTTATACCGAGTTGCCTCCGAATGGTCGATGGATTTTTATGAGTAGCTTTTAATTCGCGTCAGAAAAACACTTTGGGAGCTAGAAACTATCCTCTGATGGGCGAAAGTAATTTAAAAATTTAATTTTCTATAATCTTGGATTTATGGACGGCCAAAGAATCGAAGCTCTGCTATTGCGGCAAACAACCATCATACATATTTATGTTAGACTATAATTGGTAACAAGTACTCACAAGTACAATAATTTATTACGTAAGCGCCACTGTACATAAAGAATTTTAATTGAAATTCAAATTTGGAATGGAAGTAAAGTACAACGCATGTTTGTGCATATGTATGCATTGGAAAATGGCAATAGTCTCACGTAGTTCACTCAGACTTGTTAAATTAATATTTTTATTATGCTTAAGTCTGTATGTATGTATGTAAGTATTAAATAGCCTGTGACTTATGCATCATGCGATAACTGTTCGCACTTGCTTGTTAAATTATACAAAAAATATACATTTAAAAATGCTTTATTTACAATTTAGAATCATCAAAACAGTTGTAACCAGTTTATAATTAATTACTAAAGTTAACGGTAGCAAAAAAAAGTAGGCAAAACCAATATTTGAAGATAATATCTAGCAATGTTTTATATGTCGAAGCTGGAAGAAAGCAAGAAAGATGGAAAGAAAATACTTATGTCTATATTATATAAATAAAAAATAAAGTTAAATTTTCTAATTGCGGTCACCCCTCGGCAGGGAATGTCCACCCATCCGAGTGTATTTCGAACATGAAATAAAGGCTCTTCGTAAAAAAACCAGCAGCCGTTTGGAGGCGGCTTAGTATAAACTGTAGGTCCCTCCATTTGTCGGGAAAAACATCGGCCGAAAATCGTCAAACAATCAACAAAACTCAAGAGTTCAAGGGTTAAAGCCGCTTTAGGATTTTGGAAAACGCAATGTTTTTTTTTTTTGCTCGCAGGATACCTTTGGGTCCTAGAAATGATATGCAATTGGTTTTAAAGTGAAAAAAAATATTTCAAATAGCTGAACTTTTTATTTTGCTGCAGCTCATCAGAGCGTATGCTGAGTACAATGAAAACTTTAAACGCGTTTTTCTCAAAATCACATTTTTCAAACTGGGAGGACAAATTATTCGAACCCTTTTGCACTGAATTATCTGAAATTTTGATGGCATCTTTACAGCCGTTTTTCGACTAAATGTATACTTTTTTTTTTAATAATTTAGTGCGTATTTTTTAGTCAAAAATTAATCTCTTTAAAAAAAAGTGTTCCGCTTTAACAAAAATTAGTTAAAAAATAAATTCGAACGTACTTCCAAAGACCATAATTTTAGATCATAAAACTTTTTTGCTTTTCTGTTCTAAGTCTCATCCTTTAGAAGAAATCGTTCCATCCGTGGACGCATTTCAAAAAAACTTAGATTAAATAGTGAACTTTAACACCGCCATTTTGTAACAAAATAATAATTAAGGAATACTCATATGTTCAATGAAATGGTTAAATAGAAATTCTGTTCCTTTTCCCATTTTTAAAAATTGAGGCTATTTTTCAACCTCTAGAGTGGCTTTACCCCTTGATTCGATTTATGTGAAGTAATTTCTTTTCGCAAATTGAATTGTGCGTTGAGATATAGGGTGACTCTATAGAGTATTTTTTTATTTGTCTTCTTCTTTATTGGCACGGACACCATTTACACCATTACAGCCCAGTTCGCAGGGCATGCTCTCGCCTAACCATATTCTGCAAAGAACCTAATGCATGCACCTTGTCTGTTCTTTGCCACCCAATCTGAAAAGTTCCGTCGGCAAGAAATCGGCTCTTGCCGCTTTGTTCTACAAGCAAGCAATTAAGATTCGGACTTCTTCATAGTCTTGTTCAATCTTCATTGATCGATGAATCGAATTCGCCATCTCTTAGTATTTCGTTTTCACTACCATTCGAGCGACCTCTCCTGCTGCATATAGGCGGGCGCGTATCTCTGCTGCCACAAGATAGTGCTCCGAGTTTATGTAAGAACCCCGGAGAGTACGCACATCTAAGACAATAGAGACATGGCTGCCGCCTATCAAACTGCAATTAGAAAAATTAATTTTCGATTATGGATGTTGGATGTTGGTCGAACCAGGATCAGGGTTCGAGTCCTTCCTAATGTTAGTAAGCAATCGTAACCCCTCGGCTATAGCGGCGCCAAGCCAAGTAGATTTATAAATTTTCTTATGCTGGAATCTAACCATATTTTGCAACCCAGCGAAGTTGATCAGGCTCAATCTATTTGCGGACGTTTCAGCATAGAGACCGAATTTCCTGATTGTTGTGTTCCTATCGTTAGAGACGCCAAGCGCAATTTTGATTTGGTGTCGGGGATAGCATTCATAAATATGCTCCAGGCGCTGGAAAATCAATTCCGTGAATATTTTGCGGTTACAACAAAAACAACTAATTCTATGATAAGTGGTTCCGAAGATTCCAGACCGAACATTTTTCCGTAAAGAACGAGCCACGAGAATGTCGACCAAAATCTTACACTGATGCCGTCACTGTAGCTCTGGTGAAGTCCAAAATTGACGCGGACCTACGATTGACACAAGAAATGATTGCTAATGAATTAGGCTTGGCTGTATCTCGAATATTAAGTAATGATCTGGGATACACGAAGAAATCTGCTCGATGGGTACTGGTGAGGAATCTTGGTTCTATAAGTACGATCCAGAAAGCAAACAGCAGTCTATAATGTGGAGCAAACCCACCCATAAAATCAGCAGCAAAAGTAATGATGTCAGTTTACTTCACCCGATCTAAAATCGTAGCTACTACTCCACTATAAAAGGGCCAGACGGTAACTGAACCGAAGAGTGCTTACCAAAAGTTTTTGAAAAATTTGTTGAAAAACAGGAGGAAAGAGGATTTGAGGCGCTCCTTTTTTTTTAACTACGTCCAGTACCATATTCCCCGGATATAGCACCCTGTGATTTCTGGTTATTTTCGAAAATGAAAAAAAATTTAAAATGAAGGTCTTTAATAGCAACGAGGAGATAATTAATGCGGTTAATGCTGAACTTGATAAGCTTAAAAAGTAAAATTCTGAAGACTGTTTTCAGGAGTGGATCTATAGGCTTAAGATATGCATTGGAATCAATGGCGATTATGTAGAGAAGGTAAAAGAGGACAAACATTACGAATAAATACAAAAAGAATTATATTTTTTGGCTGGTGAACTGTCAACTTACCGAACTTTTATTAATACCTTCGTATGAGCATAACTTTTACGAGGGAGCGTTTGTATGCTCGTAAAACGATACGATTCTAGACGGGGGAATTAGGCTTATTGGGATCGTGACGTCTTAAGTGGCTAGAGGTGGTTAGAGTATTCGATACAGCCAGTTTTAAAATCCTCAACGATCTTCTTGGCATGACTAAGGTCAGAGCAATATGGGTGCCGAGAATGCTCACGCCTTCGCAAAGCAAAAGCAAGTAATGAAGAGAAGTTGGTGTATAGAGTAGAACTGTTACTGGAGACGAAACTTGGATTCATCATTATTAACCTGAGTCGAAACAAGACTGCAAGCAGTAGCATAAAAAGGACACAGTACTTGTCAAGAAGTTTAAGATGCCACAGTCAGCTGAGAAAGTCATGACAACGGTCTGGTATTTTGGGTCTAGAAAGGAAAGGTGTTTCTATAACTGGATAATACGCTTCAATATTAGATATTCATATCCCCCATTCGGCGAGCATAAAAACACTTTCTCGTACAATTTTTAATTTGATTTTTATCTGTTGTCGTATTTTACATAATATAATAAATGTAATTATTTAGCTATAATTAACGAAAATTGGAAAAAAAAAATGATATTCACTGTTGGTTTTGTTTTTTTTTTTTTACAGTTTCCGCCATTGTTGAATATGATTACGAAGCTAAGGAACCCGATGAGTTGGATCTAGTGAAAGGGGCGCTGATACACAGCGTTAAACAAATGCCGGGCGGCTGGTGGCAGGGTACACTGCAATCTAACGGCAAAACGGGCATGTTTCCTGATAATTTTGTACGAGTTGTTGATAATAGCGACGACGAAAATAAAGTCACAATAAGGTTTGTTTGAGATTTAAGCGCACAAGCAGCACACATGTGATAAGAGCACATTTAAAGAAATGATTTTTTAGTTTTTTTTTTTATATGAAAATTAAAAAAAAAAATGATAAAATTCTACATAAAGAAGTTCAAGATTTTCTTTCCAATTTCACTTCTCTCTTATCACATGTTGCCTAACGCAGCACAGAGTATTTTACGCTCATTATTTTGTATTTTCTCTACTAACACGCGACATTTCACTTGCAGGGACAAAGCCGCCACAGTCAATCGCCGTTGTAAAGTCATCTTCAGCTACACACAAGTCAATGACGACGAGCTGTCGCTAGCCGTGGGTGATGTCATTGAATTCCTTGGGGAGGTTTGTATACCAAAATATAAATACCATAAATACACTACATATGTATGAGCAGTCAGCTAGTCAACCACTATGTGGCAACAGCAACAGTAACAACTATGATAATAGCAAACATTTACGTCACTTGAACCGTTACGATTATGCTTGTATGTGGAAAGAAAACCGAATGTTGAAAGACTCAATAAGAACATAGTTATTCGCGCTGTTGTTGTTACTGTGTTTGCACACAAACATAAATACGCCACTCATTCATAGAATTTTCACATTTTCCACATGATTTTCATATACTTTTCTTTTCATTTTCCACCATTTAGGTCGAAGAAGGCTGGTGGCGTGGACGTTTAAAAAATAAAATCGGTGTATTTCCATCAAATTTTGTTACCGTAATTGAACCATCACCTATTTTTGCTAGTAAAAGACCAGCAGCGGGTCCTTCTGCTACAACGACTGCTCAATCGTCATTAGGAAAAGTAGCAACTGTCAGTAATTCTGCAGCATCAACAACGGCAATTGCATCAACATCAATGGATAAGTCGAATATTGTCGGCGCCAGTAATAGTTCCAATATAACGACTAACACAAGCTCTTCTACTACAACTAACGCCAGTTCGACAGCCACAGCAACAACAACAACAACAACAACAACGAAGAAAATGAATCGTATTAGTTTTCACAGTTCCAAGGAGGATCTATTGAATTGTAGCCTTAGTAGCATTAGTAATGCATCTGGCACAACAAGCTCAAGTCAAGCTGGCGTTTTTGATGATATTGCACCAACGTTGCCACCGAAACCGCAACGGGAATATTGTCGCGTTGAGTTTCCATATACACCGCAAAATGACGATGAGCTGGATTTGAAAGTGGGTGAAATCATAACGATCATCAGCATGGACTTGCCGGATAGGGGCTGGTGGAAGGGCGAACTTCATGGCAAAGTTGGCGTATTTCCGGATAATTTCGTTAAACTCTTAGAAGGTATGTATGGTGAGAGCACTACTGTCTCTATTTATGATGTACATATGTATGCCTGAACTGATTGAACAATTTATGTACATATTTTCATTCTATGTGTGTTTAAAATGCATCTCATTGTGTATTGTGTAAGATTTCCTTACGTGAGGTATGTTATGTTGCAAATAACAAAATTCGAAAGGTGATGATTTTTAGGTTATATTTCAAATTAGAAGATAAAGTAAATAAGGAGTTTACATAAGAAGACAGAAAAAATGTCTAAATTTTTTAATCTTTCTAGGAGATAAATAAATCTAATTTCTCTTTTTCTTTTAATAACCAATAGCAATACATTAGACGGCTTTCGATAATTTTTTTTTGTTAGAATGAAATTTTATATAAAGAAAATAAACAAAATTGTGCAAAGTGCATTGCAAAAATTTTAAGGTATCGAAAAAAGTTTAATAACAAAGCTTGTAATTAACGACAAACATTTTTAAAGAAGTTTCGATTCACACAGTAAGGTGTTCCATATAATATTTCTGAAACTCCTGATTAATTTATTATATTATTTATAGGCAATATATTAGCTTTTATGTAAATTTTCCTCAAATCCAAGTAAATTTACAATGAATCAAAGAATCTACATATATATTTTTCAAATAATTAAGGAAATAAAAAATCAACCGGTTTTCATAAAAAAGAGGAAGCATTATAATCAATATTACAATGCTTACATATATTGCAAGTCACATATATACATATATAATTCATACGCATTGTAAATCAGTATTATTATTTTATGATGAGCAGCGCCTACAAAAATTCATAAAAGACAAGTATTTCAACAATTTGATTTTATTTTTTGTCATCATATTTGTAAACAATTTCATATGCAAATAAGTGTATTGACAATTTAAAATGTAAATGCACATTCTTCGATCATTAGCCAATCGGCAGACACAATTCTTTTCGATTTTTTTCCTCCTTCAACCAATACATGTTTACTTTGCGTCCATATATGGGCTTAAATATATGTCCACATCTTCGTCGTGAAAATATCAACACCTTATACACATTCATTTACATAAATATATTCACGCGCATTTACAAACAACTTTATATTGCATTTGTGGGATGTACGTCTCGGTACAGTGGGTTGTTGCATATAAAAAAGTATTTATTTTTATTGTAACTAAAAGTAAAAGTAGTGAAAATAATATAAAATATTAAGAATATAAAAATATATCTAAAAAATAATGAAATATTCTAAAATCATAATATAATATAATGAAAATATTTAGAATTAAATTTGAAATTGAAAAAATAAACAAATAAATGATATATAAATAAAATAAAAAATTTAAAATAGTGATATAAATATATAATATAAATAAATACAAATTTAAACAAAAAACATAAAACAAGTTCATTATAAATAAAATGTACAAAAGCTGAAAAAACTATCAAATTATAAAATTATAAGACAAAAAATATCAAAAAACTATACTTCATTAAAATTAAAAGAGAGAAAAGAATGTATAATAAATATTAAAATAAAGAATAAGAAATTACATTGCATTGAAGAAAAAAAATATAACATTATGAAATGTTTTGTGGCTAATAATAAAGGAAAATATATAATAGAAGTACAAAAATATAAAATATAATGAAAAATACAAAATAAAAAATATATAAAGAAATTAAAAAAAAAAATCAAATATAAAATAAAATAAAAAATATAATATATAATAAAAACAGTAAAAAAATATACAATATAACAGAGAATATGAAATATAAAAGAAAAATATAATGAAAAATAAAAAGTATAAAAAATGTAAAAAATAATAGTTCATAAAAAATATAAATGTAAAAAATATGAATAATAAAAAATATAAAATATAGAAAAAACTTAAAATATAAAAGAAAATATTACAAAATATATAAAACATAAAAAAATATAAAAAATAATAACAAAATAAAAAATAATAAAAAAATAAACAATAATAATAAAAAAATAATAAAGAAAATAATAAAAAATATAAAAAAAAAAATAAAAAAATAATAAAAAAATAAAAACGAATGTAAAAAATATATACAATTTAAGAAAAATAAATAAATTTGGAAAATTTAGTAAAATTACCAAAATTCGAAATATTAGTAAAAGATATTAAAATAATAATTGCTTGAAAATATTAAAATAAATTACTGAAAATTATAAAATAAATATAAGAAAAAGTAGTAAAAATAACTAAGACAATAACAATAGCATATATAAGTAAAATGCTTTTATGAGAAATGGAATATATTTTTTTTTACAGACCTTAATCACAAATTAAAAATTAAAAAAAAATTTAAAATTAAATCCAAATATTAAAATAAAAATAATGCAAAAGTATGAAAAATATTATATATGCGTTAAAAAGGAAAAGAAGTTAAAATTATAAAAAGTGTAAAGCAAATATGTCAAAATAAAAATAAATTAGAAGATAAAATAAAAATGTTAATTAATTACTATATGTAATGAAATAAAAATAAAATGATGGATAAAATAAATTATTATTATGTATTTATATAAAAACTAAATGTAGTAAAAAATAAACTAAAAATACTACTAACATGATACGAAAGAAACAAAGAAATTAAAAAAGGAAAGATAAAAATTAATTAAAAATTAAACAAATAATAAATAATCCACAAGAGAATAATTCAAAAATAATTCAAAAAGCACTAAAATTAGAAAGCAAAAAAAAAGGAATAATAAAATATTAAAATCAAATGCTATGAAAATATTATAGTACGTTTAAAAAAAAATAGTTGTTTAAAATGTGCTATGAAGTTTCTTATTATAAGTTTTGTGATACTGAGGTTTTAGAACGCCAAAGTGTGATTTAGTTCAATTGGTCATTTTTTTCTACCGTCGCTCAGCAACGATTTACTGTTCCATGTTCAGTTTCTTTAAAGTAATAAGACGAGATAGAACTAAATGCAAATAAACATCTTGAATAAA
Organism: Ceratitis rosa; assembly: GCA_037013455.1. NCBI lineage: Eukaryota > Metazoa > Arthropoda > Insecta > Diptera > Tephritidae > Ceratitis > Ceratitis rosa. The sequence continues at coordinate 11,301,409 of JAWMAG010000006.1, forward strand.
TTACTTTTGAAGAAAGCAAATATAGAGATATGTTTACTTTAAAACAGGAATCCAATTGAATGATTTTTTTTTAACGCTAAAGGATGAGCGTAGCTTTGTATCCTAGTAGTAATTTCTCTTCTTTTCTCATCTGATACAACAACGCGCTGAATTGATAATATATTATAATTCATCACTTACATGATATGTACATACATATGCCTATACATATACACACACATAGTTACTAAATTTTCTACTTAAATTAAAATCTACTAATAAACACTAACAATACATATTCCTTTTCTTATTATACTCACATTTTACAAAAATAATATAACTAACATGCAAACACTTAAATATACATAAATTGTACTTGCACAATAACAACAACTACAACAACGTCTACAACAACAACAAACATCTAATATAAATATAAATAAATATGTATGTAAATATATACATACATATGTGTGCAACTCCGTAATATTGGCGATATATTCTGCGATCAACGTTTCAACCGGATAGCCGATGCGGCAGTACAGGAAAGATCATCCATTGAAATTTTAGGCTCACGAATGGCCAACTTTATCAATACGTTCATTTGTATGTAAACGAGTTTTTCAACTCTGCGCTTTTGATTTTTTTTCTATTGCAGTGTACTTATGTACATACATATATTAGATTTGTTTTATTATTATTATTATTATTTTTTTTTTTTTTTGTATTTTTGGTTTGATTTGATTTGTTGTGGCTTGTTGAATAACAACTACAACTGCAACACATAGAATTAGTTGATCTTCGTAGTGATGAATTTGTACTTAGAATGCTAGAGAAGTTAAAAATATTTGTTTATTGAATTTTTTGGTTTGACAATTTTCTGTTTTTTTTTATTTATTTTTTTTTTTTTGTATCCGGTTAAAGTGTTTTTCTTACAGTTTGTAGCGTTTTCCAATATTATTTATAACAATTATTATGTAATTCGTTATTCGGAATGTTCTCTGAGTTTTAGGAAAAGAATTCACTGAAAATAAATAGAAGAAGTATTTTAATTAGAGCTCTGGGTAGCCAGGTATCGAGTAGTGTGAGCAGCTCGATACTCGTTCATTCCTCGACTGCTCAAATGTTTGTTTGAAAATTTTCAAGTTTAAATTTTTTTTTGCCAAAATTTGGTATACTAACAATCAATTTTACACTTTGCATAAATATAAAATTACAGAGAAATGTTCGAACAAAATCTTGAGCTCTAATTATAATATTCAAAGATTGCTCTTGAAGTAGAAACTAGAGTAGAAAGTAAGCCTTATGTTATAAACTTTTGCATTAAATTGAATACGAATGTGCTACGATATCTCACATATTCCTTTACACTACATAGGTGAAAAATAATAATTTTAAATCCACTTATTTTTTTCTTATGTCTTCAATTTATTTTTTTTCAAACTTTTTGCTTTCAATTGCTGCAGCTAAATTTTTGCATATTACAAATCAATTTTCTTCCTTAATATTTAAAAACTTTATGTTGCCACGGCATAAGTGAAACTAATGTTTTCATATAAAGTATATAAATAAAATTGCTTTTACTATAAAATATAAAGTTCCCTGCTGAGAAATATTCTAGTTATTGACTAGAATGTTACTAGTTTGAATTTTCACACACTCTAGTACATGTTCCATTAATTTTTTTTATTTTTTCATACTAGTTAAATACCAGTTAATTTATGCATATTTACTTTCGGGATACAGAGCCTAAACACTCGGCTTTCGTGACGATGTAACAAACAACGACAAGCTGCACAATACCACACATACCAGTGGCGAAGTAGTAGAAATTATTACTATTACCGTTACTGGTGATTTGTGTACTCGCCAGAATTTTTTATAACTATTTTAGCTTTTCATTGCACCGATTTTAAAAAAAATTCTGCCCCGTATAGATGGTTTCTGAATATTTTGAAACATGCAGGCCGGATTTATGGGCATATTTTTAATTCGGTTTTTGTTCGTAGCAAGAGAACTTTCATTTGCAATTGCTTTCACAGTCCAACAGTCCAATGGTTCCAAGATAGACGAAATTATCTACTACTGCAACACGAATGAGCTGACTGATTGTTTGATAGCATGAGATATTTCGTCTTGTCTTTATTCACTACTAGACCTATTCGCGTCGCTTATTTTTCTAAACTGCAGAAAGCAGAGAACTACGGCATAGTAGTTGAGGCCGAAGATGTCAATATCATCGGATATCGTCAGCAATTGAGTATTGTACTTTCTCTATTTAGCTTTGCAGCGTATCATTTTCTCCAGCATTAGCTTAAAGAAGTTAAATTAAAGAGTCTTCCTGTTTGAAACCTCGATTAATATGGAACGGTTCGGAGAGATACTTCCTGATTTTGTTGTATAGTATGCTAAATAAGACCGTATATGCAACACTGAAGAGGCTTTTCTATTTATAATATACAAAATGCTTTATCCTGAACGACTGTGGATCTGCTTACAGCTTAAACTATTGATCCTAGAGACCGGAAACTTAAAGGGTGTGTTCGGAGCATGACGCAGGCATCCGATAAAAACATATTCCAGGAAGTAGACCTGGCATTGATTTGAAAAATCAAATTTATTTTTAAGTCGTTTGATTTACAGGAAATTTGGTTCAGATCTAGCTCTTTATCTCTACTTACATGGGGCATACTTTTTCGCCCAGAAAGTGAACCTGGAACCGATCTATTCAAAACATTTGTATTTATCGTTTGATTTACATAATATTTGTATATTTAAAGCTCCTTTTGTTTAATATTTGAAACATAAGTAGCACTGTGCCTAGGTTAATGCATAAATAGCTTTTCTTTCCAGGAAGCGAGGCTGTGACCGATTTATTCAAAAAATTGGGGATTTCGTTCAAAAAAAAAAAGAAACATCAAAAATCGAGGTCGCAGACAAATTGTAGTCCCACGATAATTAGCGCAGATGGGAAGATCACAATTAGGTTCCGAGCAGTTATGCGAACCTTATTTAAATTGATATCCTATTATTCTATTGTATACTGAATATTATATATTTTTTATTTTTTTTTAGTGAATTTTTAATATTAAAGACTTTACATAAAGTGCTCCCCTTCCAGAGAAGAAATAATAATAATTGCTTTTAATGATATTACGACCTCCAGTTGTGCTAAATAAAAAAAGTCCAATTTGCAACTATCCGAGCCACCTCTCTGTTAAGCCCCTATTTCTTTGTTTTTATTTTCTGAATATATTTTTGTCGCATTGCTCATTGATTTGACATTTAAATGTTGCACCTCAATTCGATGCTGTATGCGGTATGTGGCATGCATATTGCATGCAGTTGATTTAAAGAAAAAAAAATGTGTTGCCGCAAGCTGCATTTTGTCTCCAGCAGATAGCTTACCAGACCTGAACCTGAATAGTCATAGTCGCCCTCAGCAGACTGGCTGCTTGTCACAAGAATCTGTAAATCCGCAAAGCTGCGCGCCTAAATTAACGCCAACATTATTGCCACTTTGTTTACTTATTTTGTGGCTTGTTATTGTTAGCATTTTTCTTATTTTTGTTTGTTATTTTTGCATTTAGTTATTGCCTTCTGCTTATGTTGTTTTTATTGTATTGCTGCAGCTTTGTGGATTTTGTGGTCTCCGTTGTCGCTTGGCTGCTGTTGCGGCGTTGGTGTTGTCGTTCAATTCATATTTTTATTAAAATTGTATGTTCATTCGTAACTATGCTTGTGTGTTTTCGTGACGAGCGTTTATTCTGTTCGCTTACAATTTTTGCCGTTATCGCTGCTGTTGCAGTCTCAATTTACTGTAGTTGCTGCAAACAAGAAACCAGTTAAAGAATTGATTTTTGTACTTTTTTTTTTACTTTTTGCATCGTCACAGTTAAAACTCTGTTTGTTGCTTTTGTTTTTTGTATTACATTTCGTTTTTATATGTCAATAGCGCCGTTTGTTGCTTTTGCAATAAATCAGATATTTTATCGCATTCATCCTGTAAATGAACATGCATTTGTTTGTCTTGAAATGCAGGTTTTCACTGGATTTTCTGTCAACTTACTTCTACCTTTTTTAACAGTTTTTTACACTATTATTGTACCTTTGGTCCGAAGTATCTTAGGTATCAGAAGGATATCTAAGAGATAACCCATCAATTTTACACCGATATGAACGGAAAGGCGAGCTGAGTCGATTTAACCATGCCCATATGTAGTCGGTCTGTCCGTCCGACTGTTTGAACGCTAAATATTCTCAAAGTGTTTGATATGTATATTTATTAGAATGAAGCATAGTATGCGGAGTGTATTTTTATATAAATATTTTTTTTATCATTTGTTGAAACCGAACAGAACGGTCCATTATTTGTATGGCTCCCATAAAACCAATTATATTTAGATATATGATTTTGGACCATAAATACTTCTACGAGGTTTGCCTTTAATATTTCGGGAGCTGATAACCTGTTAACTGATTACTTTATCGTAAAGTTTGATATTTTTGTGCGTTTGACCTACGAACGCTATTTATGTTGTTTACTTTACCGTATCTTAAAACATTCACCTCGACCCAAAAATGTAAACGAATTGTGAACATTTTCACGCGACTATTATTTTTACAACTTTCGACCTGAATTAACTCAGCAACAGTTCGTCGATGAATTCATTTTTTGGCAATGAAGTTTCATCAAAGGCCAGGTTTTATCGATGGTATGGTGAATTGAACCAAGACGAATTTCGTGAAAGTTGTTCAAAATCAGTTGTTGTTCCGGTAACTATTAATCCTTTGCGTAAACTGGTATTGCAAGATCGTCATGTGACCTATCGTGAGATTGAGACAACTATAGGCTTTAGTAGCACCGGTATACATTCAATATGCGATGCTTCGAAACACCCCTATGACATCATGAAAGGTAATGATTTCCGGATTGACGCGTATGAGCCCGAAAGCAAACGGCAGTCGGCTTATTAAAGATGAGGCGAATTCTACAAAGGTTGTGCGCACATAAAACATTTACAAGCAAATGTTTGCCTTGTTTTTTTTTTTGGAAAGACTTGAGATGCTGCAACTTCACTATACTATACCAAGGTAGAAGAGTAAATTCTGCGTGGCACACAACAGGTGCTTTGTCAGTTTTCTTTCAATGAATCCACCAATTACCCAAGACGGATCACTCTTCATTCGAGCTCAACTGAAATCAACTGAAAAAGCGGAGCACTCAAAACATCGATTTGAAGAGTTATCCATCTGACTTGGTACCGAATGACTTCTTTTTACTGCCGTACGTAAAGTGAGAAGTCAACATTTTTCGACACCTTAAAAGGCGGTTGATACGTTCAGAGCGCAGGTTTTGGAGTTACCTCAAACAGAGTGTCAAAAGTGTATTGACAACTGGTTCAAACGCATGCAAAAGTGTATAAATATTAAAGGAGCGTGTTTTTAAAAAACAATAATTCAGGTCGAAATATAAAATACAACCCCCGCTTCTTTTAATCCAATGAGTTGAGATATAGGTACAAATTGTGGATTTTTATATAATTGTTAACTTAAGGCCAGGTTCCTTCAAAAAACGTGTTTTTCTTTCAAACAAATTTTATTTATTTAAAAAAAAAATTTATAAATCAAATTTTGTTAATAAGTAGGCGGATCTTCAAATTGCTGCTGAAACATCTCCTTTTGTTGGTGAGTGATACGATAACTGTAAAACGAATCATCTGAAAGTAAAAATCAAAACGGTTTCTTATTCTGTATCATATTGGCTATGGCCCCATTTTCACAAAAAAAAAAAAAAAATTGCGGACTTTTGTAGGTATATTAAAATTTACAAAACAACGTTTGTTTACATAAAATCATTATAAATAGACCCTTGAACGAACTGTGTGATCAGTATAGCAAGAACAAAAGTTTTTTTTCGCCAGTTAACGGTGTATTGAAAGAGTTAATTTTTTGTTCTTCGCAAAAGCTTAAATTTCTTTTATATGTAGACAGAAATTTTAAAACAAATGCCAATTAACAACAAGTTTACGTACTCTGTTAAAAAAAAAGCGGACGTTGTTGACGTTAACGTTAGCGTCGCCGCCAGCAAAACCACCGACGATAACGCGCTTACTTCACTGTCTGACTGACTGTCTGATCTATTACCATTGGCGCTAGAACAGGTTTTGTACAAACACATACTCGTAAATGTACGAGTATGTATTTTATTATTATTTTTCATATATAATTTTCTCTTTTTCTCATATTTTCTTGTTTATTTTCATGTACCTTTTAAATGTTCTTCAGTCCGTCCGTCAATCAATTCACACCTTCCAGTTTACTACGTTGTTATTTACACTTTTGTTTTGCACGTTGAATTCTTAGCCGCACGAAAAGCTCATAGCTAAAGTAAGAAAATGAAGTGGAAAAATAAGTAAATGTAAAAAATATCCGAAGAGAGAACATAAGCAAATGTAATAAATTATAATTTTGTGCATACGAATAACGCTCAAATCGTTATGCTAGCAAAACGCTCAATAGAATAAAATTATTAGTGTTAGATTGTTTTTTGCCCTCCACCCAAATTACTTACATCATAGGCGACCCAGTTAACATTAGATTTGAGTTTGTTTTTTAGACATGTGGATTTCGAGAAGAAATAGAACGTAAATAATTTAATGGCTAAGAATTTAGCTTTATTATAAAAATAAGGGTTTGCCATTATGGGCAAGTGACCGCCGCGAAGGTGAATAAATTCCAACCGAGAGGCTATATGTCAGCAAATAACTCACCGAATGTACTCTTCCAAGGCGTCCAGCGTTGTTAAATCGCACGATCTTAGAGGCCACACCACAGGCCCACAAGGCTAGATAAGTCACTCACCAAAAGTTTCCTTCAATAAATTGATTATTTCGTTGGTTGTATGGCCTATAACGCCGTATTTTTAAAGCCAAAGGTCGTACACATAAACATTCATCAATGCAGGCACGTAAAATTCTTTAATTAAGGCTCTACAGCGTTTCCCGTTTACTGTAACCGGCCATAATGGCCCTGATTCCCTCCGTCCATAAAGACTTGCGGTTTATCACCACTGCCTAATGCGAAATTTTTCTTTATGAATGTGCCCATTCAAGAAAAAGTGATATTCATCGCTGAATAAAATTTTCTTGTAAAAATCGGAATCGGTGACCATCTCGTTTCACCGAACGTGCGACGCGCTTGATGGTCGTCGTCTATAGGTTTTGAAGGAGTTGGATTTTGTAAGTTCGCAAACCAAGATCCATCCTTAAAATCTTCCATAAAGTGCATGGGCACAGCTGAAATTGTTGTGTGCGATGACGGAAGGACTATATCGGGGCTTCTGCGATACTCTGCTCCAAAGCAGCAAGGTTCCGCACTGTACGACGTCTCTCAAGATGCGCATTGCCCACTAGATCAAACTTCGTGCGAAACCGATCCATACTTGCTCAAATTACCGACTCTGCTGCACGTTGAGCGATCAGTATCAGAAGGAGAAGACATAGCCCCGTCAAAATGTATACCGTCATGAAGGAATGACGAGTTGAGTTGATTTAGCTGTCTGTGTAGCTGTTTGTACGCAAACTATCAACCGAATAAAGAAGCTCCTAAATTTGTTATTAAGCATTCGTAACTACAGATACCATAAACATTGTCACCGAAAATTATCGAAATAATCCAAATGTGTCAGATTTTGGTCAAAACACAGTCAAAAAAGTATCTAGAAGCGAAATTATTAGAAAATGATGTTATACCAGCTTGCGCTTTCTCCGTTTGAGATCATGTTAGATATCAAGTTGAGAACTATTCATTTCTCAAATATATATTTTGTAGCTTAACCTTTGATGGGATACACTCGCATCGTTTAGTTGTATTTCAATTTAAAGATTGAAGAAAAAGTTTTCCAGTGTTTATTGGGTAGTTGTCATACTGACTTGTGACTAACTGACAGCTCAATGTTGAACGCTCATAGCTTACTTGTACAATCGGTCTAATGCCGCTTGCTGCTGACAGCTATTATCGACTGCAGTTTAACGCTGCTTAGATCTAGGCTTACTTTACGAGCGTTTTGTTTCTTTCTTTTCAATTAAACACGCTCTTTACTTACACCTTGGGGATTGAGTGAAACAATTTTGATGGTTTTCTTTCTGCTTTTTGTGTTTGTTATTAATTTTTATCATTTATTTTGCTTTATTGTTTATTTGGCTGTGGGCACAGTGCGAGCTGCTGACTGCTGATTTTGTTGGTCAGTTGTATTTGCATTTGCTAGCGCGTTTGTTTGGTCAGTGTGAGCTCTTTGTGGGCAGCAAAAAAAAAAAAACAAAAAACAAAAAACTCGCATGTGTCTCTACTGGTTGTAAACGCATTTATTCCATTACTAAAAAATTTTTGAAAATCCACAAAACATACCAACTCGGTCAGTGCGTATTTGTCGGTGTCCGTCGCAACCGTCCGGAGTCAGTGCCACAAAGGCACCGTACGCTAACTACGAGTATTTTTTGTGGCACTAAACGCTATTATTTTCCACATTTAGTATCCATTTCGTTTGTGTTCATTATTTTTTTGTTTAGTTTATTACGCGGACATTAATTCTTTCACTCGCATTGTGCTTGCTCAACAAGTGTATTAAATTGTTTTCTACGTGCTTTTTACTTACTCATTTACTTAACATCAACAATTAGTTGCTGTCCGTCTTAGTGTTTTGAAAAAAAAAAAAACACCTGTTGGTTAATCTGCGCTTGTGAAATCGTAAAAGCTTTTCATTTAGCTGTTTTGCAACAAATTGTGTACGCTGACTGCGTAATTGTTGTCTGAAAAGTGCGTGAAATGAAGGTATTGCAAGATTTTTGTAAAAATGTGTAAAAAAAAAAATTTTTCAAATATTTAAATTTATCCGGAAAAGCCATAATTCACCGTGCGTTGCGGCACAAGTATATTTCTGGCGTCAAAGAAAAAGTGTTGTTAGTTCTATAATTGCGTACATTTATATTACAAATATCATACTTCTTCATACATGACATATTCGGAATACAATGGATGCGCAGGATTGCTTATTATGCGGATATTCAATGAGCTTTGTAGTGTAACATACAGTGGTGGGCACTCCAGTGGGATGGCCAATAATAATTTTCATAAAAAAATATTCAAGTAATACTTTGTAAATTCATCCATATACGAGTATATATAATTAGGTCTTTGTATCCGCTGAAGCAATTTTCGGCCAAGCTCTTCCTCCAAATTTGTGGTTTTGCGTTTTGATGTTTTTTCCAACAAATAGAAGGACCTAGAGTTTATACTAAGCCGCTTCCGAACAGCTGATAGTTTCATGTCAGAAATACACTCGGTGGGGTTGATATTCCCTGCCGAGGGGCGACCGCAATTAGAAAATTTAACTTAATTTTTTATTTAAATTAATTTAAATAATGCTAACCACTCGGCTACCGCTTCATGCATATAGGTGTAAAAATATAAAAACAAAGAGATAAAATGTTTGATCGAATAATGTTCATCCTAATTTTTATGCCCACCACTGTATTGATTCGAAGCCAGTTTGTCGCCTAAGTCTTTCGTATTAATTTAATTGCACCGCAGCGTGTGATATCTACATGTCTATATAGATAGTATGAGAAAATATTTTATATTTAATACGCTAGATATTCAGGTACATATATATGCATGTAGGTATGTACATACATAGATATTCAAATGGCCGCACGATTTGGTGTGAGGTGTGCCGCCGCGCTTACCTAATAGACGGTGACGTGATATGTGTCTAAATTTTGCAACAGAAATTGGCTAAGATGGGTTCAACTTGAATCAGAGTTTATTTAAATATTTTATTTATATTTTATATTTTATTCAGATTTTTTTATTAATGATTTTTTAAATAAGCAAATAACTTCATATAATTTAATTTAACTAATTTTTTCCATTCCATTTTATTTTATTTTACTTTATATTTAATTTGATTTAATTCTATTTAATATTTATTTTATTTTATTTCATAATATTTTTTGTTTTTTTTTATTATTTTAAGTTATTTTTATTTTTTATCAGTTTATATTATTTTGTTTTTATTCAGTTTCATTTTATGCTATTTTTATTTTGTATTATACTTTTTTTCAATAATTTATTTATTCAATATATACTATAATAAATACAATATATAAATAATTTGATTAATTTTTTTATTTAATAAGTTTTTATTTAAAATATTTTTATATAATTTTTCATTATATTTTTTAATTTTATTTTATCTTATTTTATAATTTAGTTTATTTTTTATATTATTGAATTTAATTTTATTATATTTTATATAGTTTTATTTAATTTTTTCATTATTTTATTTCTTAATAATTTTTTTTTATTTCATTCTAGTTTTTATTATTTTATCTTATTTTATATAATTTTATTTAATTAAATTCTGTGTACATTATAATGTTTTTATTCATTTTAATTTTATTTTTTCTTTCTATTTCGTATATTATAGGTTTTACCTTTAGTTTTGTTATTTTTTGTTATTTGATTTTATTTTGGTTTAAATTATTTAATATTTTTTAATAATATTTAATTTATTTGAAATTTATATGGATTTATTGTAATTTTAATGCAATTAAATTTATTTTAGTTTGAACAATCAAATAGTTTTAATTTATATTATTTTGTTATTTCATTTAATTTTTGGTTTTTACTTTAACTTAATTTAATAAAATTAGTTTTATATTTTTTTGCTTTTGTTTAACTCAATTATTATTATTTATTTAATTTTATTATAAATTATTTAATTTTTTTTTATTTTACTTTATTCTTATTTTATTTATTTTTGTTTTATATATTTTCCTTTTTTATTTAAATTTTATTTTTTTCTATAATAATTTCATTTTATAATATTATTATTATTTTGTAATTATTGTATTTTAATTTGAGTTAATAATTTTTCACATTTTTGATTATTTTTATTGATTTTAAATATTAATTTTATATTTTTATTTTATTTTTAATTATTGTATATTTATTTTGGTTTTATATTATTTGCTTATATAGTTTATTTACATTTGTATTGTTATATTTCATTTAAATTAAATTGTTTTCATTGCTATTTTATTTATTTTTATTGTTTTTAAATAATAATTTATATTATAGTATTCTTATTTTATTTTGAATTATTATATACTATATTTATTTTTGTAATTTTATTTAAGTTTAGTTAAAATATTATGTTTTTTGTTTACTTTTTTAACTTATTTTTAATTGTTTTGAAGTTTTATTTAATTTTTTATTTTTATTTATATTTTTTTAAATTATATTTTTAATAAATAATTTAATAACAAAATAATAAATAATAATCAATTAAATTAAATAAAAGCAAAATAAAAGAAATTGTATTTATAAAAGAAATTATATTTATTCTTTTTTTTTATTTTATTTAATTTAATTGATTATTATTTCTTATTTTGTTTATATTTTTAATTTGCTTAGCTTTTGTTTTCTTATTTCTCATATATTCGATTTTCATTTCAAATGAGTTTAGCTTCCCCTGTAAATTTATTTGTTTTTTTTTTTTTTTGTTGTGTCCGCTTGCCTGCTGGCTTAGTGCCATTTTATTTGCCTCTAACGGTTAGTCGGCCATCGTAATTCGGTTGTATATGTTGTCTGCTTGTATAATTAACGTGCTAGTGTAAATTGCAGGCTAAGTGGTGGCAACCCACAAACACCCACCACCCACCACTCGCCTCCAACTTCCTAATTAATTGTTGTATTATAACGCTATATAAAAAACGAAATTGTGCACGGTCTTAGTGAAAGTATGTTAAGTGGTTTCCTTTTATTTTATTTATATACATATGCACATATACTTAGATATATGTATGTAAATTAAGGAAATATATCTACTGTGTTTAATTTATTTGCATAATAGAAAAGTGTTATTGTTTGTAATTACTTTGTTGCGTCAACTGTGATAATGACAGTGGCAACAGCGTCAGTGGTCTTTGAATGATTTAAGAAAATATTAAAAAAAAAAAAACTTCGTCGACCGAGAGCCTAGTGTGGTGGCATTGTCTTGCCTTGTGCATGCCACATAATCCGCCATTTATCGCCGCTTTTCTGCCATACATATGTACAAATGTGGCAGCGCTAACAAGACGTAGTGTGTTTTTTCCTCGTCTCCATCATTATTATCATCATCTCAATTCCACATTTATTACTTCACACACAGGTGCATTATACTATACATAATGTATTTATTGTGGCAGAATTAAATTTTCGCTTTTTTCTTTGGATTTTGATTTCAGCTTCAGTTTGGTCTTCAATTTCAATTTCGATTTCCATTTTGAATTTAATTTCAACTACGTGTTTTGAATTGCTGAGTGACTCAGCCACCATTTTTGTGTAATGTTTATTTTTCTTTTTTCTTTTTCTTACTTCTGTTGTCTGTTGTCTGTGTGACCTTTAAAAGAAGTAGTATTTGTTGTTTTTTTTTTTTTTATTCTTGTGTTGAAAGTGTTGAGTGTTCAGTTTTTACGCGTTTGGCTTTGGCTTTTTATGCTGACCAATAACTATTGCTAGTCTGTTTGTTTACTTTGTTGTTGTTGTGCTTTATTGTTATTTAAATTTTATATCTCTCTATTAGTAGTCATTTTGAATTTTACAATTTTTTTATTTTTATTTTTGATTTTAATCGTACCGCCAACGCTCAATTTTACGATTCTTTATATAGCAAATCAAAATATGAGAAATTACACTTGTTCATTTTTGATTTGTTTTTGTTTTTAATTAAATGACTAACAGTATAACAAATAAAACGTAGTTTTATTAAGAATAACTTTAGTTATTACAAAAATTTATATCGCGTTGTGCCTCTTTAATTCCTATTAATTATATATATGTATGTACAAGAATTTTTGTCGTTGTTTTATTTTTTTGTTTGTTTTGCTTTGTTTACTTATCTATGTATAATATAATGTAACATTCTCTACTTCTTCGACCCTCGTCATATTTGATTCAACAATTATATTTACACTTTGGAATCACCTGACTTAGTAAATTTTTTTTTTCTCGATTTCGATAACAATAAGTGTAGTGAATTTTTTTTTTTAATTAATCATAAATCGACACAAAGTATACATTCATTTTTAGTTCTACTTTTAAATAAAAATTGTTCCAACTACTCGCAAAACATAATATTAATAATAATATATAATATATAATAATATTAGTTCAATACCAACTGCTTGAGTAGAATTCAAGATTCATATGAAAATAAGCGTTTGGTCATCTCCGTTGCCCACATAGTTATCGAAATATTAGGTAAAGTAAAAAGTTCGTTCGGTTTTTTTTTTTAATGCAAATGGTTCCAAACGGGTTTCTGGCTTATCTTTAGTTCCTCAGCAATTAAATAAGTGCTCACGTGACGGTCTGTTTCCACTACTTCCTTGATTTTATCGCAATTTTCGACACAGGCCTCCCGACGCGTGACATCGAAATTACCAGAACGGAACCTAGCAAACCACTTTTGTGCTACACGTTCGTTTACAGTATCGGGCCCATAAACTAAATTAATTTTTTCAGCCGCTTTGGGTGCTTTTTCGCCTTGATCGAAGAAAAATTGTAAAATATAGCGAATTTTCTCTTTGCTGGTGTCCATTTTTGACGAACGCTTACAACGTACTGAGTCAATAAATCGAAAAACTGTCAAAGACAAACTTTTAGCGCGAATAAACACGTTTTCAGCGCCGTATAGTATGCTATAGTATGACATGATGCGACATGTAACACTAATACTATGGACAATAACGACATCTCTTAGATAAAAACCGAACGAAATTTTTACTTTACCTAATATTTAGACTGTAGATTTAAGCGAAACTACTCTGTTGTTTTTTTATTACTTTTTGCATAAGTTGACTTCAAATATTTAAATATTTTTCGAATATTTTTAATTTAAATCATAATTTGTTCTCATATATTTCGTCAGCATTTTAGGTATACAATATTTTAAATTTTTTTGCTTGGATCTTTTGGTTCTTGATTTATATTTTTTAATGCTTTTAATTTTGTTTTGGTTCTTTTAATTTTCTTTTCAACTGAGTATTTTGGTTAAAATATTATTATTTTTTAATGATCTGACCTGAGCGGAGGTCAAACATCGAAATTCAGAAATATTAGACAAAGGCTTCCACAGGGTGGTGTGCTCTCCCCACTGCTGCTTCACATTTAAATCTCGAAACTCCCTCCTCCACCGGAAGGAATTTCACTAATCTCATATGCAGAAGTTTGCTCGAATTGACGTCTGGCCAGGATTTTGATAACTTATGTTCGAAAGTAAACTGCTATTTCGATTACCTTCTCCACTTCTTCACTGGATGACAATTAAGACTACTACCAGCAAAATCCTCGTCTTAAACTCGTGAAAGTCTATGACGTAAAAATTACAGCTATAAACAACCCAAAGTTGCTGGGAGTCACATTCGACAACTTGCACAAAACTCTAGAGCCGCAACAAAATTCTTAAAGTGCCACCAGCACTTGAGAAAAAGACAAAGAAACAGAAGGGAATACTTAACCTAAAAGACAGGCATTAAACGCTATTCAGGGTTCTCAGAGTGAAAGTACCACCTATTGCAGGCGATGAGCTCTAGATGCCTCGAGATGCCTTAGATCTGGATATTACAGTATATTAAACTCCTACTTATCCAGACTAGACCTCGACATACCTAAAGTATGCCCTGCTTGCAATGAGTCCCCACACGACACTAACCACCTCTTTGCATGCCCCCTAAAACCAACTCTTCTAACCCTCCCCATTCCCTCTGATCGTAACCCGTCGAACAGCTCGTTTCCTGGCCTCCCGTTAGATGACCGCGATGACTCGATCTAAGCGGCGAACCGCTATAACAACAACAACAATTTTTTGCCATTTGTAAGGTCTACCGTTATCTTTCGAAATATCATTTTTCTAACGTCATCTACCGTAATCCAATCAAACTTATAAAATGCGAGTTACAGATCACTAAAGCCATCCATTGCGAAAATGATGGGTTACTTTTTACTCTACCTAAAATCATATTTTTTATTTATAATTATATTTGTATTTATGTTTATATTTATATTTATTTTTATTTTTTTTTTATATTATTATTTCAATTTATATTTATATTTATTTTTATATTTCTATTTATAATTATGTTTATGTTTAGGTATGTTTATTTTTTATATGGTTCACAAAGTAGTTATATCTAATTTGTTAATTATTAAAGCCAGCAAATTTTCGTACATATTTGCATACATACTAACATACATATGTATATGCATTTACGATATTTATAAATATTTCGTCCCATTCATTCTGTGCTGTGACATATTATTCCGATTGCGAAATTTTAGTTTCGTTATAAGAAACAAATACTTTATGTACATACATATATAAACCGAAATAAATAATGAGTTTATTAATAGTGAGTTTTTGTTTTTGAATTGCCTTAACTCGTTGCTGATTCATGTTTTCTATCAAAAAAAAAAAAAAAAAAAAAAAAAAAAAAAAAAAAAAAAAAAAAAACATTTTAATACAAATATACAAAAATACTAGTGCTTTGTCGGCAACTGACGTTTTGAAGTTGTTGCAGTTTGTTGTTTGTTGCCATTTCTACTTGCTGCTATACTATTTACATATACGTACATACCGTGCATATATATATTACCTTTTGCCTTAGCTAAAAGCCTATTACACTTAGCCGTTACTTGTTGCTTTCGAATATAAATATGTATAATTTTTATTTTTATTAATTAAAATTTTAACCTTTTTCTCCTTTTCATTCTCTTCCACGATCCACTTTTAGTCACATCTTTAAGCGACCCACAACAGCCCCAGCGTACTGCCAAAGGAACGAATGCTACAACCACAGCCAACACTAATACAGCACACTTAAGATCAGCCACCGGTGGGTCAGCCACATCGGCGGCACACACCACCACAGCCGGCACTTCATCGAAGGTGCTCATCAAGAAGTCGGGCAGTAATTCGTCGACGCAGAGTTCCAATCGTAAGGACAGTTTCGGCTCATATGATTCACTCAACGATATACTCTCTGAAACAGGCTTGCAGAGCGGCAATGTTGCTGCACAACGTAAATCGTTGGAGAATAAAAATTTAGATTTGGCGGCGAATGCGGCGGACGCTAGTAGCCGATTGGCATTGAAGAAGCAACAATTACAGCAGCAACAACAACAGCAGCAACAGCAGCAGCAGCAGCAACATTTGCAGGAGACAAAAACCATATTGACGAACAACGGTGGATTTACAACAACGACCACAACAACAACAACCAGCATGATGTCGTCCAGCACAGCCGCGGCTCTGACCAATGAATTGCGCAAGAGTTTGGAGAATCTGGATGAAAAGACGAAGATAACGCCACCACCAGTGCTGACGAAGAAGCCCACCGTGACAACGAAGAAGCCATCGAGTGTTTCGGGTGTTGCGAGTAAGTTGTCTGAATTAAAGTTAAATAGAAGAAAAATGTAATATCCCTCCTTCTTCCTGTACAGGTAATCTCTTCGGCTTTGGTAAGCAAAAGACGAAAAACACTGACAGTAAACTCACCACAGCGGTTTCACATGACATTGCCGATGGTATGGGCAGCAGCAAAATGTCCACCAGCAGCCAAAGCGAAGCGGTTGTCATGCGTCGTGCCGCCACCATTGCGGTAGAGGATTCAGATTTCGACCGCCTCGAACGTGCCTCCATATTACCGGACATGCGCGCGGGACGTGTTAAAGCGCCCAAACGGCGACCACCGTCGGCTGCCATAAATATCATAGGCGAAAGTAATAATAACAACACAATTTACCTCAACGGCAGCGGTGCTGGCGGCGGTGTATCTGCCGGTGAACTCTCACAAGATGAGAGCAAATTACAATCATCCGACGAGAATTCCACTGGTGAAGAGACTTTGGCCAAACCCAAGCCACGTGAATGGGAGAAAAAGAAAGCGCCTTGGATGGAGGAGCTGAAAGCATCACAAGTAAAGAAAAAGACATCACCCAATGTGGAACCACGTACGCAAGCGGCCGACAGATCGTCATGTTTACTGGGCGATGATGTTAAAGTGACGAGCAACAATCACACGTCGAGTATCAGCAGCAGTAGTAGCAGTCACACACATAGTAACAGCGCAACCAGTAGCTCCGTTACAACCACGACGAAAGTTCACTCGTCCTCAACGTCGGTTTCGTCGAGCCAAATGCAGCAATCGATGACTGTCGAAAGTAGTCAACAACTGTTGAAGAAGGAATTAAATTCAAACACTATTGCTGACATCATGACAAAGAGTATGAGCAATAAATTTACCACTGACTCATCACTGTCAGCAGCAGCGTCGACCAATGCGCCGCCTATTGATGATGTGCGCATACGCCCCAACAGCCTATCAATACGCAACCGCAGTATGTCACCGTCGATGTTGGAAAGTAGCGGTGCCGCGAGCAGTGCGCGTTCAACGGCAATGAAGAGTAATGCTACGGTGGCACCAACAGAACCTAGCTCCAATGGCACGGTGCAGACAAATGTGTCGGCGACGGCGACGGCGACTGTTGCAGCGTCCAGCCAAAATTCAGCAGGTGCTAGCAATCATTACCAGCAACGGACCAGCACTGGTACTACAGCGTCACTAAGTGGTGATGGCACACGTATAGGCGAACTGGAGCGTCGTGTAGGTAAACTAGAGCTCACTGTGGTGGCACAACAACGTACTATCGATGAACTGATGCGCTTACTGCGGGAGGAAACGGATCGGGTGAAGGTGTTACGCGGCGAACTGGATAAATATGCGCAGTGCGTGACGCAAGTTTAATTGCCTAGCAATATGCTGTAATATAATGCTTATTGTTGTTAGCAAAATGTAGCGGTGTTCAGTAGTGGTTGTGCCCCAGTCCCTCGTAGACACCCCAAATGACAAATGCGCTTGCGGGGGAAGAATGTAGAGCGCAAATGGGTGGTTCTTCTTATTTACTAGCATATTTCACTGCATTCCAATTTATTTTATAATGCGTTTTTTTTTTTTCTTTGATTGTCCTTCTATAGTTATGTGATTATTTTATTCATACTTTTAAGGGCATTGTAAAAAAAAGTCCCACAGGTAGTGTATAACGAGATTTTGTATGCGACATTAGTATACCTAGTATTCGAAATGTGCTAATTTTTTTTTTTTTATCTATATTCTTATTTTGCTTGAATTTCTCACTGCGTCTACGATCGGATCGTAAAGTGGATGAGCCTAAATAATTTGCTTTTTATTAACTACTTAAAATTGGATTGCTGAAATAAGAAATAAAAAATAAAAAAATACCCAGTAGGCATAATTATAAAAGTGTGAAATACTACTATAAAACGATATTAATAAAAGATAATTGTACCATATCGAACTGATTTTCAATAAATTAAAAACAAAAACAATTACTTGGTGTAATAAAAAAAGTAAAACTTATATCGAACGCAGTACTTAACAGTAAAATGCGCTGTTTTTAGAAATTAGTAAAAACCCAACAACTTTTATACAGTATGTATGTTTAAATATTGGCATGTGTTTAGTTAGGGTACGCAAGCAAGAAAATAAATGTTTAAAAAGTTCACTAAAAAAAGGAACATTTAAATTAAATTTAAATAAATTCGATGTTATAAACAATTTTGATATTGGCAATTTAATATAACATTTTAATTAACCTCCAAATCCAATTCAAATAAGATTTACAATTACAAAAAAAAAAATTAATAAATTATGTTTGTTTTGTTTAACAAAAAAAATCTTACAACTACAAGCAATTGCCATCAAACTGTTAATAATGCATATTCGTGTATGCCTAAACAAAGCAAACATACCCAAAGCTAAAGAAATTACGTAATTTAAACAAAATCTAAGGGTTTAGTAGTTTTCTTTTGCTATAAATCCCAACAGCAACGTTTTCCTTTACTTGTATAAATATTAATAGTTGATAACTATTATTTGTTTTATTCGAAATTTAATTTTCTATATTTCTAAGCCAATCAGCGTTCCCATATGCAATGCGCCTTCATACATACTTATTAATAATTATAATTATTATTAATTTTGTTTATAATACGAAATTCGGCAATCATGTATTATATTATATTAAAAAGAAAGACATTTAAATATTATTAGTATATAATACAAATTGAAATAATATAAAAATAAATAGAATTCGTACGAAATTAATTTTGTTTTCTTTATTTTTTTATACGCATGTATAGATGTTTAAAGGCATGTACATATGTATGTACGTACCTTTGTGTTTTAGCATTGGATCAGCTTTAGTGTATGTTTTTGCCATTTTTTGTATTCATATCCACAATATTAGTTACAAATTATTTCGCAATTTTTTACAATTTAAGAAAAAATTAGTTTTTTCTTGTAAATTTGTAATAATTTATTTTAATAATACTTTTATATTTCTGATAAATATTTTAGCGTTCTAAAGAGTCACTTGTCTTTTTCTCTTCTGCAACTTTCTTTTTCTATCTTTTCGCACTTAACAAAATATCTACAGACAGCAGTCGGCGTCACGTCGTGGTAAATTCGATAATTGGATGTTTTAAAATCTATTCTATTTGTGTTTTGGAGTATCGCTTAAACTATTTAAAAAACCAAAAAAGAACTACAATAAACTAAGAATTGATAATTACTAGTTCTATGGAAAACTTTAAAAAAGTTATTTTCTATTTATTGCAATTACAATATAACTACTTAATTATAAATATTACTATATATGTATGTATTTAATAGTCGCCAAAATAAAACTACTTTTTATTTAATTATTCATTGAATTTATAATAATATACTATTTTGACAATCTGTTAACTGACAAAAGGGCTTAAGGTGTTTCAAGGCTTACTTAATTTAAGTTAAAGTTTTTTGAATATTAAATATTCCATAATTAAATAAATAAAAAAAGTCAATTACATTAAGATTTAAATGGAAAATATTTGACATTGAATGGTTAATTTTTAAAATCATATCGAAAAGGAGTTAATCACAAAATGGAAATAAAAGTAAGTGAAATTATTATAAAAAATAAAAAATATTAATCATCGGTTTTGTAAAAAAGGCTCTCATATCAGTCAGACTTCCGCCTTGGACTAACTCCACAACACACTAGCTCAGTCATAACTGTAATTTACGTTGTTTTAAATGGGTCATGTGGGTTTATGCGGCTAAAAAATTATCTGATTCCAAAAATTTGTTTTTACACAAATAATCGGCCTTATGCTGAATATTGTCATCGGCAGGGAAAATGACGATACGGTAACAATGGTATGCCGTTCAACGCCATCGTCGTATCTGACGATACCAGACGTCGTTGTTGCGGTATGCGTTGTCGCCATCGTTTTCTGTCGTTTCTTATGCTGCTACCACCCATTTTACATACCTCGCGGCCTTAACACCCGACTGGAAGAGGAATATCATACACGAGTTATCGATGCTGCTAACAGCGACGAAATGTTGCCAGCTGCCAATGTGTTTGCATACTTTTAAACAAATTTATAATATATATGTTCGAATATAAACGGCAATCAAATATACGGGAATAAATAATTAAATGTGATCTCGTTTTTAATTTTTTTTTTTTTGAAAAAACTACTATATTTCTTAGTTTATTTAATATTCGTTTAAAATAGTCAAATAGTCAATACTAGTAACCTTGCATAGCAGCGAGCAATGAGCTAAACCGGTTTAACGGAGAAAATGAAGTCACCGCTGGTTTATGCGGATCAACCGTCAGTAACGGCATCGGCTGGCGGTGACAACTTTTCATTTACACTGGCGCTCTCATAAGGTAGTTTGCTATGGCTGAGAGGTATGTAAGATGGGTAATTGCAGCATAAGGCCGAATAATTGAAAAACAACATTCCATTTAGGCAAATCATTAAAAAATTTAACTAAAACGCACTACGTGTATGCATACTAATAATAAAAAAAGAAAAAACAACGTTCCATTCTCTTAAAAAGAAAATTTGAAACGAAAAGAACTGTTAATACGATTTTTTCGCATAGGTCAGTCCCTGTGACACTTCCCGGAGAAAAAAGTAGTCTTCCTGATAATGTAAGCAAAAAGCCACTTGTAAAACGAATTTCAAGTAATCGGTCGGTAACTTTTAGAGATTACCAAGGGAGCGGAGATCTTCCTCTTCCTCTACTTCAACCAGCGGGTTGACCGGCGACCGCATCGAATACTTTCAAAGTAGGGTTGCTTTCATCAATTTCGACGACAGGACCTCTCTCTCGTTGTCATCGTTTAACTTAGACAGTTCATCGTTTCGTCATTTGCGGTATTCGCCGTTGCCAATG
Organism: Ceratitis rosa; assembly: GCA_037013455.1. NCBI lineage: Eukaryota > Metazoa > Arthropoda > Insecta > Diptera > Tephritidae > Ceratitis > Ceratitis rosa. The sequence goes on from JAWMAG010000006.1 coordinate 11,322,747, forward strand.
CGCAAAGAACCATAAATCGTTCGCCAAACTTTTCTAACGAAAGTTCCCAGAGCCGACTCATCAGATGTCGACATCATCCACACTTCTGCGCTATAGAGTAAGACGGGAATGATGAGGGACTTGTAGAGTTTTAGTTAGTTAGTTTTAGGTAGAGAGACGACTTTATTTTTCACTTGCTTACTCAGCCCAAAGTAGCAAATGTTGGCAAGAGTAATTCGATTGGAATTTCGGGATCACCATCTCCGGGTGTTTCATTTTCACTGGCAGGCCGGAGAGCATTCCCTCCATAAATTCAGTATACTCTGGGTATCTTTCACTAGATCTTCTTCCATAAGTCGCCGTGTCAGCTTCTCTAGCTGTTCATACTCACGCATTTCGACTGTTGTTATTGCAGCTTTTCGACGTCGAACATTCGTTGTGTTTATTGACGGGCGTTCTTTGATACACAGACAAGGTGGTGATCCGACAAGATAGTGATCCGAGTCGATGTTGGGTCCTTGGAGTGTACGCACGTGGTGAACACTGCAGACATGCCTTCCGTTTATCACAGCGTGATCGATATGGTTGTGAGTTTTTCGATCTGGAGACAGCCACGGAGCTTGGTGAATTTTTTTTCGTGCTGGAATCTAGTACTACAGGTAATCGTATTTCGAGCCACGGCGAAGTCGATCAGCCTCAACCCATTTGGGGATGTTTGGTCGAAGAGGCTGGTCCACCCTGCCATTGACGTCGCCAAGTACAATTTTGACATCGTGGCGGGAGCAGCCTTCATAAGTATGCACCAGAAGGCATCCTTGGTCACATCGTCATTTTCTTTCGTTCAGCGTTGGGTAGAAAAATTTATTTTTGATGCTGATTGTGGCGGGGCGTTTATCCACCGAAATGAATGCCAGTACTCGACGATAGAATCTCTTTCCCTCCAAAAATCCGACACCAAATTGGCGCATCTTTCTACGTACAGCGGCCAAGGACCCACCTTCTTCCATTCTTGTCCCGTCCATCGCACTTCTTGGACTGTGGTGATGTTAGCCTTTAATCTTATTAGACCTCAACCAGCCAGGCAGTGGCGCCTTCCCTATTAATGAACCGGACATTCTAGGTGCATGCCCTCAAATTGTGATCCTTAAAACGTTTGCTAGAGTCGTCATCAAATTTTTTTTTTTTATTTGAATGAACACTTCTCCAGCCTGCCGAATGACAACGAAAATTAAACCCCCGGAGATGGCGAACACGAAACCCTAATCGATGACGATGGAAAAGACGTTCCGTTGGCCGATCATGACGAGGTTCCAAAAGCGATTTTCCGCCTAAAGAACAACAAAGCGGCTGGAGTTGAGGGTCTATCGACCGGACGAAATATCCCCTGCCATCAAGCAAACAGTCATGACATTCGCTCCAACAACAATGTCAGCCTGGAAATTCAACTCAGAATCACTCTTACCAGCAGGTGCTACTTTGGACAAGGAGTAGGCAATTAAAAAGTAAAGTCCTCTCTCGACGAACGAAAACCACACTCTACAAGTGGCTTATCATTCCCGTCCTGCTACATAGTGTGGAGACATGGACGATGGAAACGTAAGATTTATGGTCCTTTTCGAGTTGGTAACGGCGACGATGAAATGATCAGTTGTATTAGATATATACCGATATTGACATAGTTCAGCGAATCAAGAACCATGGTTATAATGGCTTGGTCATGTGGTCCGGATGGATAAGAATACTTCAGCTTTGAAAGTTTTTGCTACAGTACTCGCCACTCCGTTGGAAAGACCAGGTGGAAAAGGACCTGACTGTACTTGGTAAAGAAAAGAATTGCAAGTAAGTAAGTAAGTATGTGTTTTTCCCCGCCCGCAATTTGTAACTAAATGTCAAAATTGTGTTCTCGTTGCCAATTTTACTGGCTTTTTGCCTCACTGAACGCGGTTCAATAAAATTCAGTAATGATTGTTACTGCACATTAGGTCAGCGAACAGGACTATTGGTTTTAAATTGACTGATTGCAAATATTACTAAACGCATTTACCATATATAGATAACCATTTATTTTCAAACAAATATTCATGCATGTATGGTAAAGATAACAAATTGTTCAACGTGGCGTATGAGCGACTTTTGAACTTATTAAATGTGAACATTTTCAAGGGAACCAATAATTAATTTGTTATAGATAAAAAGGCGCCGTTAGCCAAGTGGTTAACATTGCGTACCATCACTCAGAAGGCCAGGGCTCGAGTCTTGGTCCAACCAACATTCAAAAATTATAGAAAATGAATTTAAATAAAAAACTAGATTAGTCCTCGGTAGGGAATGTCAAACCCTCGAGTGCGTTTCTGACATGATGTAAAAAATCTCCTTGTTAAAATACATTGGCCATTCGGAGGTGGGTTAATATAAACTATTCAGGGACCAGGTTGGAAAAACATAAGGAGGCATACCACAAATTGGTGGAGGAGGAGCTCGGCCGAAAATCGCTTACAATTATGTTATATATATACACGTATGTATATTATATGGATAAAAAAGTTTCCTTAACAAATTCGATTTGCTTTTCAGTTCGCTGCTATCAAACTGTTAATTATGGATTCAAAACTCAGGCGTTACAGAAAAAAACTCACTTCTAAGATAATTTACGCGGAAGCAAACGATATCGATACAGTTTGAATACGTACAAAAGAGTTTTCTTGGCGCACGCTACAAATCAAAAAAGAAGCGCGGCCAAATAGCTGGCGTTTGCGAGCATCGAAAGCCGCTTTAGCGGTTAAAAGCGTCAATTATACATCTGCATATATATATATACATACATATATATTACATTTGTAAGCCCGTTGAATATTATTAAATTGAAAAACACTCACTAATTGCAATAATTTTTCATCTTCCCAATACGATTCCATTAGTAGCCGTTATTAGTCGCCGGGACCGCATAGACGTGTAATATGGATTCTTCAAGAAGTACTGAATCAGCATTAATTGTTGCTTTAACACCCTACGTACGGGCATTCTCATTATTTGCCGTATCGATGCCGCCATTCTTCATATTACATACAATTCCATCAAATCGGCATGGTTCATTATTTATTATACGTACAATTTTCGCGTTATATGTGCTTATGCATTTGTTGGTCAGCTTTTGGATTACTTACGTCTATACCACGTTACTTGGCACTTTTCTGAAGGAAAATTCTTTAGACCTTATAACATCCGTTTTCAGCATCGGCATCAACATCGCACAACTCTTGGTACAAATAGCGATATACACACAAGCAGTAACCGGTTACTACGCCCTACGAAATATATTAATTACTGGTGTGCAACTTGAAAGGGACATAAGGGAGCAGTTTACCACTGGCTGTTCCTTGTCGTCGATACGTTGGCGTCTGGGTGTTCGTGCGGGACTTTGGCTTTTGATATGCTCTACATTCGTACCCTATCTGAGTTATAGACTCACCACCCAAAAACTGTATCCTCTTAAACGTGGAATAAGCGTGTTTTTCAGTTGTCTAATTCAAATTAAAGGTGTTGAATATTGTGTTGGTGTGCAATTGGTACAGGAGCTTTTGCTTTTGGTCCAACAACAATTGGTACATTTGAGACATAAACTACTGCGTTGTGAGAGATCAGAAGCGCGTTGGATTTTATACACCGAATTGCAAAGGAATCAACAACTTTTGGCGCGTGTCTGGAATCTTCTAAATCAAGTGGAACGATATTTTTGCACTCCAATGTTAATGTTATTCTTCTACAATGGATTCGCCATAATCCAGGCTATACACTGGGCATATATTAATTTTTTGTTAGATGATTTGGACCTACGTTTATGTAAGTGGGTCGCCAAGTGTAGAAAAAAATGATTTAATCTGAGATACGGGGGAGCGTTGTTATGTTTGCGGAATGAGGGTGTCGTAGACAGGCGATAAGGCTTATTTAAATCGTAGCGTGTTCAGTGACTAATAATTAATATAAATACGAGCATTCATTGTCATTGGACAAAAAGTCTTTTAAGCAACATAACCAAGTGAAAAGTAAAATATGAAAAACATCGAATATCGTGCCGTTGAATAGTTTCTTACCCAGCAAAAGAAACCAATGGCGACCATAATGAATGATACGTCATTGATTTACGGCGACTATTGTTCGGGAAAAAATCATGATGTACCAGTGACATAGTTTAGTTTATTTGAACAAGGAAAGGAATCCCTAAATACAACCCGAAGTCGGGCAGCAGCATCGGTGTGACTACAGCAGAACTTATTCAAAAAGTTGAAATTATTGTCTTCGACGATGCTCGACTAAAAACTAAATAGCTCGCAGAATTGGTTGTAATATCCGATACAAACAGCCGTTCACAAGAGCCACGATGCTTTGGTCGCTCTGCATAAGTTACAGTCCACACTCGGCACCATGTGATTATTATCTGCTTTCGAAAATGAATGATGATGAAGTCAAGAACTCAGGAAGGCAATATCGGCGTATTTTGAAGATAAAGAGAAAAGATCCAAGGTCTATAGAATAAAAGCTTACGACAAGTGCGAAATCTTATGTTTAATGACGAAGTTGGTTCAATTTTGTGAGTTGCTGAAGATTTTAAAATAAATTTTCATAATTTTATCCCTAAAACTACTTAAGATTTTGACTATAAAATTCTAAATTCTTACATTAAAATTTTTCAAATTTAATAATAATCACAATTAAAACGTTCTGAATAGTTTTATGTCGAAGAAATGTATTTTAGTTTTCAAAAATTTTTAAATGATGAAAATTAATTTTTTTCTATAGCTAGCAATACTAACTTATGGTTTCATGTAATACGAATAGCATGAGAAAATAATGTTAAAAACGTTAAAAATTATCAAAAATCGAAGCGAACGTACATTATTATAAAATATTCAATAGGAAAAGAGATTTTCGCATATTTTCCTTGTCTGCTAAAGAGCTTTTGGAAAATGGATGATCCCTATTTTGTGAAAAAATCGTGTTTAAAAATTCGAAGTGGTGAAAAAGTATGCAGTGGGATATTGTGGACAAAAATTTGAAAAAAAAATTGTGTGTAATTTATATAAATTTTTTGTGAAAAATTAAAACAAAAATGAGATATAGTAGAACATTCGTTAGTCGCCTCATGTTATGAAATTAATGATAAAATTTTTTTTGCCTGAAAACTTAAAGTTTTGGCAATAAGAAAACTTGAATTCATCGGATAGGTAACAATATCTGCAAGAATGAAGTATTGATTTGAAAAAAAAATGGTACTTACGTATTAAATTTGTGTAACTTTAACTTATTCACATTTGGTAGTACTCGGCCACCTCGAACTTGATTTGATCAAAACTCTACACATTTTTTTTTTTTTGCAAATTTTTGCGCCATTTTTTCATAAAAAGTGGCCAAATATGTGACGTTTGTATGTAAGATCAAAAACAAAATTGGTATAATTTTGTTTTCGTCTGTATAAGAAATTTCTCCCATATTTATATACAAAAATATAAAAAAATATTTTATTATACAAATATCAAATCTCATCCACTGTATATATGACAAAGTTGGTTCGGTGACGTCAACGGTTGTCGTAACCTTGTATTCTATAAACCTTGGAAAAGATCTACGATTATACTATGAGGGTGAAATTAAATTAATGGAAAGATCTGAAAAATGTATCTGTCTTGCTGGTAAATTTACTAGAAAGGAAAGATATTTCTTTTCTAATTCCACCCCTTATCTCCCATTTCTCGAACATAAAATCGCTATCTCGTATATACCATACATATGTTTGTATGTATATGTATATAATTTTATACTTTTTATCCAATTAGGTCGTATTGTGAACACTGTTATGCTAATTGCTGCTTTACTTTTGCCCTGCTACCTGAGTCAGTGCTGTATTGATGAGGTATTAGCGTATTTTATTTAACTTTTTTTTTGGAATACTGCGATACTGAAAATCGTCAAATTTTAGTACAACCGATTCGGCACAATGTTGCACAAACTAAAGACCGTTGGTATTGATGAAAACCTTAGTATGCGCTTACAGGAATATTCACTTCAGCTCATGCATCAACGAATGCTATTCACTTGTGGTGGTTTTTTCGATATAAATTTGAAAAACTTTGGTGCGGTAAGTTCAAAAAAAAAAATGTTGTTCCTTACTGGGAATCGTAAACTAAAAATAGAATTTCATTTATTTAGATCAGCCTAACGATTACTACTTACATTGTTATATTAATTCAATTTAAATTGCAAGCTGAGACGGAAAACAAATCTACTCTGGGCGCTCGTTTTGAATGAAGTGCAGCAACAAACTCTTATATATGATGTTTTCAAATAAATTAATGTGCTTATATTTATATATAAAGATCACATACAAATAAAAACTGCATAATTTACGTTTTCACCCTGTCTGAAACCTTGTTTAGTACTGAACGGCTCGAAGAGGTTCTAACCCATTCTGACTGCGTTTCTATTGTTGTCCAGAGTCAATTTACACACAGCCGTATAAGTTTTGCAGGAATACCAAATTCAGACATAGCGGCGTAAGATCAGCTCCTTGCTATGCTATCGAAGACACCGTGCGGGCTCACCATTTCCGGGCGTTGCACTTTCACTGCCATTCAACAGGCTGGAGAAGTGTTGCCTCCATACTGTAAATATGTTCTGGACATCGGTATCATCCACTGTGTTAATTCCCCTACGACCACACACATAAAAGCTCCGAGAGCTTCATTAGGAGGCTCCTATACATCCACCTTTTTGTTTGGACCATGGCAAATGATTTAACTGCTGATAAATTGGTTTCAAGAGAAGCCTGTGAAAATCGATTGCCAAATAGAGGCAAGTGTTTCTTTGAGAGAGGAATGACATTGCCTTCAAAAGGTCAAAAAGTTATCGGTTAAAACTGTGTATATTTGACACAAATCGGTGTACTCTAACTATGGTAAATACCAGGTGTGTTTGTTGAAGTTTGCCGGTTTTACTAGTAGATGTCGCTAGCAATATGTATAAATTTCTTTGATTTGGCATGTATGTAATTTTTTTCTATTGATATTAACCTACAAAAATACGTAAGTCACATTCCGCCAAAATAATAGCGTCATATCTGTTTACCTCAGTGAATACACGTATGTCGAGTTTCGTTCCAAGTAAATCGCATTTGCGGCATTCGTTGCTTTTCTTATTTCATCAAAAGAAAATAGCAGCTGAAGCTCACCGGTTGCTGGTAGAAACTTATGGTGAACATGCTCCAGTGATTAGAACATGTGAGAGATGGTTTCGTCAATTTAAAAGTGGAGATTTCGATTTGACAGACAATGAACATCCTGGTGCAGCGAAAAAGTTCGAAGACGAGGAATTGAAAGTTGATCCAACCCAATCGCAACAAAAGTTGGCAGAAACATTACATGTGACTCAAGGAGCAATTTGTCTACGTTTAAAAGCCATGGGAAAGATCCAGAAGTATGGAAAATGGGTGCCACACCAGCTGAACGATAGACAAATGGAAAATCGAAAACCCGTTTGTGAAATGCTGCTTCAACGATTCGAAAGGAAATCTTTTCTACATCGAATTGTCACGGGGGACGAAAAATGGATTTATTTTGAGAACCCGAAGAGAAAAAAATCATGGCTTTCCCCTGGTGAAGCTGGCCCATCGACTGCAAGGCCAAATCGCTTTGGCCGTAAGACAATGCTCTGTGTTTGGTGGTACCAGTGTGGTGTGGTGTACTACGAGTTGATAAAACCTGGTGAAACGGTGAACACGGATCGCTACCGACAACAAATGATCAATTTGAATCAAGCGTTGATCGAAAAACGGTCGGAATGGGCCCGAAGACATGGCAAAGTTATCTTGCAACATGACAACGCGCCGTCTCATACCGCTAAACTGGTGAAAGACACATTAAAAACACTTAAGTGGGAAATATTATCGGACCCGCCGTACTCTCTAGATCTCGCCCCGTCCGACTATCACTTTTTCGCATCGATGGGACACTCCCTTGCAGAGTAGTGCTTCGCTAATTTTGAAGAAGTCGAAAAATGGCTCGTCGAATGGTTTGCCTCGAAAGAGAAAAAGTTTTTTTGGAATGGTATCCATAATTTGCCTGAGAGATGGGCGAAATGTGTAGAAACCATTGGTCAATACTTTGAATAAAAAAATTTTGAGATTCCTCTGAAAATGAAGTGTTTTCTTTATCGAAAAACCGGCAAACTTCAACTAACACACCTGGTAAAGCCTAAAATGAAATTCAAAAATAATGGATGACTTGTTACTTGACCTAATATTTAAATTTTAACTCTTAATTATATTTTATAATGTGAAGATTTTAAGAACAAAATAATTGGTGCTTTGTACCCGCTGAAGCGATTTTCGGCCGAACTTCTCCTCCAATTTGTGGTTTTGCGCCTTCATGTTTTTCCAACAAATGGAAGGTTATACAGTTTATACTAACCCGCTTCCGAAGGGTTGATGGTTTTTTATGAGTAGCCTTTAAATAACAATGTAAATTAATTTTCCTAAATTTTTGGATGTTGGTCGGATCAAGACTCGAACCCTGGTCTTCCGAATGGTAGTGCAAAATGCTAATCACTCGACCATCACGGCCGCCATTTAGGTATATGTTAGTATCGCATTAATTAGTTATTCATCGCAACACATCAAATGTGCTTATGTGCTGATGAACACTCATATCCTTGATGTTAACAAATTACCCGGCGTGGCGTGTGGTGGCGTACAAGTGACTTTCAATACAATTTTCCAGTGTGTCTGATGTAAATAAGATATTTTTAGCATAGAAATAATGGAAGTAGCTTTATCACTTGCTTGACAAGATTCCTTTCTTTTTATTCATTTCTTACGAGGCTTTTAGTTGCAGTTAAGTTTTGTATGGAGTGGAGCGCCTTGTATTATATGAATTAAAAAATTTCTGTTCAAAACGGTTAAAGGTTTTTATTGAGTTCTTGTGGCAGTTGACACCAAATAAACGTATAAAATGCGTCCTGCGACATATTCCAGTTCCGCGCTAATCAAAGTTTTTACGCCCTACTTATGGGCATTCTCCTTATTTGCTGTTGTATTGCCGCCCTGTATCATATTACGCACATATCCAACACAACGTCAATGGTCGTCGCAATTATTTCGCGCATTTTTCACTCTATATATACTGGCACAATTGGTTACCGGCTGTCGGGTTGCCTACATAAACAGTGCGTTGATCAATAAATATGCATCGGTTAGCTCTTCGGATGGTATCACTCGCCTTTTAAGTATCGGTATTAATGTCGTACAGCTTATAGTGCAAATAGTGTTATATTATCAAGCGTTAACTGGTCATCAGTTTCTAACGGATATGCTTTTCAATGTGGTGGAACTAGAAAGGGATATAAGACAACACTGTACAACCGAGTGTACCTTTGCGTCTATACGTTGGCGGTTTCGTCTGCGTACCGGTGTATGGTTTCTAATAATTTGTATTATCTTTCCATATCTCAACTATGAGCTCGCTACCACAACACTCACACCACTTCAACGTGGCTTAACGGTGTTGTTTTGTACAATGGTGCAATTGAAAGGTGTGGAATACTGTATAAATGTGCAATTGGTGCAGGAACTTTTACATCTGGTCCAGAAACAGCTGTTGCATTTGAGACATGAACTGTTGCGCTGTGAGAACGTTGAACGTCGTAGAATTTTATACACTGATTTGCAAACGAATCAAAATCTTTTGGCGCGTATTTGGGATCTTCTAAATCAAGTTGAACGATATTTTTGTATACCAATGCTTACGTTATTCTTCTACAATGGATTTTCTATAACACAAACAATTCATTGGGGCTACATCAAATTCGAGCTTGATGATTTAAATTTACGATTATGTAAGTTCTTACATTCTACCTAATCGTATAAACATAGTTTTAATACCATTTGTTTGACTACTGAATATTTTGGAATAACTGCTGTAATTTTCACTAGATTTTCGAGGAATAGTATTAGTTAAAGAAATAAAAATCTTAGGTTGTGTAGCAAAAATGAAAACAAACTAAAGATTCCGTGACTTTGAGTGAAAAAATTTCAAATAAAAACTACACATATTAAGAGATCTTTAACAAATATTTATAGAAATTCGATAAAATTTAGCTAATTTAAAGGAATTTTGCATTTATTCATAACACGTTTCAAAATATTCTAATGCAAACGTTTTTTTTTTGTTTTTATGCATTTTACGTTCTGATTAATAATCTTAATGAGAGACATTATGCATTAACATTTGCTGCTTTAAATATAAGTTTATATAAGTTTATATTTAAAGAACATAAGAAATGTATAATAGGATGCGATTGCTAATTACTGTACCTAAAACAGTATATTTCGATGTCGCATGCGACATTGAAAAAGAACATTAGCAAAATACCTATAATCCACTAGACAGAAACAGTTGGTAATAAGTTGGATGCATAAGAATCGCCCAACCAAACTCTCGGCGTTTCTGGCAAGACATTATCGTTGTGTGTGTGTGACGTTGTCCTAATGAAACACAATTCCCCTCCTGTTGAACAAAGCTGGACGTTTTTGGGCGAATGCTTTTTTCAGATAGTCTAGTTGCTGACCTCATAATGGACGATTCCTTGCCAATACCTCTAAACACACAACAAAACCTTACTCGCCATCAATGCTAGTTTAGTTTAGGAAAGTTTGTGCCGGCTCTCTCCCTTTCGACCAAGACCGTTTTCGTTTGATGCTGCTGTAAGCGATCCACTTTTCATCACCAATTACCATCCGTTTCATGAGGTTTTTTCTCCTTAACTCATGTGACACCTACATACCATACATCGAACTTCTTTGTGTATCCAAAATTTTCCAAGTGGTTTAGTTCCAGGAGAATTGAAACTAAGCGATTTCCATTATTTTATCGATATTTCCGACGATTGTCTATTATCAAGACCAGTATCAAGATCATAAAAACTATTCCCATTTTCAGATGTCTAACCTGCTTTTCCGCCATTATCGACGAAAAATTGTAGAATAGGTATAGTGTATTGATCCAGATCCCGGGAGGAAGAGTAGTCTTTCCAACCATATAAAACCATAAATATGATTTTTTCGAATAGATTGGTTCCTAGTATATGCACTTCACTAAAAAAAAATTCCGTACAAACCTATTCAGAACCCAAAGTAACTATTTATTTATAATTTGAAAGTAGATGTGGGAGGAAGAAAATTTAAGAAAAGCAAAAAATAGAAAGAAAAGCTCTAAAAATATATTTTGAGCAATCCAAAATTATCTTAAAGCCTTCTTAGCTCTAATTTTTTTTATCCATGTTCGTTATGTAACAATGACCAACAGAAGCAACCAGCATTTTCCATTCAAAAAAGAATCAGTAAGCATTAGTAATCATAGGGTAGGTTAGTTTATATTTTTTGTTTTTATTACTTTTATTAAATACTTTTATTAGTTTTTCGTTGTCAAAATAAATAGTATATTGAAAATATTAATCATCATTTATTATTAATAATTTTATGCGTGTTTACTTACATAAAAAGAGGAGAAGAAGCATAAAAGTATTTTAAAATGGAACAAAATGTCGCATGCGACAGTGATTAAAATTAGATAAAGCATAAACTATTTAATATTTTCGAATAAAATAAAAAGTTATATGTAGATAAATCAACGAGTAACATTAAAAGATATCGCATTATAATATTCCTTCAAGTTTCGCAGAAATCCGTGTTGATTTTTTTTAATTAAAAGTGACTTCCGTTTTTTTCCCATGCGAATGACATAGTTTTTTTGTATTTTTCTTATAAACAAACTATTGGTGAAAATGAGTTTTAGAATCTAGCACTAGTCAAGTGTATCCTTTGGTCAAAATTAATTAATGCTTTCGTCACACTTTGAATACGTTGGAATGTTGCCTTCGACATTAGAGAAATTCCCATATATTGTATGAAGTAACTCTAAATAACTTTGTTGAATATAATTTTATATAAAGTTTTAAAAATTTGTATCAAATTATATTTTTTGTATATTTTTCTTCTATTTTCTTTTCGCAATTATTTAGGTCGCATTGCCTTTGCCGTTGTAATAATTATTATTTTGTTTATACCTTGTTATTTGAGTCAGTGCTGTATTGATGAGGTAATATCAAATGATCAAAGCTAAAATAGTTAACCTTTATTGTTTACATATATGTATAAAGTTATGTTAACTATTAACATTTTAGTATAACCGTTTCGGCACAATGTTACACAAACTGAAGACTGTGGGCATTGATGAGCTTCTTGCCATGCGTCTACAAGAATATTCACTTCAACTCATGCATCAACAAATGAGTTTCACATGTGGCGGTTTCTTTGATATAAATTTGAAGAATTTTGGTGCGGTACGTAAGCTGGTTCTAAAGTTTTGTTTTTCAATTACATTTAATAATCATTTATTTTTAATTTTTTAGATAATATTGACTATTACAACATATGTTGTCATTCTAATTCAATTTAAATTGCAAGCGGAAACGGAAAGGCAAACTAGTTTTGAAACTCGATTTGAATAAAATTTCTTACAAGTGTACAGAAAAGTAAATATTAAATACAAAAAAAAAATAGAAATCTATACGAGTATATATGAAAATCTTACGTTCGTTTTTGAAGATTCGCAAAACTCCAAAGGTACCTACTGTTTGACTTGAAATTACGTCAGATTGTTTATTCGGTTCCTGGAAAGGTTTATACGACTACTCTTCTCTCCGGGATGTGAAGTAAAAATATAAGAAAAAAGAAAATATATTTACATAACTCAAAGAAACAACTTCTAAAATTAAATCCTTTGAATAAAATCCAGCTAAAAAAGATATCCCACATAAAGCTAAATTTGCAACATTAAAACATATTTTTGGTGTTTGGATAATATGCCTAAAAAGAATACTTTTCTTTCCTAGAAATGGACCAGCAGAGGTCTGAAACGAGATCCAATTTGCTCGAAATATATAATACCTTATTTATGGGAAAGGGATCCTCGACAGATTGAAAAAAAATTAGTATGCTTTGGATATAAACGTAGTGAGATCAATAATCTAACAAAAAAACTTTATATATTGACTTATATAATTAGTCTACTAGTATTCTCTAAAGGTTTAAAACAGTTCTTCACGATATTTTCTTTGCGATGTTTCGTGTGCGTATAAGTTTTTATTATTATTTTTTTTTATATATACAAGCCTTATTAGTTGAAGAAGAAAGCAAACAGAAAAAACAGAAAATGAGAGAAGTCGAATATGAAAAGCTTGATAGTTTTGAGAAAAGTTGTGTCGATTTAGAGAAATTTTCGAAAACGAAGCAAATTTTTGTGGGATCCAAAGAAGTGATCTAGTCACTAATCATTCCCGTCCTGCTGTGGTGCGAAGGCATGGACGAGGACAACATCTGATGAGTCGGCGTTAGGAATCTTTGAGACAAAAGCTTTACGCTTTATGGTCCTTTGCACATTAGCAACGGCGAGTACCACTGTCGATGGGACTATGTTGAAAAGCCTCCAACTTTGACAGTTTTCGTTTCGCATCGCTTACGCGTACGCTAATTAAGTAGAAGATTGTTGTTTAGTTTCGGGTTTATATGTAAAATCTTGCGTTCAGAAATAAATCTTTTTTACGGACAAAGTTTTAAATATTATTTAACATATCGAGTATTAGATTTCGATCTTTAGCGAAGATAGAGGAAAGAGAGAGAGCCACAGTTTTTGGAGGTTATGAAGAATTTCCAAAATCTATACTAAAAGTATTTTTTAGAAGCCAACATTATTTAGTATTTGAGAAAATTTACATACAAACTTTTATATTATAACTACATTTTGCAGGTACATATGTGTAATCAAGTGTTTGCGCATTGGCGAAGAGACAAGTACAAATAATAAAGCTTATCTCCATTAATAGTTATAAATTTAATTGAATCAAGATATCTTCTAAAATTATTTATTGGATAGAGACAGGAGTTTAAAATGCATATATAGTACATACAAACATTTATAGTTATATAATGGCTCTTTTCGGCAGTAAGCACAGTAATGTAGTAATAAAAAGGAAAATGTAAATAGTCGCCAATTGGCTTCTGAATTGAATAGAAGTTTCGTTTCTCTGTAAATACTTATTTTGCCACGCTATAAATTATGGAAACACTTGAAAGTAAAATATTTCGAATTTCGTTAAAACCGTATCGACGTCTCATGATATTTCTGGGAATAATACCTTATACAAATTACGAAAGAGGCTTTTGTTGCAAAAAAGTATCAAAGTTGAGTTTTCACTTATTGGCCGTATTTACTTTGACCGGCTTTCTAATTAACGAACATGTAAAACGTTTGCAGGAAGTAATTTACAATCTTGACGATATCTTCTCCTCCGTAATGGACGGTTTGGGCTTTATCTCTTTAATAGCCGTGCAATTAATAGTACATTTAGAAAGCACATGGAAATCGCAAATGTATCAGAATATCTTCAATAAATTCGAGCAAATGCGTACAATATTGTTACAGAAATTCGATATGGAATTCGATTTTCCAAAGCTGAAGTCATGTATCAAAACGTTACGTAACCATTTTGCAATCTATTGCACTTTTTTATTATTTTTTGTTATCTTGCTTGCTCTACAACCGATTCCCACCGTACGTTTTTTAGTCTGTTTGCATGCGGAGATTGTGTTAAAAATTAAAATATTTGAGTTTATGTATTTCACCGTTGTATTCATGGTGATGTTGGATGATTTATGTCGTGCGGCAAGAAAACAGCGTAGACTCCTTGAGGTTGCTCGCTTTGAAAATACATTTCAACAACGAGAATATTTGTTGGGTTTTATTGCCTTGCAAGACTTACATGCTTTCCTTTGGGAAAATGTACAGTTGCTAACGGAATACTTTGAATGGAGTTTGCCAGGTTTGCTTGGAAAACAACTCACTGATTTGACACTTTTAGCTTATTGGGCATTTTTGAACATAGAAAGAGGAACTTCGTTAGTAATTAGATATTGTGAGTAGTCTTATATAGTATTATAAAATGATATTTATATTTATTCATACATACTTCGTATACATAGATCTGATCGTTATTTGGCTGATCCGAATATCGACCTTAACCATGGCATGCTACCTTTGTACTATGTGTGAGCGACGGGTGAGTGTAATCCTTAAGTAATTATCTTTTAGTAAATGTGTACACATACAAAAATATTTAATGAAATATAATATAAATACCAGTGTTTATGTATACTTGAATATCAGGACAGGGAACTGCGATGTTATTTTAGAAATTGTCTAAAGGATCGTCGTAATCAACTTCTCATGAAAAGCTTACATCGAATTTCAATGCAACTATGGCAGGAACCCATTACATTTGATGCAGGAAACTTTGTTACAATTAATATTGGGACTTTGGGCAAGGTAAGCAGGAAAAACCCCATAACCATATAACATAAATGAAAGATAAGAAAACAATTTCTATTTCAGTATTTCTTCACAGTTAGTATGTATATTGTAATTTTGATACAATTTCGTTTGTCAGTATGAAGAGCACCATAATTTCAAGGCAATTGAGTATTTGTATTTGTATTAATATACGTGTATGTATTAATGTACATTTGTGTTTAATATATAGCTCAAAAAACAAGATACTTCAGTATTTAATAAATATACAATTCATTTTCTGTAAATGACTTATTTAGATGTAGATATGTATTGAGACAACTCACCCAGCGTTCTTTCATTTTTCATAAAATCCCCACAACTTAAAAACTCTGTTTTATTTACGATTACATATGTATATACATAGCAGCGCTCATACGTGTATGTTTTCCGGTATGTACTATTGTAATGGGAAAAGTTTACCGGATATGTATACATACATACTGATGGTTCCGCTTACTTTAACACTTTTTTATTATTAAATTAAGATATATGCCTTTAGCTTCTATTAATAATGTCGAAACAAATTTAATTAATAAATAAACGATAAATATTTACACAAACTTTTTAATTCCACAATTGTACAGGAAATGTGGCAATCGCTTAAGCTTTGCTGAGTCAAATTAAAGTAAAATATGGCTGACATTCAATTTCCTCAGATCTTGCCACATTACTGCAAATTCAATAAATTGAATAACAAAAACTGCAGTTAACGTGGCAACGTAATGTTCATTCGTAGGCGGAAACAAACAGCTGACACCACTTGATTATGCTTCTTGATTTAGCCAATATTACCATCTCGCGTAAATAGTTTTGTGCATGATGTGGTGGTTTTAAATTGTTTAATCAGTAACATTTAAATTTGCCAGACTTATTAAATACAGTTACATAAATTAGCAGTAATTAAGGAATGTCGTTTTAGTTTTCAGTTGTTCTTGTTCTATACATATCTTTCTCTTTCTGGCTGCATATAAGCCACTTTACACTTGTTTAATTAGTTTGGATTAACGGCAACACTGTATTATATGGCGATTATAAAAATAAATACACTTGTTATAAGTCATCCAAAACTCTAGCCATTTTATCAGTTTATTAAAGTTTCTGGTTTTAATTTTATACGGATTATAGGCATTTGTACTGTTACCGACGCAGTAAGTACGAACAAATTTATATTTATTATTAAATCAATTTATAATAATAAGAAATTGAATTTCTCTCTACCAGGTATTTCCCAACATACCAAACTTGTACACACAAACGTATGCACATAAATACATACATACATACATACCTATGTATATGAATAATACTATATTATACAAAATAAATTGTTAATCAGTACCATCGCAGTATCAGCAAAAATGAAATTTTATAAATTCGATTACAACCGCACAGAGTGGGAGATACCAGAAATTTATCAAAAAGCGCAACCAGTTGGTTCTGGCGCATATGGGCAAGTGATTAAAGCGCTTGTCGAAGGTACAAATACGTATGTAGCCATTAAAAAACTGACCCGCCCCTTCCAGTCGGCAGTACACGCCAAACGTACTTATCGTGAATTACGTTTATTAAAGCATATGGACCACGACAATGTTATTGGTTTACTAGACGTATTCCATCCTCACGGTAAAGACGTAACAGTCGAAACATTTGAACAAGTTTATTTAGTAACACAGTTTATGGATGCCGATTTAAATAATATCATAAGGACTCAGCGTCTTTCAGATGGACATGTCCAATTATTAGTGTATCAAATACTTCGTGGTCTCAAATATATCCATAGTGCCGGCGTTATACATCGTGATCTGAAGCCGTCCAACATAGCTGTAAATGAAGATTGTGAGCTACGTATTCTTGACTTTGGTCTGGCACGTCCAACAGAAAGTGAAATGACAGGCTATGTAGCGACAAGATGGTATCGTGCTCCAGAAATTATGTTAAATTGGATGCATTACAACCAAACGGTTGATATTTGGTCAGTTGGTTGTATAATGGCAGAGTTACTTACAGGGCATACTTTATTTCCCGGCACTGATCATATAAATCAGCTAAATCTTATTATGGAAATTTTAGGCACTCCTCCTGATGATTTCATGAAAAAAATTTCATCGGATAGTGCACGAAATTATATAAAATCATTACCGCCTATGAAAAGAAGTAACTTTAAAGAACTTTTTAAAGGTGCTAATCCCCTTGCTATTGACTTGCTAGAGCAAATGCTAGAGTTAGATTCAGAAAAACGTATTACTGCAGAGCAAGCACTGGCACACCCATATATGGAAAAGTACTCGGAACCAAGTGATGAACTAACTTCACAATTATATGATCAAAGTTTTGAGGATATGGAGATGTCAGTAGAAAAATGGAAGGAATTAGTATTCAAAGAGGTTATAAACTTCAATCCACCTCCATCATTTACTAAAATACTGGAGCAAAGACAGAAAACATAAAAACAGGCTGTGCAGTATCCAACATATATTATATTTAAAAGCGGCAAACGATAGAAATCTATATTAATCAGCACACGATATACCTTAATATATTTTTAATACTATTTTTTGGAAAAAATTTGCAGGTGAAATTGTAAATAATTTTTTATACGATTTTGTAGTTTATATTTTAATAATTTAAAATTCAATATACGTACCAGTGCCTTGTTGAATCGAAAAATGGTGATACAAAGTAAATACTAAATGTATTATAAAATGTACAAAATAAGCGCCTAAAGTAGTATTGTTTGTATGAATGTATATATGTATCTATGTATAAACTGTTTCCATTTGCAAAATATAATTAATTAATTTATTACCTTGATTGTTATTAAATAAAAAAGTACTTTCAAAATACATATATTTGTACGTGCTGTTTATTAGAAACTGGAAATTGGCATGAGCATGAGCCCACTGGCACCCAAAGGTGCAGATAGCAATTCTCTTCAAGCTCCTTTTATCCAGTAGGTAAAGGTTTTTTCTTTTATAAAGGCAAATGTAATTTTTTTTACAATGCAAATTTAGTTATCGGCAGTAGTAACAATAATTGGAATTTTAAAGCAAATAACTTCTTCGTTCTTAGCGTTCTCTGCTACCCACATCATAGTGCCGCGTATCTAGAAACGAATAAATTGATAACAGTATTTAATAAAATAAATAATAAAAATAAAATATTTTTTCCTTACATTGGGAAGAGTGCTTGTAACAAAAACTTGGGCATAGTAGGACATTCCATCACTTTCGTCAATCAAACAATGTTGATCATCATCACAAGGATCAGGCGTAATAAGGGCATTTGTTTTAATAGCATTAAATATCCAACGAACGCGATGCTTTAAATATGAAGTTTGCAAAGGAGTAGAGCAAAATAGATTTTTTTTGTTAATTATATAAATAATGGCAAAGTTAAATTAATTTTTTTATAATAGTATCTGAAATGCCAAATGGTGTGTGGTGGGTGACCGTATCAATGGGTATGTCAGGCGCTACGAGTACTACCTCAACAAAGGCCCTGGACGTTATCCGCGACATCAAGCAAATCAACTTGCAAGTGAAGAACAGCTAGTGAATAGCTAGCCACCTAACAGCCCTCGACAATTTGGCTCAAATCAAACTCTGGGGGAAATGGCAGCCTTTTAAAAGTAATAACAGAACTCGGGCTAAACGAACAGTTTGAAAGGAAAAAGGAACGCTCCGCCAAGTGCAAAACTTCCCTACTAAGAAAGAATGCGTGGAAGGTAAGGTCATTGGCAATACTGAAGGTACCCAAACGTATACAGATAGGTTTCAATTCGGGGCAAGAACAGAAGCAGGGTCCTTCTGCGGCCGCCCCAATAACCAATGACTACAATTCAGTCTTACATGCAGAGATTGTGAGAACTAAATGGCAATTAAATATGTCAACACAAATTATGATGATATATAAAGAGGTGATTAGCATTCTTTCGTGGGTAAACATAGCGAATACCACTTGTATTCCAGGTCACAAGGATATGGAAAGCAAGGAAAAGCTCAGCAGCAGCTCGCTCTGGCGTGGATGATAATATCGTCAAATTGTTTAAACAGAGGACCATAGAGGAACTCTTTAAGACCTGGAACACTTCCAACATATGACATACTACTAAACTATTGTGGCAAATTTTTGTGGGATCCAAAGAAGTGATCTAGAGACCTAAACAAGTCACTAATCATTCCCGTCGTGCTTTGGTGCGGAGGCATGGACGATGACAATATCTGATGAGTCGGCGTTAGGAGTCTTTGAGACATAAGCTTTACGCAGAATTTATGGGCTTTTGCACATTAACAACGGCGAGTACCAGATCGATGGAACTATGAGTTGTTCGAGATATACGGCGACATTGACATAGTTCAGTGAAGTGTCATGTACACGAGACCGAACGGATAAGAAGCCTCCAACTTTGACAGTTTTCGCGTAAGCGATGGGTGAGTGTAATCCTTAAGTAATTATCTTTTAGTAAATGTGTACACATACAAAAATATTTAATGAAATATAATATAAATACCAGTGTTTATGTATACTTGAATATCAGGACAGGGAACTGCGATGTTATTTTAGAAATTGTCTAAAGGATCGTCGTAATCAACTTCTTATGAAAAGCTTACATCGAATTTCAATGCAACTATGGCAGGAACCCATTACATTTGATGCAGAAAACTTTGTTACAACTTTGGCAAGGTAAGCAGGAAAAACCCCATAACCATATAACATAAATGAAAGATAAGAATACAATTTCTATTTCAGTATTTCTTCACTGTTAGTATGTATATTGTAATTTTGATACAATTTCGGTTGACAGTATGAAGAGCACCATAATTTCAAGGCAATTGAGTATTTGTATGTGTATTAATATATGTATTAATGTACATTTGTGTTTAATATATGGCTCAAAAAACAAGTTATTTCAGTATTTAATAAATATACAATTCATTTTCTGTAAATGATTTATTTAGATGTAGATATGTATTGAGACAACTCACCCAGCGTTCTTTCATTTTTCATAAAATCCCCACAACTTAAAAACTCTGTTTTATTTACGATTACATATGTATATACATAGCAGCGCTCATACGTGTATGTTTTCCGGTATGTACTATTGTAATGGGAAAAGTTTACCGGATATGTATACATACATACTGATGGTTCCGCTTACTTTAACACTTTTTTATTATTAAATTAAGAAATATGCCTTTAGCTTCTATTAATAATGTCGAAACAAATTTAATTAATAAATAAACGATAAATATTTACACAAACTTTTTAATTCCACAATTGTACAGGAAATGTGGCAATCGCTTAAGCTTTGCTGAGTCAAATTAAAGCAAAATATGGCTGACATTCAATTTCCTCAGATCTTGACACATTACTGCAAATTCATTAAAATTGAATAACAAAAACTGCAGTTAACGTGGCAACGTAATTTTCATTCATAGGCGGAAACAAACAGCTTCTTGATCTGGCCAATATTACCATCTCGCGTAAATAGTTTTGTGCATGATGTGATGGTTTCTTAACTTTTAAATTGTTTAATCAGTAACGTTTAAATTCGCAAGACTTGCTAAATACAGTTACATAAATTAGCGATAATTAAGGACTGTCTTTTTAGTTTTCAGTTGTTCTTGTTTTATACATATCTTTCTTTTTCTGGCTGCATATAAGCTACTGTACAATTGTTTAATTAGTTTGGATTAACGGCAACACTGTATTATATGGCGATTATAAAAATAAATACACTTGTTATAAGTTATCCAAAGCTCTAGCCATTTTATCAGTTTATTAAAGTTTCTGATTTTAATTTTATACAGATTGTAGGCATTTGTACTGTACGAATAAATTTATATTTATTATTAAATCAATTTATAATAATAAGAAATTGATTTTTTCTCTATCAGGTATTTCCCAAGGTACAAAACTTGTACACACAAACGTATGCACATAAATACATACATACATTCATACATACCTATATATATTAATAATACTATATTATACAAAATAAATTGTTAATCAGTACCATCGCAGTATCAGCAAAAATGAAATTTTATAAATTCGAATACAACCGCACAGAGTGGGAGATACCAGAAATTTATCAAAAAGCGCAACCAGTTGGTTCTGGCGCATATGGGCAAGTGATTAAAGCGCTTGTCGAAGGTACAAATACGTATGTAGCCATTAAAAAACTGATCCGTCCCTTCCAGTCGGCATTAGATGCCAAACGTACTTATCGTGAATTACGTTTATTAAAGCATATGGACCACGACAATGTTATTGGTTTACTAGACGTATTCCATCCTCACGGTAAAGACGTAACAGTCGAAACATTTGATCAAGTTTATTTAGTAACACAATTTGTGGGTACCGATTTAAATAATATCATAAGGACTCAGCGTCTTTCAGATGGACATGTCCAATTATTAGTGTATCAAATACTTCGTGGTCTCAAATATATCCATAGTGCCGGCGTTATACATCGTGATCTAAAGCCGTCCAACATAGCTGTAAATGAAGATTGTGAGCTACGTATTCTTGACTTTGGTCTGGCACGTCCAACAGAAAGTGAAATGACAGGCTATGTAGCGACAAGATGGTATCGTGCTCCAGAAATTATGTTAAATTGGATGCATTACAACCAAACGGTTGATATTTGGTCAGTTGGTTGTATAATGGCAGAGTTACTTACAGGGCATACTTTATTTCCCGGCACTGATCATATGAATCAGCTAAATCTTATTATGGAAATTTTAGGCACTCCTCCTGATGATTTCATGAAAAAAATTTCATCGGATAGTGCACGAAATTATATAAAATCATTACCGCCTATGAAAAGAAGTAACTTTAAAGAACTTTTTAAAGGTGCTAATCCCCTTGCTATTGATTTGCTAGAGCAAATGCTAGAGTTAGATTCAGAAAAACGTATTACTGCAGAACAAGCACTGGCACATCCATATATGGAAAACTACTCGGAACCAAGTGATGAACTAACTTCACAATTATATGATCAAAGTTTTGAGGATATGGAGATGTCAGTAGAAAAATGGAAGGAATTAGTATTCAAAGAGGTTATAAACTTCAATCCACCTCCATCATTTACTAAAATACTGGAGCAAAGACAGAAAACATAAAAACAGGCTGTGCAGTATCCAACATATATTATATTTAAAAGCGGCAAACGATAGAAATCTATATTAATCAGTACACGATATACCTTAATATATTTTTAATACTATTTTTTGGAAAAAATTTGCAGGTGAAATTGTAAATAATTTTTTATACGATTTTGTAGTTTATATTTTAATAATTTAAAATTCAATATACGTACCAGTGCCTTGTAGAATCGAAAAATGGTGATACAAAGTAAATACTAAATGTATTATAAAATGTACAAAATAAGCGCCTAAAGTAGTATTGTTTGTATGAATGTACAATATATATGTATCTATGTATAAACTGTTTCCATTTGCAAAATATAATTAATTAATTTATTACCTTGATTGTTATTAAATAAAAAAGTACTTTCAAAATACATACATTTGTACGTGCTGTTTATTAGAAAATGAAAATTGGCATGAGCATGAGCCCACTGACACCCAAAGGTGCAGATAGCAATTCTCTTCAAGCTCCTTTTATCCAGTAGGTAAAGGTTTTTTCTTTTATAAAGGCAAATGCAATTTTTTTTACAATGCAAATTTAGTTATCGGCAGTAGTAACAATAATTGGAATTTTAAAGCAAATAACTTCTTCGTTCTTAGCGTTCTCTGCTACCCACATCATAGTGCCGCGTATCTAGAAACGAATAAATTGATAACAGTATTTAATAAAATAAATAATAAAAATAAAATATTTTTTCCTTACATTGGGAAGAGTGCTTGTAACAAAAACTTGGGCATAGTAGGACATTCCATCACTTTCGTCAATCAAACAATGTTGATCATCATCACAAGGATCAGGCGTAATAAGGGCATTTGTTTTAATAGCATTAAATATCCAACGAACGCGATGCTTTAAATATGAAGTTTGATCACCTGCAAAGGAGTAGAGCAAAATAGATTTTTTTTTGTTAATTATATAAATAATGGCAAAGTTAAATTATTTTTTTTTTATAATAGTATCTGAAATGTCAAATGGTGTATGGTGGGTGACCGTATCAATGGGTATATCGGGCGCTATGAGCCCTGGACGTCATCCGCGACATCAAGCAAATCAACTTGCAAGTGATGAACAGACAGTGAATATGGTCCAAATCAAACTCTGAGGGAAATGGCAGCCTTTAATAAGTAAAAACAGAACTCGGGCTAAACGAAAAAGGAACGCTCCGCCAAGTGCAAGACTTCCCTAGCAAGAAAGTATGCGTTGAAGGTAAGGTCATTGGCCATACTGAAGGCACCCAAACCTATACAGATAGGTTTCAATTCGAGGCAAGAACAGAAGCAGGGTCCTTCTGCGGCCGCCCCAATAACCAATGACTACAATTCAGTCTTACATGCAGAGATTGTGAGAACTAAATGGCAATTAAATATGTCAACACAAATTATGATGATATATAAAGAGGTGATTAGCATACTTTCGTGGGTAAACATAGCGAATACCACTTGTGTTCCAGGTGACAAGGATATGGAAAGCAAGGAAAAGGCGGAGCTCAGCAGCAGCTCGCTCTGGCCTGGATGATAACATCGTCTTTCTCAGACACTTCAGCTTCTTCAAATATTGTTTAAACAGAGGACCATAGAGGAATTCTTTAAGACCTGGAACACTTCCAACATATAACATACTACTAAACTATTGTGGGGCAGCGTGGATAGTAGACAAACCGAATTGTTACCTGCATTAAGCAAAGAGAACTTCTTATGAGTATCTCAACAAGTAAAGTGAAATCGGCTGAATACAGGGATTAAACAGAATATCACAAAACTCGGGAGCACCCTTTGGCTCCAACCTCACAGCTGTTCACAAAAGTTTAGATGGAATCAAGGGAAAGCAAAATGAGCATACTCAATGGCTTAGGTGAAAATAGTTTATTTCAAGCGATAGTACCCATACAAGAACACGTACTGATTCCTCTATATCTTTCGTCTTTGAAAACAGTATTATTGTTTAGTACCAAATTCAGTTTTGTAAATAATACCGTTTGTTGTTGTTCCTTTTACATTCTCAATAAACATCTTTCGAAATAATGATGATAAATTAAACTAATATTTAGGACCGCCCTGGCGTGTATATAACAACAACATGACAACAGAACAACGTCACTAGTCTCATCACGTTATCGACATTTAAATTGTGTATATACACACGAATATAGTCGTACAATACATGCCTGAGCTATGACCTCACTTACCGTTATCATAAAATAAAACTTTTACCAAGTATGTAGAACCGCGAACCATTTGACAAGGTATTGAAGAGCAATTCGAAACGCCAACGTAGAGTATGTCATATTCGGATCCTAAAAATAAAATAAAAATAAGAAATACAATTAAAAGAAAAAACAAAAGTTCAAATATTTATAAAAATTTGAGATACGTATCCGCACTGGTGTACTAACAAATTGTTATAGAATTTTATTTCATTGCAAATAAAAAACAAATATGAGAATCATAATTTTGTAGAGACGCAGATCTATAAATTTTAAAATTGAAAGAAAGAAGCTAAAAGAGTGTAAAATAAATTAATGTTTATATTATATTTCTTGCTGTACACATTACTACGAGTTGTACATACATACGTACCTGTGTAATATCAAATTAATTAATATTAAGAGCAATTAAATTCAAGTGGTGGTAGCAATATATTTATTTATGCACATAGATTAAGAAACACGTCAGTGGCATGTAGTAATGCACACCAGTTTATCAGAGTAATAAATTTAAATTTAATTGAACATTTCCTAAGTATGAATATGCATACATATACCTATATACATTAGTACTGCTCACTTTGTTCAATGAAAAAATATTTGAATTTACTTCTAATATCTTTTAATGTTTTTTAATATAAATCTCAATAAATGTAATTAAACAGCAACAAAATAATATCATTTCCGTATATTCTTTTCCGTATATTCTTTTCCGTGTATTCTTTTTATCTTCAAAGTACGCCGATACGGCCATTTTGACTTAATCATCGGTGATACATTTCCACATTTATCTTTATAATCAATCTATAATATTTCTTCCGAGCCTAAAAAGGCGATTCAAATTAGTTTCCCAGCTGATTATGACTTTTTATGTCACTTCATGACTCAGATTCATCTCCACTAACAATTCGACTCAATACACCACCATTTTTGTCTTTAGTACAAAAGTCTAAAAATGTGCATGAACCCTTTAAGCGTCATTGGTTTCGCGGAGGCGTGAAAATTCTCGGACAAAATGATGGTGCAGGATTTTTCATTATATCTCTCCACCTTTTCGGCGAGTTGTTTCTAATTTAGTCGAGTTCTGGCGTGATCAATGATTTCGATTCTGGCTGAGTAGATTTAGCCACGTAGGTCTTTTCGTCTGTTTGTACACAAACTAGTCCCTCAGTTGTTGAGATATTTCAACCAAACTTGGTACACAGATGCACTGGTACATGTAAACGATCATTTGTCGGAACCGACCTGATCGGACTATTATCGCATATACATATACGAGATTTTAGGTCTAAATCCTTCAAATTTGGTATGCTATGCGCATATAAAGTGTTATCGAAATCGAAACATACACCGATTTGTTCAGAAATCGGTCAGAACTCCGCCAAAAAACCATTTCAGAGCAGGATATTTGACATTGTCCCCGTAAATCATCGAAATCTGAAGACTAAAGACGCCTCAAACTAATATTTCCGATATGAGAATTAATATTTAATTCTAAAATAAAATACCAAAAATTTGATAGAATTAGGAAAGATATAAAGGCTTCAGCTCATCTTACTTGTTTTAATTAATTTGCCGCAAATGTTAAACTAAATAAAAATTTTTAAAATTAAAACTACAAAAATCTGTGAAGTTTAACTATCATTTTTGTCTATGTATTTGTAACATATATATACTATTTTTTTTTTATATTTAGATAATTTACCTTTAACCAGTCAGTTAACTACTTCTAAACCTTTAATGGAAGAAATGCAACGTTTAAGTATTGTTAAAATGGTTCTTTGATTTAATATAGACTTTTTCCAATACTTTATACAGTTTATCGGATGTTTGCAGCATTTATTTATATATACAATAATTAGGATTATTTATATTGTAGATCGAAAATTACTTTAGAATTTTACTTTGCTCGAAGTCCAAACAAATTGGTCTGGCCTAATGTATGCAGTATATGTGAATTGTCGTAAAAAACCAAAAACCCGCAGTATTATTTGCATACGTTTATATACATACATGAATAAAAACAAAAACACATAAGAGCACATACACTCAAATATGCAAAGTTTCAGGGGGGTATGGTAATAATATCAAATAGCTACTGTGATAACCAGTGACGGTCATATTTTAGCATACGAGTACATACCAAGTGTGTTAGTTGAAGTTTGCCGGTTTTTTCGATAAAGAAAATATTTAATTTTCAGAAGAATCTCAAAATTTTTTTATTCAAAGCAATGACCATTGGTTTCTACACATTTCGTCCATCTCTCAGGCAAATTATGGATACCATTCCAAAAAAAAAACTTTTTCTCTTTCGAGGCAAACCATTCGACGAGCCATTTTTCGACTTCTTCAAAATTCGCGAAGCACTGCTCTGCATGGGAGTGTCCCATCGATGCGAAAAGGTGATAGTCGGACGGTGCGAGGTCTGGAGAGTACAGCGGGTGCGATAATATTTCCCAATTAAGTGTTTTTAATGTGTCTTTCACCAGTTTATCGGTATGAGACGGCGCGTTGTCATGTTGCAAGATAACTTTGCCATGTCTTCGGGCCCATTCCGACCGTTTTTCGATCAACGCATGATTCAAATTGATCATTTGTTGTCGGAAGCGATCCGTGTTCACCGTTTCACCAGGTTTTAACAACTCGTAGTACACCACACCACACTGGTCCCACCAAACATAGAGCATTGTCTTACGGCCATAGCGATTTGGCCTTGCAGTCGATGGGCCAGCTTCACCAGGGGAAAGCCATGATTTTTTTCGCTTCGGGTTCTCAAAATAAATCCATTTTTCGTCCCCCGTGCCAATTCGGTGCAGAAAAGATTTCCTTTCGAATCGTTGAAGCAGCATTTCACAAACGGTTTTTCGATTTTCCATTTGTCTATCGTTCAGCTGATGTGGCACCCATTTTCCAAACTTCTGGATATTTCCCACGGCTTTTAAACTCGAGTCACATGTAGTGTTTCTGCCAATCTGTTGGATCAACATCCAATAACGCCTGCAATTCCTCGTCTTCGAACTTTTTCGCTGCACCAGGATGTTCATTGTCTGTCAAATCGAAATCTCCACTTTTAAATTGACGAAACCATCTCACAACGTCTCACATGTTCTAATCACTGGAGCATGTTCACCATAAGTTTCTACCAGCAACCGGTGAGCTTCAGCTGCTTTTTTCTTTTGATGAAATAAGAAAAGCAACGAATACCGCAAATGCGATTTACTTGGTACGAAACTGGACATATTCACTGAGGTAAACAAATATGACGCTATTATTTTGGCGGAATGTGACTTGCGTATTTTTGTAGGTTAATGTCAATAGAAAAAAATTACATACATGCCAAATCATAGAAATTTATACATATTGCTAGCGACATCTACTAGTAAAACCGGCACACTTCAACAATCACTCCATCATCAAGAACTATGTGCACGAGTTAGATTCAACATCTTTCACATAAAATTTTGAGCAACTCTGCTTACTTCATTTCCACAGCCACATAATTTTACCTTGATTATTGCCTCACGAATGTCAGTCCCAAGACATTTCTAACCAGTTCAGATTATAAATTTATTTGGCAGGAGCCTAGTACACTTTTCTGCGGGGTAAACACACGCCAATCACAGCTAATTCTAAGGTATGCGTTTGCCTATATTTTTAGCTGACTTTTGTTATTGGTTATTTGTTTTTGTAATACTTTGAAAATAACGGTGGAAATATTTTAGTGCAAGTTTTTTTTATCTATTGTACTTTTTGCGTCAAATGATTAGAAAAAAAGCTGCAAATGATTATCTGAGTAAATAAGAAAAGTTAAAGAATATATACATATATATATTTATATATAAAAATCGTGTGTGCGTTTGTTTGTCATTGAACTCGTCTTAAACGATTGGTCTATCCGATGAAATTTTCGAAGGATTTGAGAATTTTATGTTTTCTACATTTTCTTCCCGGAAGTGAACCAGGGACCAACCCATTCGAAAAAAGATCATATAAATGGTTCGATTTCATTGAAATTATGTTCTTTGTAGGAAGTTAACCATATTTTGATCTATTTGAAGCTTAATGAGGACTGCTCATCATTCTTTAACTATCTCCTTCTTTCTTTTTTTTCCCCATTCATTCGGACCATATGACTTAGCCAAAGTAGCCGCTGTCACTTAATTCATTGAACTATGTCAATGTTGTCGTATATCTCATCAAGATCATCGTCCCATCCACTGCGGTACTTGCTATTGCCAATGTGAAAATGACCATAAATCTTTCGCAAAACTTTTCTCACGAAAACTTCTAACGGCGACTCATCAGATGTTGTCATCGTCCATTCTTCCGCACCATACGAGTATAGCAGAGCGGCAATGTTGTGTGACTTGTAGAGTTTGGTCTTTGTGGCGTTGTTGGTTGTGTTAATACTGATTTCAAGTGGGACAAAAATATCAACAACTACAAAGTTTTGACTGTCTACGGAGAGGCGAATCGCGAATGTGACGACTGTTTGTTTGATGACAGGAGATATTTCAGGTGGTGGCCATGGAAATCTTCAAAAACTGTTATTTTTATAAATAAAAAATTGCTAACTACTCTTCAAAGGTGCCAAAATAATAAAACAAAAAGTTTCCTAGCGAAAAATGTTTGAAAAATCTAATTTTTTAGGGCTCCTAACTATTGTAGATGTAACCCCTTAAAAAGTTTATATTAATTGAGGTTTTTCAACTACGTAGTCAGCAATAACAAGATTTTTTTGAATTACTATCAATAATCAGCGGGGAAATCCGACTTGAGCGTTTGTCTAGCACTGTATTGAATATCTACAAATTTGATAACAAAGAAATTTAATCTCTGCATATTAGTCGGCTTGACCGAAAAAAAATTCCACATTTATACATATTTAACTAAATATGATAGGTAGCAGAAGTGGCTGAGTAGTTTGCAGCGCATACAAACATGCAGAGGGTCAAGAGTTCGAACCCTGGACAGATCAATATAGGTAAAATTATAGAAATTAATTTAATGTAATTGCAGTCTGACATGAAATAAAGCTCCTCATAAAAAACCATCAGATCACTTACAGCAACGTCAAACGAAAAGGGCCGTGCTCGAAAGGCAGTGAGCTGGCAAAAAAAGTCAACAAGCCAGCTTTGACAGGCAGGATAATTTTCTTGTGTGTTTGTTAGGAATGGCAAAGGATCATCAACTGTGAACTGTCCCCTACGGCCGAACTCTTAATTCGAACCTGTACTGTGAGCAAATGGAACGTCTGAAGGAAACAATTCCTCAGAAGCACCCAGCTTTAGCCAACGGGAATTGAATTTTGTTTCATCAGGACATAGCTAAGCCACACACATCGATGATGACTAACCAGAAGCTCCGAGTGTTTGGTTGGAAGGTACTCCGTCCCTCGCACCAATTGATTACCATCTCTTCCTGCCTATGGCGAATGATTTAGCTGCTGAAGAATTGACATCAAGAGAAGTATGTGAAAATCAATTATCCCAATATATAGCCAATAGGGACAAGGGTTTCTATGAGAGAGGCATAAAAATAAAGTTTTCGAACTAAACGGTGTATATTTGACACAAATCGGATAATTCTAATGTATACATATATAGGTATATATACATAGACTGCATTTGATAAATAAATTTATAATATAATTTATCGATAACAATATACAATTTATAATTAAATGATTGTGGATTATGCATTCAGCCTGGCGAAATGTCGTCTCATTAAGCGCAAAGTAATAGCGGTATGTCGGGGCGTATGGTAAACGTGAAACCGTGTAATTAAGAATTGTATTTATACATAGTACATATGATAGCATATAAATGATCTCCCTTATTGCGAAACCAAAATAATTTTGTTATACTTATACAACATACATATATACCTATAGTAGAAACAAATTTTACACCAAATTATCTCACGTATGTTATTAAAAATTAAAAAATTCTCATTTATATAATCAAAAAGCTCAATAGAACTTTATTTAAAATAGTTATTTAGTTAAAGTATTTTGAAAATATTTTTGAAAAATCGCACTAAAACATTAAAGTTAAAATTTCTTAAAATCAGCATTTTGGTGAAATTACTTTGCTTATTATTCAGCAACAACAAGAACCTTTGGTCATCGTTCGACATGGCCGATAACTTTCAAACTGATTATATCAATACAAAAAATTAATTAATTTATATCGTGAAGTGTTATTAATATTTCATTGTATATTATTTCTCGCTTGCAAAAAATTAATTAATTTAAATCGTGAAGTGTTATTAATATTTCATTGTGTATTATTTCCCGCTTGCAAAAAATTAATTAATTTATATTTAGATATTTACTGATTTTCAGCCGGCAGACAGATAATTAATAAATATACTGCTAATATTTAATATCAATGGATAAAATAAATAATTTTTTACTCTATTTTCGAGATGTTCATGGTGAAAATTCTGAGCAACCCATAAACATATTTTTTTTAGTTTTCAGAAATATTAATTTTTTAGTAAATAAAGGTATTGTTATTTATTTTTAAGTATTTTTTTATTTCTTCAATCGGCTCAAAATTTAAATTAAAAATAAATGCTGACTTTTTTATTTATTTATTTTATTTTATATTTTGTTCGCTCAGTAAAGATCTAACGTAGTAATGTAAGAATCCAAGAAACTTTATATTACTAATGCCAAAAAAAAAAAAATAATAATAATAGATAATAAAATAAAATAAAATAAAAACAAATAATAGATAAAAATAAATTTACTTTACTTACCACAATCTTCAAATGGTAGAGTACGTAAATTTAAAAGTTTTTTATAAATCTGATTCGGTACATTTTGAAATTCAATAGGATTACCAACTGTATACGTGATCCAAAACACATTTAGTAGATACAATAGTATGAAATAAGAATACCCTAGCCGCATTATTAACTGTTATTCGCTTGTGATTGGAAAACTTCAAATAGCCAATGCAGAAGTGTAAATAAATATTGTTTTTTAGAGTATTTTACTTTTTACTCGGCAAAACGTTAAACGATGGTATTGCGTTCAATATATAACTGGCGAAAGTCGTCAGATTAGCGGCAAACAGTAGCAACACCTGATATGGTGGCAAAACATTTGATTGATTGCTTATTGGTTTATTTTCTTTTTTTTTTTTTTGTTTTTGTTTTTGTTTTGGTTTTCCTCTTCTTTTCTAATCATGGAATGCAGTTCATTGATTTTTGTTGTTTAGTAAATAAAGCGGCATATCTTTGTATGTATACTCTTATATTCAATGAGTAAGCATGAGTATAATAATTAAAAAAAATAAATACATATATGATTAAATAACTAAGGCTTGTATTTTATTTGTGAAATATAATAAATTACATAGTTTATTTCATATTACTACTACATGCATACATTAATATTAAAATATTTTGATTACACTTTTTCTTAATAATAAATAAATATGTGTATTAGGAATAGAATAGTTATTTATTCTAAAATGCCTTTAAGATAATTGGTGTTTTTAATAAATCTAAAATCAGCGCGAAGTTGAATGAATTGGCGCACAACCGATTTGTCCAAGTAATTCTGAAATTACGAAACACAAGATAAAAAAATGTTTAAATAGCTGTAATAATGAATTTACATTAAATATTAAGTAATTTTCAACACAGCAATATTTTTTTATAGCAGCAATATATTTCTTTATAGTAACAATATATTTCTTTATAGCTACAATATATTTTTATAGAACAAAATTTTTTGTTTTACTTTGACAATATTTTTTTATACCAACCATATTTTTTATAGCAACAATATATTATTTATAGCAACAATATTTTTTATTTTACATCGACAACAATTAATTTTTAGCAATATTTGAATTTTTTAGTATCTTTAGCTACGCAAACAAATTTTATTTTCTAAAATGATCAAAGCATACTTTTAAAGAAACGTAATTGGCAATTAAACGTAACAGTAAAACACTGAAATAACTCACCAAAGTCTCGCCGGTACAAACTTCTTGTAAATTTTCTGGTTTCACCAACAATAAGTTACACAGAGCATGCAAAATATCGAATAATTGAGTAACTAAAGGATTTTCCAATTCGCGTATACATTTACGATACTCATTTACATCACAAATCGCACACATAGCACCTGCTGTATTATATTGCATGGTTTGTAAATGATCAAAGATTACACGATGAAAACGTACACCAATTTCGTGTAGAACATTTTGTAAGTTATCACCATCCACACATCGTTTGGCCTGCTTTAGTGCCGGCTGCAAGTTTTGTACGACTTGTAGACAAGCCTAAAAATGAGATAATAAAATCGAAGGTGAGAAGCATTTAGTACGTGATTAATTCGGTAAATGTGAGTCATAAAATGAAACAAATCTCAGCAATAAATTTACCGATTTTGACTGATACAGTAATAAAGTTCTTTACGTATTTGGTGGTTAAAATTAGGAAATTAGTATTTATATTGACAAGAAGGAATATTTATTATCATTGACTCACTGCTGACGATATCGTGTCCATATCAGTTTCTGGCTTGTAATCTGTTTTCTTTTGTTCGTTCTGTAAATATAATTTAACCCAACTGATTATAGCATTAATAGATCGTTCAAGTCCCTGATCTAACGATTTCTCAATTTGCTCCATTAGTAAACGACGCTTGAACATAAAATCCGAATATTTTGGTGTATTACTGAAAATCGAAGTTTATAATTTTTTATATAATTTGTTTTTTTTTTTTTAATAAAAATTAACTTTACATAATGCAAGGGATCACGGCGCTATTTGAAAGTTTCTCCAACAGGTGGACAATGATATTGGTTTTCTGTACGACATCGAAAAAGTAAAGCTGTGGAAATGTTTTACCCTCCGCTATTGGTATTGCCTGCAGACCTAATTCCAACGCGTATACCACGTGTTCGTGCATAAGAAAACGTAACAAAATATCATTTAATTTAATAACGTTTGTTGGTAATTCCATCGCGCTGGATAGTAGACGACAGCGTTTAAGTGCAGCTTTTGCTTCTTGTAGCATGTTTATTGACAATTCCTCACATAAAAATGTCTCGCCACCATAGTCTTCAATCTGTGCAATATTTATGTTTGCCCGTGTACCTATTAATGCTTGCATATCACGCCTTAACTCTTGGAAACGCTCGGTGGGCTTCTTTTGATGCTTTTTATTAACATAAAAACGCTCTAGTTCGGTAGAACACTTTGTTGTCAAACATCTTGATTCCACTTCCACGTAATTTGCCAAGTGTTTTGTGAAAATTTGTTGTGTTAACTTTTGTAACAAATCATCGTCCATAGTCGACATGTATATTTGCAGGTCTGAGGATAACTTCAACGTTCTGACACGAAATAGAAAAAATACCAGATATTGCATACAAGATTTGATTTGATTTGTTCAAGAGCATACGATTAACATTATACTAAAGAATTTAAGGATTATATTACCTTGAATACAGCTCGTATAATGTACGTAAATATTTTTCCTCATCTTTTTTATCGTCCAATTTTGTTAACGCATACTGATGTAGTTTTAATTGATAAATATTAAGAATAAACTTGGACATAACTTGTGCCGGATTGGCAAATACTTTTTTGATAATTTCATAATGATGTTTGCACATAGGAGCTATACCTATAAAAATATCCTTACCGCCGTAAGGAGTCTTTTAAGAGAACAGATAAAATTTTAGAATATACATATTCATACAACTAATATTAAAACAACTCACCATTTGACTTTGCTCAATATAAGCATCGATACACTGTGCATAGCCCTTGAATTGAGATAGAATTTGTGCCAATTTCTTCATCTTTTCAATATCTTCACACTTTTGTGCCGTAGCAAATTCTTCAATAAGCCGTCGCTCCACCTCATCATACATTTTTTCAATTTTCCTTTTTGAATCAGCAAATTTTTCTACTGGCAAATCTTGAGAAATTGTATACAATTTTTGTATTACATCGGCAGCTTCGTAAAGACGTGCGGAATCGGTAAATATATCATTGAGTATGGGACCAGGTACAAGAAACTCGGACATGTGGTTTAGCAATTTTTGCGCCTCCACCGTGCGACTACGTGGCGTATTCACATTTTCTAATTGCTCACCAAGATGTATAATTTTACCAGCAACAGAATTGATTTTCTCATCCAGTTGACCGAACCAATCTATTGCCACTTGATGACGTTCTTGCAGTTTGCATATTTGCTTTGTGTGTGTTACTTGCTCTTGACGCAAAGATTCTTCGAGCCGTTCACATTTCGCTTGCTGCTTTTCCTGTAATATCTTCATATCTTTTATGGTTTGTATAAAAGTTTCATGAAGAGCAACAGGATTGAAGTCATCTGCATTTTTACCAGTGATTCCCACTTCATTGTTAATTCGCCATGTTAGCCGTTCTATAAATTCCGACACCTCGAAGGGCTCCTTTTTTAGCAAATAGCCACATATTAGTCAGATAATTGGGTATTGAACTTAATATAACTATACCTGTTCAAACTCATCCATGTATTGTGCCAACATTTTGTTATTTATTTATTTTTTCTATCTATATATGTTTATAAAATCGCCGAAGTAAACGTAAATAATTTTGCACTTGTTTGTGATTTTTCATTACGCCCTTTTTCTTAGTTTGTAAAATTAGTTTAATCAGCTGATTGACGTTGCCATATTATTTAAAAGATGATTTAATTTTCTAAATCGGTTCTTTTTGAAGTTGGGGTCTTCATGACTCTCAAAATTTAATTTATATACGCACATAGTTGTTCTACATATAATTTTTTTTCAGATAGTTAAAAATTGAAACAAAATATTGCATTGATTTTAATCGCCTTAATACTGCGATTATAATTTATTATTTTCTTTACTATTTTTTTATCATTGTTATTGTTGCAAATGTACATGTGGGTGAATATGACTACCTTTTCCACTCAATGATTCAAAGTTTTGGGTCTGAGCTGAAGCTGTCGATGTCATCGCTGCTGCCGCTGCAGTACTTGTACTAGCTATTATGTTGATGGCACTGGCTGCAGCAGATGACGAAGCCGTCATAGCAGAACTAGCCAGATCTGGTGCTGGCAAACGTCGGCCCTCAATAATGTTTGCACCACCCTTGACAGAGACAGAGGAAATTCCATTGCCCCCTCCGCCTCCGCCGCTTATCTCAATCGTAGGTGTCTCAACTAATTGATGCAAGTTTCGTAATTCCGTTGAACTACGCAGACTCGCTGATAGACTTTCACTTGAGGCCAAAGACGTCGATAAGGGTGAATTGCGGTCCATGGATGAAGCTACATCTGTTAATATATCAATGTTACTCATTTATAATTTAGAACATACATTAATAAATTCAAATACAAACCGGTTTTATCGGTGTCAGGAGAACAAGCATTTAGGAATACGCCACCCTGAGGTTTAAATACAGACATCATTATTTTTTCCTCCATTTGCATAATAATGGTTTTCTGTACGTCGTATTTCTTGTTAAGTGACTATAACAAATATAATATTATCATTACAATTAAATTTTTTATATATACATTACTAATAATTAATTAAAGATGAATATTAATAATATATGTATGTATATTAAATTAAAATAAATTTATAAAAACCTTAAACTTCTCCTCATATTCATCTTTTACTGTTTTAAGCAAACGTTTTTGATCTGTGATCACTTTCTCACTAGTCTGAAGCTGTGCTTGTAGTTCGTTAATTTTATGTTTTGCACTATCTAACTGCGATGTTTTTTCCTCCAAAACATGACGCAAATCTATAACAAACTATCTAAATTAGAAAGAAAGGTTTATGTATTCCAATGTGGTTTTACCTTTCAACTCTTTGTTGTAATGGCTTTGAAGCATGTGAAGTTCTTCGTCGCGTGCCTTAAAATTTTCTATTTCAGATAATTTATCGCGACATTTAATTTGAACCTCTCCCATAACTATAAATTCCGCTTCAAGACGCGCTAGTTCTTGCTTACATTGTAGACCCATATCCGCTTGTTGTTGTGCGAGTTGTAATTCCGAAGTTAAATTAAATATTTCACCACGTAAAGCTTCCAATTCGTATGTGTCACCTTTTCTATTAGCTTGCTCTTCAGTGAGGCTTGTTTGTAAGTTTTCGTTGGCCTGACGAAGGCACTTATTTTGCTCTATTTCACTTTGGTATTTCAATTTGATTTGGGTCAATTCATCCACATATAGTTGTTCGCGATCGTTGTGTAGTTTAGTGTTCCTTTCGATTTGCCGCACAAGTTCAGCATTTTTAGATGTAATACTTTTGACTTGCTCTCGCAAACGATCTCGTTCCATTTCAACACTTCGCTTATCACGACTACGACCCATAAGACGTCGGTTTCTCTCCGCGTGCATTTCACGTCTATGACGCTCATACTGTAGCTGTAGGCATATGAGTTGAAATTGTTCCTAAACGATGATATAATTTGTAATTAGTTTAATATAAAATAATTGTACGTTATATTGTTTGCAAAGGCGCATACCTGATCCAAATTACCGACCCTATCAGAACCGTCTTTCGACCGAATAGTCTGCGAAACATATGTATCGAGTATCTCCTGTGGCTGCAATTGATTTTGTTCGTGCACATTGCGTATTTGTACGCTTTCCAATAACATTTGGAATAAGGAATTTTCATAATTTTGTGACACGAACTCTATAGTTTGTGTCGAGATATGGTTGCGGGAGCTCGTTACAGCAGCACAGTCAAGTATTTGCTTTTTAGCAGCCGCAATAGCTAACATCTTCGCACTTTTTTGTAAGCGATTTTTGGGTACTTCATTATCCACTTCGGCAAAAAAGTTTATTGCTGGACATGATTTTGTTCGCCGAAGATTTCCCATTTTCAACTCAACCGCTTCCGTTTCACCTGTTTGCTTATTATTCAACATTACTTTCATACAATTGGAATCATTATAGCATTCGCTGACCATTCGATTACGACGTTTGATACCTTTTGCTATCAGCATTTGCATGGATCGACTTGTTGGAGTCTGCAATCCTCCTTCGGTACACATTGAATGATCTGTTTCGTTGCAATCTCTGCAAATTTTCGTAATATTTTCTAAAGTGGAGAATGTTGACGTTGATGTTGGCTTTAAAGCTGTCGACTGCATGAAAATATTTGGTATTGGTGTAACAGATGGCGTTGGCATTTGGGTCGATGAAGGGGTGGGTGTAGGTGTGGGTGTTGGAGCAGCTGATCCCAGAAATTGATTGTTGCTTGGCATGTCATTCGAATCTATATCGGGTGTTCCACTTTTAGCTAAATTAAGTAAGTACAATTTTAATATGTACTCATACCAATATATGTACATATGAATTTACTTACAATTTAATTCGTTGGGCGAGCGAAAAGCGCTTTGTTGTTTAGCCATCATCGATTCTATAGTTTGAAATGGGCTATGGGATCGGCTACGATCATGCACAATCTGTTGGATTCTTCTATCGTATGTGCTGGATACGCGAGTCACCACACGCGTATTTACTTCCTGTTCGAACAGCATCGTCGACGCTGCACCAGAGCCACTGTCAGTCACTGTGTCAGAGAAATTAAATTGGTTTTGATTTTCTTTGCGCAAAGGCGAAGATGGTTGACTAGCAAAAATGGCACGCACTGCATGGGGATTTGCCAGATGTTGTTGTTTAAGTTCTTTTAAGTCTTTCATGGGTGTAGTCTCAGGTGTTGCTTCCACAGCGGCTTCTGGTGGCGATGAGCCAGTAATGGCCGCTACTTGGTTGGCAATTTTTGAAACAGCGGTGCTTGCGGACGTTAGCGGTAACATATAAGGAGGTGTCGGTGTTAAGGGCATGGGTCCAGAAGCTGTTATTTCGTTGTAAGGGCTCCATATAGTACCTCCGCTAATGTTTCTATTTCCATCACATTCATGCTGCCAGGTAGACCCATTACTACTACGTATTGGATATTGTGTTTGTTTATCTCTTAGATATTCGGATGAGGAATAGTAAAACTTGTTCGTATTATAGGCGGGCTTACTGTGATTACTTCTCTTCACTTCCAACAACAAGTGATCATCAAACGGAACTTCATGAAGTCCTCTCGTTAATGGGATCACTTGATCCGAATTAAGGTCCTGTTATAAATGGAAAAAGTAAAATTATTTTCATTATCAATACACATGACTAAAAAAAAATTTGTCAGCACCTGATGCAACATTGGCAGCGACAATCTCGCACACTCTTCTACCACATCATGAGGCTCTTTTTCTTTCCAACGATTGACTTGGTTGATTTCACTCTCTATTGTCGCTGTCACTAGCATTGGATGCATACGCACAGTCTCCAACAAAGGCTTAATTGTGTGATGAAAAATCGCACCTTTATCTTTTTTTACAAAATCACTTAAGAAGGTCATAAAGCTACAAGGATACATCCCGTACAAGCGATGAAATAACATCTGAAGACCCAATTGCAAATGAACCAGCTTATCATCAGAAAGCCCTTTCGGATTTTGGCAATTCCATGACGCCAAATGGCCAAATACTTCAAACAAATCACCTAAAAGGTTCGGTACCAAATTGGGTATGATTGGTAACAACGTTATTATACAAAGTAGTGCACTCATTAATGGCACAATATCTTTCTCAGTCTGCAAGATAAAGTTATAGTTAGAACGAAATATAAGTTGGATATCGAAAAATTCTTAATCACCATCAATAATTTAAAAATGTCCTTAATAAGGCGATGTTTTTCAATTTTGAATAACCAAGTTGGATTGTTGCGGACCACAAAAAATAATAAATTTAACGCCTGTAAACGATGCGATTGCAGTTTAAGCCATTCCGACACACGATCAAAAATAAATATGTCATGTGGCGTCTGTACTTTGACCAAAACCTCCATAATACGTTGCGAACCAGTTTTATAGTAGTAATCCATCATGTAATACACGGGCCACGTCTCTTTACCTATAACAAACATCAAAAAAGTAGCAATTGGGATAATACAAATATGTTAAACAACTCACTCTGCGTAAACAATTCCACAAGTTTCCTCTTAGACTCCTCGCACTCTTGAGTTTGATTAGACTCCAAATCGGAAAACACCTTTTCTACATCCATACTTATTTTTGACGTTAATTTCTATTAGCTGTGGCTTGACAACTTTGGTAATTTACTCCAACTATGACTGTTCATCTACTTCCTGTTTATTTGTCTCCTGCATAAATTGTAAACATTCACAAACACATATATAGATTTAAGCACACTGCAGGAATTTGGAGATATATCATAAATATTATTTACATTCGGTAGTCTCGTCATATCCTCCAGAAGTTTGGATTTAGCTTTAAATTAAGATCGTGCTGAAAATTACTCCCAAAACCTCATTTTAACTTTTCATTCACCAACAGTGCAGCAAATTAAAGAGGAAGAACAATTACGTTCCTAATTTTCATTACATTTTGCAAATGTCATATAGAGAACAAGTCGATCAAAAAGCGACAGAGTAGCATAGAACAGCAGTAATGCCACCCTAATATTTGGTTTATAATTTAATTAATGAGATCATCACCAAAACATTACAAATTTTTTTTATAAATTACAGAATTTTTTTTTACGAGGGGTTAATCTTTTTGGTTTTTTAGAAAATTAATAAAAATCATATTTTGTATATGCCTTTGATGAACATTAGGTCATCATCAATTGCCTAATAAGTGCCCATAAACCCTGAAGTCATATACCTATTAAACCTTTATGTAGCCTAACGTGGCCTTTCCTAAGACCACTACCTCTTCTCCTAGGGGGAACGTGGTATTGTTGCATTAAATCGCTTATATATTTCTAAAAGCTAAAAACTTTGCTAAAGAAAATGAAAAAAGAAAAGAGAAGCAGATTTCATTAATTTCGTCCTTCGTCTTCATTTAATTTTCAAATATCAAAGCTGCTACCCATAGCAGTATCTTTCGTAAAAATAAAAATAAAATGAAAATTAAATAAATAGGAATCCGTGACGTCACTAAACTAACTTCATCAAATGTACAATAGACGAGACTTGATGTTTATTTGATCAAATAAGTTTATCCTTTTTTGTTTAAAAAAATTCATGTGAACCTAAAAACGTAAAAATGGGGAGAATATACAGAAATGTGAACACTTATACTGAAAAAAATATATTTCATACAACTTTTTTAATAGCATTTAGCTTCTTTCTTATATATTATATTATGTATTTAATTTTTCTTTTTACTATAACTTTAAATTTTTGAGCCAAAACATATGTATATCATTAAATTTATTATTTATATATACTTCGTATTGTTCAATTTTGCATCTATGTTTCTTAAAAAATTTCCTCAAATATTTGTTCACAATAACCTACTATCTCCAGTAATAAACTTTCATTAATTTAGTGTCCCGGCAGGTAATTTACCTGAGCATGACAATTTCAAGCAAAAAAATGGAGTTCCGAGAAACTAAGTAAGGGATTCTCCATAAATCACCTAGCTCGGCCAAGAGGAAGGGCGGGTGTTTATTTAAATGCCTCGAACCGTGGAAGGAGACGGGCTACGTCTGATTACAAGAATGGAGGGAGGAATACCAGACACTTACCAATCTGCTAGCATTTAAATATATTTCTTATATATATTTTTTATTTGTTGTTGAATACTCTAGGAATAAATTAAAATTACCACTATGTTAAAAAAAATCTGTATGAAATATAAATTAATTAAAAAAAGCTAAATAAGTAAAACTGCTGATGGGCAATAACAATTGTTAATGAATGAAGCGCGTTCGCTGAGGAAAAAACCAGTAAAATTTGCACCGAGGGAGCGCAATTTTGACATTTCGTTACTGGCTTATTCTTACTAGCATTTCTCACCGAACAGTATGATTTTCTAAGAACGTAGATTTCAAATCAGCTGGTCGTTCATGTGTTCCATCAGCTGATTAACTTAACTGTCAACTCTAAACAGCTGCAAGGCATCAGCTGATACACCATCGACACACACACACAGAGTATATTTCAAATGTGTTTATTTGTAAATTTTTTAGTATGAACAACTAAATTTTATCTTTACAAAATGTACAAGAAACTTATATTTAGTAAAAACTCTTTCCGACGGCTTTCAACTCAGTATCACGCTGCTAAAGCTCAATTACAGTAAATAAAATTTTTCATAGAAGTTAATCAAATTAAAATCAAAGTACATTTCAACAGAGATTGGAAGAGCGTTGTTGGCTTAGAAGTTCACGCACAATTGCTTACCGAATCGAAATTATTTTCTGGTAGTAGCAATGTATTTGGAGCGCCACTTAATTCCGCTGTTTCGTACTTTGATGCCTCTCTACCGGGTACATTACCTGTAAGCCAATTTGTTTTTTTTTTTTGGTAATTAACATTGTCGTAATAATCAAGTTTAAACTTTTAGGTACTTAACAGGAAATGTGTTGAAATTGGCATAAAGACTGCTGCTGCACTTGGATGCAGGATCAACGAAGTATCTATGTTCGATCGTAAACATTATTTCTATGCAGATTTGCCGGTAGGTATATAACCTTAAGGTATTGTTTTCCAAAGTGCACCCCAATAACATATCGACATCTTGAAAGGTTGGCTATCAAATAACTCAACAAAGAGCAGCTTTAGCAAATGATGGAAAATTAAAGTTTCCTGTCATAGTACCAGGCAAGAAAACATACTATAAAAAAGTGCGTTTATTACAGTTACAATTAGAACAGGACAGTGGAAAATCCTTACATGACGAAGCATTAAAGAGGTAATCGTTAACAATGTATGTATGTATTTATAATCATTCACATACACTACGGTAAATTTAAGGAGCCTCGTTGATCTTAACCGAGCCGGTGCTCCGCTTATAGAATTGGTATTTGCGCCAGATCTAGAAACTGGTGAGGAAGCGTCATCATTAGTTAAGGAATTAATATTAATCTTGAAGTCTCTACACGCTTGTTCCTGTAAAATGGAAGGTACTTATTTATGCTTAGTTTTTCATACATATATGATTATTTTACGCAAATCTAAATGGATTTGTTCATTTCAAAAATGTAGAGGGAGCGCTTCGAGTTGATGCTAATATTTCTATTCACAAGTGTGGTGAACCCTTTGGGGTACGTACAGAGGTAAAAAATATTGGGTCTGTGCGCAGTATTTCTCAGGCAATTACATACGAAATACAACGACAGTTCGATGTTGTTTCAAAAGGTGGTGCTATCACTAATGAAACTCGTTCTTGGGATGCAACAACTCGTTGTACAATACCTATGCGTGATAAAGAAGTGTTGCAAGACTATCGCTTCATGCCGGAACCGAATCTACCGCCATTACGTTTAAATCTAACTACAAGCGCCGATTCTAGTACAAGCTCCGATATTATTTCGGTAGCATCAATTACTAAAGACATACCAGAATTGCCAGAGGAGACTCGTTCAAATTTAATCAAAACGTATCAATTGAATCAAGACGTCGCTGTAATTTTAGTGGTAAGCTGTAATTATTTCATTTATTTATTTCTTCCTTTTTTCCTTACATGATCTATGCTTCATTTTTCTTCAGAATGAGCCTGTATTACTAGAGTACTTTTTGAATGTCATGGAACACATTCCTAGCATACCGGCAAAACTAGTAACTAACGTTTTAATAAACGATCTGCTAACTTTTTTCAACAAAGCTAATATTGACGTTGAAAGCTGGTAAGTTAACCACTTTAAAAATTTCTCTAATATATGTTCAGTATTTATTACTGGAACCCAAAATGGAAAACTCGCATAACTATTACTATTATTAACTTTGGTCCGAAGTATGAAGGTACCAGAAGGAGAAGAGATATACCCATCGAAATGTATAGTAATTGGGCCATAATGACGAGTAGAGTTGGTTTATCCATGACCGTCTGTCTGTCTGTTTGTACGCAAAATAGTCCCTCAGTTTTTGAGATAT
Organism: Ceratitis rosa; assembly: GCA_037013455.1. Classification (NCBI taxonomy): domain Eukaryota; kingdom Metazoa; phylum Arthropoda; class Insecta; order Diptera; family Tephritidae; genus Ceratitis; species Ceratitis rosa. The sequence goes on from JAWMAG010000006.1 coordinate 11,366,494, forward strand.
TTCTACCAAACTTTTGTCGGGACCAGCCAGATCGTGACTGATTTTCCAGATTTGAGAATAAGGGTCCTAAATTTGTCAATAAAGGCATATTTCTATAAATAAACATTGTCACCAAAAATCATCCAAATCGGAAATCGTATAATCCTCATACAAGAATCTGCCAAAAAAAAAACCACCTAAGAGAATGAAATTTCGCTACAACAACAACAACAACAACAAATTTCGCATATAGGTATATTGTATATATATACATGTAGTAGAATGTCAACCCCTCGGAGTGTACTTTTGACATGAAATAAAGGCTCCTCATAAACAAATCATCAGACTTTCGGAGGCGACTTAGTATAAGCTGTAGGTCCCTACATTTGTTGGGAAAGCATAAAGACGCAAAATCACAAATTGGGGAAGGAGCTCGGCCGAAAATCGCTTCAGTGGTTACAAAGCGTCAATTGTATATGTATATATAAATACATGTAGTATATCGTATAAATAAACATTGTCAACTGAAAATCAGTGAAATCGAACTATGTCGGTTTTCAGACATGAGCATTAATTTTTACTCCTAAAATTAAATACCACAAATTAAATAAGGTCATGAAATGTATAAAGACGGCATGGGTTTTCTATCTGTTGTTTTTTTTATTTTATTTTATTTTTTTGCAATATTTCACTCTAGATGGATTCATTTTAATCTTATTTTAAAATATTGTATAAAAAAATTTTACTGAAATTGGTTAAAATGTGATGTGTGAAAGTGCAATAAGTGTATAAGATTCTAAATTGTTCATGCTTCTTGATATAATATCCTTTTACAGCCAACTTACCTACACTCACCTGGAGGATATTCTTACAGCACTGCATGCTGGTACTATAAATCTACAAGCTTGTAGACAGCTTATAGAATTCCTACATCAGGATCCAACACAAAAAGTGCAAACGGTAAGTAATGTACAGTTAATCAACAAACAAGTTGTCTAAATCAATATAATTTATTTTATAGCTTATAAGGGACCGAAATATGGAACAAATTACGGAGGATGAAACGATAGAGGAATTATGTCGACAAGCGATTGAACGCCACGAACAAGCTGTGAAACAATACAAAAATGGTAAAAAGAAAGCATTATTTGCTATTGTTGGCGAAGTATCCAAGTTGTCCAAACAAAAGGCTAACATGAAAATGGTTGTCGCTTACCTGGAGAAGATCTTAAAGTCATAATTAAAAACTCACTGGCGAATTGTATACCAAATGTATTTTTTTATTTGCTCAAAGTGTACGATACAATTGTATTGTTGAGATAAATATTCATTCTACAAATATAATTTCGTTATTTATTTAAAATTGTTGTTTTTCTTTTTTAAATGTGTTTGTAACTAAAAGTATGCCTTAAATGCAATAGTGACTGTGAAGTTGGAAATTGGGTAGAAATGAGTTTCTCTGATTTATTATTTTTTTTTTTTGTCAACTTTTAAAACTGTACCGCAATATTCTCCTAAAGTGAGGAGAAATGCAACAGCATTTTATTTTTATATTATAAATTAATAACTTTTAAGCCAAATATGTTTTTAGACTTTTTTGTTTGTTATAAAACCGTTTTATGGATGAAATGTAAGCAGTTAACTCACTATATTCTATTGTCTATCTTGCAGACAATGAAAAGCCATAGAGTAATATTAATTAGTCGTAAAGCATAATATCTCAATGGAATAATGATTTAAACATTTTAAATTAAATAAATGTAATAAATTATATGTATGAATAAAAGTTGGTTGTGTTTAGTGAATAAAGGTATGGGTTGTATATTATGTGGATATACCTATGTAGTTTATATGTAAATATGTATGTTGGTATGTTAATAAATGCAGTTAGTTTCTAAATAAGGAAGCTATTAGTGGCAGTTTTGAATTTCGTTATCTTTATTATGACATCCTTTCTCTGCAATTTATTGATCGTAATCTCTACAGGTTGACGGTGGTAGACTCATTGAAACGGCATTATCCAAGCTGCTTAAACATGCGGGCATTAACACATTATTTATATGTTTTGTTTAAAATTTTCACCAAAATTTATGCTTACCGTCGTGATTCACTTTCCAACAGATTAGGATCTAAAGGATGCTGTGAGACATGTCGTAATGAATCACCTAGTGTATTTCTTAAGTGTTGCATTTCGCGATTGGCTTTGGAACTACGCAAAATATATTGCTGTCGCCGTTTGGCTTCCTGCGCCAATTGTTCACGTAACATTGATATCTATAGAAGTGCAAAAACGTGAAAGATCGTTAATTTAAAAAATTAATCATCTGCTGTATGGAAAAATCTATTTTTCCAAATCCTAGTGTTGATGAGAAAACCTTTAAACAGAGTCCGTATATATTTAGAGAGAACAATCCTTCGCAGCCGTTCTAACCCAATGGAGCGGACTGACCAACAACCACAATTTTAGAAAAGTAATTTAAATCAGCAGGGAACTTCAAGCCATCCGAATGTATTTCTAACACGAAATAAAAGTTCCTCATAAACATTCATCAACCGTTGTGAGGCGGCTTAGAATAAACTGTAGGTCCCTCTATTTGTTGGAAAAACATCAAGACGCAAAACCACAAATTGAAGGATAAGCTCGGCCGAAAATCGATCCAGCGGTTACAATTAAGTTAATGCGGTCACTCCTCATCAGGGAGTGTCAACGCCGTCGAGTGTATTTAAGTCGTGAAATAAAAGCTCCTTATAAAAATCTATTAGCCGTTCGGAGACGTCATAGAACAAACTGCCGGTCGCTCTGTTTGTTGAAAAAACATTGGCACGTACACCAAAAATTGGAGAAAGAACTCTGCCAAAAGCCATAGGTATTGATATACACGTACACTTACCTGATTCTCTAAGCGCAATACTTGCTGTCGATGTGACTGCTCTCGCGCATCTAACAATTTCTCAGCATGTAGCTGAGTAGTGCGGTAACGCTCCGCATCCAAACCGCCCTCACCGCATTTGGCGCTATCATGTACTCTTGCCTTTAGCCTTGCTAATTCGGACTCTTTTTCTGCTAGGAGTGTCTCTAAGCGACGAACTTTTAACCGTAAATCACGCGATTCTTGCTCAATAACGGCATGGTCAAGACCACAACTGTAATTGCCAGGAGCACTTTCCATACGATTCGAGTCGTAATCACCAGCATCATAGTACGAAGTATTCTTCTCTGCACGATCATAAGCCGCTGTACCACCACTACCCGAAAACTTACTTTTACGTTCTGACTCCAATTGCTTGACTTTATCTTGTAGAGTTTGCAGTTTGTTGCGTAACTCTGATTTTTCACGTTGTGACGATTTCAATTGTCGGCTGAGTTCTTCCTCTTCACGTTTCTCCGTAATATTCGCCATGCCACCACCACCGTCACCCGTCTCTTGATTCCATTTAGCAATGCGTAATTGTGATTCTAAAGCAGAACGTTGTACTTCTAAATCAGTAACTTGCTCTTGAAGACGTTGAATGCGATCCAATTGGGCCTGTTGACTGCGTCGCAACTCGTTCAAACTACTTTGGGCATTATCCAGCCGCTCAGCTAGTATACGCTTTTCATTTTCCGCCACTTGTGATTGTTTTTGTAATAACTTTAGTTTTTCCTCATTTGACTGAGAACAATGACCCTGCTCGGAGAGTTCTTTACTCAGCACTTTCAGTTCACCACGTAACTCAGTTTCCGTAACTGCTGCTTTCTGCAGGCGATCTTTCATTTGATCAACCGTAGTCTTGAGAGATGTACAACGTTCTTCTAGCTGCACCATTGCTCGATTTTGGTTATCAAGCCGTTCTTGTGCTTGACGCACTTGGCAATCCTTCTCTTGCAAAGCCATCTGTAAGCGATTTATATCACCCTCCATGGCAACACGCTGCAAATCTAGTTTGGCGGCTCGACCCTCTGCCTTTGCCAACTCTTCCTGGAGATGCCGTTTTTCATTCTCCAGTTTCGCACCATGACTGCGACATTTCTCTAAGCGGTCCTAAAAATAAAAATACATTTCGTTATAGTTTTGTATTTAGATATGATATTTACGAAGCTGTCGTATTATCAGATATCTAATGTAACACTGGCGCTGTAGATTCTAAACTCACCTCGATCTGAGAGTTTTCCTCGTTACAAGATCCTAATTGCATTTCCAGCTGGGTTATCTTCTCTCGCATTTGTTGACATTCATCACACTTCTGCTTAAATTTATCTTCCAATGCATTTAAAGCCGAAACTTTCATACTACGTTCCGTATCAATATTACCCTTTTCCTCCTGTAGGTGTCGAAGCATTTGCTGTAGTTTGCTGACTTTTCCATCGCAGCGTAATTGCTGTTCAGCCGCGTCCTGTAATTGCTTTTTAGCCGCTGCCAGTTGTACTTTCGTATCATCTTTTTCACGTTCGATTTGAGCAACTTGATGCATTAGATTGCGTACACCTTTACGCACTAAATCAGGATCAAGGTCACAAGGTGCTTCCGGGCATTGTGAGGTGCTCCTAGCATCATAATCATGACAACTCGAAGACGCCATGCCATTTCGTATAGGACTATAACGTCTGGTTGGGCTTATAAGTCGATAGGAAAGATTGACAGTACCATCGGGCTGAATTCCGGCAATGCGTCGCAATGTATGGGCTACGGAGCTGAGTTTATGTTCCGTATCTCGTTTGTGTAGCTCCACACAAGCTAATTGTTCATCAAGTGCACGTATGCGACCCTCAGCACCGCCCAAACGTGCTTTCAACTCCTGTATTTGTTGCGTTGCATCAGCAAGGCAAACTTCAAGATTATGCTTTTGATCCTCTAGGCGTTTTTCTCTACCACGTGCTTCTTCAATACGTGCCAACAACTCTTGCTCACGATTGTGGAAACGATGCTCTTCCTGGTTTAACTGACAACGTGCGCGTCCAAGTTCCGCTCTAGTTTCGCATAGATTTTCTTCTAAATCTGCTAGCTGCAAGAGGCAATCAATAGGGATGAGTTAAAGTTATCCTTTTTTATAAAGATTACCAGTAAGAAAAAAGTTATTTACCTGCTTTTTAAGCTGATTTAGTTCCTGTTGACTGCGCTCCTTCAATTCAGTTTCTGCCGCCAACTTATTCTGCAGCTCCTTTCCACCTTCGTCTTTTTGTGCAAAGTCCATTTGAGTTTTCTGCAGCGTATTCTTAGTTGAATTTAATTCCTGTACGGTTTTACTCATATTATTTTCGGTCTCCTTCAAAACCGTAGTTAGTCGAGTTCGTTCGTTTTCTAGAGAACTCTTAGACTCTTGTAACGTATTAATCTTTTGCAGAGCTTCCTCTATGGCACGTGCCTGCTCTCGTTTAGCGCTCTCCACATGCTTAACATGATCACGTAACTCCTTATTGCTACTGGAATATTTATCCTTTTCAATGTTGCTATCGGCTAATTGACGACGACAATCCGTAAGATCGTTGCGCAAACTGTCTATGTAAGCCTCGCCTACGAGTAAAAATTATAATGGTTTCTTTTGGGTAAAAGTTTTGTTTTTAAAATCAACTCCAAACCAACCTTCTTTGGTTTTCCTCAGCGCATCCTGCAATTCGTTGTTGATTCCCTCCACCTTGTCCTCTTTCAGACGAAGATCCATTTTTAATTCTTCAGCAAGTCGATTCAGATTATCTCTTTCTTCCTTTAGACCAGTTATTTGCATATCCTGTTTCCTTATACATTCTTCAAGCTTCATTCTATCCAAAGATTAAGTTTATTTATTTCTATTTTATTAATTTTTCATCAATTCATCTTACTTATTTTCCTCATCTCTTGTGCGCATGGCGGAGATTTCATCCTTTAACTGCGCAATCGCATTTCGTTGTTTTTCATCGTGTGCATTGTGTTCACGTTTTAAGCGTTCTAGACCCTCCTGCTCTACCTTCAATTCTCGCGCTGCTACTTCCAGTTTTTCCATTAGAGCTTGCTTATCGCGATGAGCTGAGATTTAAAGATTTACAAAATAAGAATATACAATAAAATTAAAGTAAACGTATTAAAACTACAAGAACACTGACCCATAAGCAAGGCTTGTTGTTTTTCGTTCTCAGCACGTATCATAGCCTCTTCATGCTGTTGCACCAAGCTTTCTAGATGCGCTTGTAAAGCCTCCAAACGTTCCTGTAATTTCTCTATTTCATCATCCTTTGCTGTTTGCAGTGCTTGAAGTGCTTGTGCCATTCTCTTTTCCAGCGCTGTTTTCAGTTTGTACATCTCATCCGCATGTTTCTTAGCCGCTTCCTCTCCTGCTGCTTTCAAATTGGCAATCTTTTGATTGAAATCATTTTCAGCCGCACGCGCAGCATTCATTAATTGATTTTTAGTTTCCTGTGCGCGACGTTGACATTGTTCTAGCTCCTTATTGAGGCGTGCAACGTTATTTTTAAGCGATTCTTCACGCACAAGTGCTTCCTGATAATCACGTTCGAGCTGTTGTCGTTTCTCTTCAGTTGCTTCCAGTTGAGTATTTGTATCGAAAAGTACAGCTTCCAGTGATTCTTTTTCGGTGCGCAAAGCGGCTAAGAGTTCCTTTACGTATCGAAAAGGGAATAAAATTTTATATTAGTGTTCTTAAGGACAAACAAGGGTAGTCGTAGAAGCTAAGTGTAACAGGGCATATTTGAACCAGACCAACTTCCAAAAATATAACAAAATTTCCTGCAGGACCTTCACAAACTAATTATTTGTCCTGTTGTTAGCAATTTTTACTGAACTGCGTACAGAGCGGCGAAAAGCCAGTACAATTTGCACCGAGAGAGCGCAATTGTGACTTCTTACTGATATTTCTCTCATTTCCTTTGAGTCTCCATCTCGGAATATTTTCATTTTAAAGGTCGTTGAATATGGTTTAGTCAAAAAAACGTATTTTTGCATAAAAAAAAACAAATCAGTTAGATTAGATATGTAGCCAAATGCATTAGTCTTCTTGCGATACCAATTATTTTCTTAATTCCATTAACTATTAACTAACTTGTGACCTACCTATTTGATAGTACTACCTTCTATTTCTATTGATTGATTATTAATTATAGGACCATAACTTGCTTTCCTGCATGATCAGTGATGTTCTCCACAATAATTCCTAAGAGAAAAGAATGACAACATACAACTACACAGATCAAAGTCTACTTTTATTGTCGACTAAAAATTCTATGAGAATCTAGTCGGCTAGACTGTGAAGTTCGCTCTGCAACACTCTGAACTATCAGGCAACTGGATATTCTTTGCGTTAGATAGGTAATGGTCTATTGCGTCCTCCTATTCTTTAACATTACATCAATCAATAATAAAGCCCTTATAAATCCTAGTAAGCTAGAAGGGTTGATTGATTTTTCTCCGGTTAATAGACTCCTAGATGCTTTAGTTTCATCAGAACTAATTCCAATTCTTTGCATATGCTTGTATTTAAGTTATTGTAGCCGTCCATAAGCTTTTGTTCTATTATCTTATCGGTAGTATACCAGCATTTATTTCTTATTGCCATTTCTTAGTTTCTTAGCTTCTCTTTAATTGTATGAGGACCTTTAGGAAAGAAGGGCTCTGGTCCTGTAGGCGAGATCGAGGCAGCTTCTCTCGCAAGTTTATCTGATATTTCATTCCCTTCAATCCGAGATATCGTCTTAGAATCAACAAGAATCATACTCGTAAAAGATGATATCTGAAATAACTACCTGCTGAAAAGCTAGCTAGCGGCTACCAAGGAAACTAATCTAAACACTGCAGAACCTGCTGAAAATGACGACATCGCGACCGCACCGGTTTTTGTAGATTAAATACGTAGTTTCAAGTTAAGCCTATTAAGTGCACTTAGCCACCGTACGTTGGGTCCATGAGCCGCAACATACACGTATGGTACAATCCGAACTAAAATTATGGCAACGGAACGCGAAGACACTAAGTAGAAACTATGTATTATAATGCAACTTACCTGTAAACGATGTGTTTCCTTTTCATGCAAATCAATTACAACTTGCTTCTCTTCGACATCCTTAACCATTTCCTCTAAATTTCTATTTAAACGATTATTTGTTTCGACAGTTTGTTCCAATTTTTGTCGTGTTCGCATAAGTTCCTCATTAAGTGACTCCTTTTTGCGACATAAAGCCGTCAATTGATTATGTATATCGCCGCGATCTCGCGTAACACAAGCCAAATCTTGTAAGATTTTCTCTTTTTCTAGTTGTGTGCATTTCAACTTCTCACTATATGATAAATTATCTGTTTCCAATTCCATACGGGTCTTCTCAACGGCGCTTAACTCCTTACGAGTCGCAGCGATCTCTTTATTTAGTTCATCCACTTCGGCTTTCAGTTTATTACGCTCCTCCTGTGTTTGTGTCAAATTGTTTTGCATTGTTTTCAATTCGTCCGATGTGGAGCTATTACTATTCGAGACTTTATCCAGTTTCTCTTGGAGATCACACTTTTCCAAAAGCAATTTATCCAAATCATATTCCAGATCAGCTTTTTGCTTTTCAATGAGATTGATGATATTTTCAGATTCAATGCGTTGCTGTTCAAGCAAATCTCGGCTAAGGCTTACGCTATTTAATTCTTCACGTAATGAGATTGTCTCCTCACGTAGGCGGCTACCACGATCCTCTTCAGACCTATGCGTATAAAAATAAATTTTTCCAAATAACATATTTAAATAATAATATTATACATATTATACATATAAGGTGTTAATAATATTTTGGTATTCAAATTCCACGTGCGAAATTTCGAATCTCACCTCAGATTCATTTCAATTATGTTTTTATCTTTGAGTATACGCTGAATTTCCAATTCCACTGCTTTTTTATCGTCTTCAAGTAAGTCAATTTTCTTTTGGAATTTTCCATTTTTCAGCTGTAACTTTTCAAACTCTGCGCTAAGATTCTCGAACTGGAAATAAAGTTAAGAAAAAATAATTATAGCAATACTTAAATAATTGGGTAAAATATAGAAGAATATAGATGAGAAGATCAAGACCAAAAACTAAGTACCCCTCATTGCCTGACGTTAAAGTACCATAAATATCTACAATAAATAAAGTCGCGCGGAGTGACGGAAAATTATGAAAATGAAAAGGAATTTTAAAAATACGAGATTCATCCACTTATGTAACTCTCTAAATTTTCTGAGAGCATGTCCATCACTCAGGGAGACTAGCCCATCCATTCTGTTATAATAACCACCACATCTCCCTGTTTGGTTTGTAAAAGCTGCCCTAGAAAATATACAGACTCTCCCACTTCAAATATGGGTATTATGAGAAACAAAAATTAGCATGTCAAAGTAAGAACGTACCGCTGAGTTCAAATCGAGACGTCCTTGTTCGCTTTGCTGCTTCTGTTGACGTATTTCCTCTAGTGTTTTCTGTAGACTGTCTCTTTCTTTCAGCAACTCAGATAACTTTGAATTGCTAATGTCAAGTTTCTCGGTAAGCTGTTGTACCTTCGTCGTCAAGAGCGTTTTTGTGCCGTCGCTTGTTTCGAGTTGTGCTTTAGTATTTTTTAGATTTTCGTTAGCATTTTGAAATTTCACTTGCATATCGTGCAAGGCCAATTGGTATTTATGTAGTGCAGCTTGAACTGCTGATATGGTGCCTTCGGCGAATGCTTGTGATGCACGCGCTGAACTGCGGCGCGGTGATTTCGTTGGTACGCTCATACCGGCAGCGCTATCACGCGTCAAGTGCATGTGCTGCATCGATTCATTCGCCTCCGTAGCGTCCGCTTCGCGATCAGCACTTTCGGCGTCTTGTACAACAGCTTGCGCAATTTCACGTATAGAATTGTTCAGTCGCTCTATTTCATCATTATAACGATTAGCTAACATTGCTTGTGATTCAGCTTGTGCGCATCGTTCTTCAAGTTTTTTCAATTGATTCATAAGATCGAGTAGTCTTTGATCCCTTTCTAAGACCTCTTGACGCGCACTTTCGAATTGTACCTTTAAAGTGGCCATTTGTGACTTTAAATCGTTATTCTCACGCCGAGATTCCACAAGTTCCCCGTCGGTTATACGTTTTGCTTGTTGTAGCACGAATGAAAGACCACCACAAGAATTTGAGATGTCCTTAGTGACGCTGCCGAGTTCGAGACCCATTTTACCAACTTCGCTTTTCATGGCAGATTGCATATCTTTAAAGGCACGCTTCACTGACACAACCTCACGCCACATCTTTAAGAGACGATTATGTTCACCATTGTAGTAATCCTTAAAAGCCTGAGGAATAGCAAATAGAAGGTGTATATATTAGAGGTTGTAATAATTTGAAAATCCAGAGGCCGACTACATATATATTTACAAGGATTACACACCTGTTCTTCTTCTTTATATTCATCTTCTTTGATAAGCAATTCATCGCGTAAATTGGAAAAATCATTGGTCAACTTCTGTAGATCATTGGTTATGGCCTCGTTTGTCCGATTCGATTCTTCCAATTGCTGGCGCAACGTATTGTTTTGAGCCATCAATTGCTCACACTTACTATGCTCATCCTCAAGCTTACGGCACAGTTCACCACTATCTTCGTGCACGATGAAGTCACGAGCACAGGTTAATGGTGGCGAGTCCAGCGAAGATGAGCATGGCAAGCTCGATTGACCCAAAGCCATTGAAGTAGAGCACTAAAATTTAAATTTCCCAAATATAAATATTAATTTCATAGTTATGTATGCATTTATCTAAAGAGTATTTACCATAACTTGAGTTGATGTGGGACCGGTGGTTATCTTCGGCGCACAAGGTGGCGGTACGGGTGTGTGTTTAATTGAATCATGCATGCGATCTTCTAAATCACTGCAACGCTGGCGGTATTGTTGTATCTTTGATTGTAGTCGACTAACAAGATTTGCTTGATTGTGCTGCGCCTGTTTGTAGGAGTCAATACGTCGGCGGTAGCTGTTCGCCTCCTCTGATAAACGTTGTCGAAGTTCATGATTTTGACGCAACAACGCAGCCGTTGAGGTGGGCTCTACACTTTGTGTGGGACTTAACATTCTGGGCGTTGTTAATATACCACTTTCAGGCGGTATGGTGGCACCACTTGGATTTGAAGTCCCTATGCAACCCGAGGTTTTATCTATACCACTATTACGATTACGATTCGACTTGGAAAAAGGTAATCGACCTGTCGCCACGCCAGTTGAGGTTTGTTCAAATGTTGCTGGGCAAGGTGTTTGCTTGAAGTTATCGCGGTAAGCTTGCATCTGTGGGAAATATAGTCGAATGATTTTTTTCATTTAATAAAGCACGGGAGTTAAAGTTAGAAATTGAGTTTTTGAATCATCTTTGATTTTTGAGAAGATGCTTACGATGTTAAGCCATCGAAATGTTAGAAATATTTATGAAGAGCATTCTTAGCTCTCATCGGTGAGTAATGTCAGTAAGAGTTAACCACGTGGCTAGGTCAAGAATTAGGAGGAGGTTAAATCGCTACGTTATAGCCATATAACCAGGGGAAGGTAAAAACAAATCTACGTAGTTCTCTTCAAACGAAACAAATATTTATTATAGTTAAAGAATTGTGCTCAATAAATGATTTACCAACTGTTACAAATTATTTATTAAATCGTTTGATATAAAGGGTGGTTAAATTGTAAGGGCCGATGTTGAATGTGAACCACACCTAAACGCCAAGTTTTTTTCCGAATTTAATTTGACATTTCTCTATTTCAGACTTACTCAATTTGAACCATGGAGAGATACACAATCCAACAACGTGTTAAAGTTATCCAGACTTATTATGAAAATTTTCGAAGAAAATCATCTTCAGTGATGAGGCACATTTTCACCTCAGTGGATTGCCGAATTTGGGCGAATGAGAATCCAAGAGTGATTGTCGAAAAACCAATGCACCCACAAAGAGTGACTGTTTGGTGCGGTTTTTGGGCTGGCGGCATCATCGGGCCGTATTTTTTCCAAAATGAGGCCGGTCAGGCAGTTACTGTGAATGGTGTTCGCTATCGTGAGATGATAACGAATTTTTTATGGCCACAATTGGAAGATATGGATGTGGACGATATGTGGTTTCAGCAGGACGGTGCCACTTGCCACACAGCTAACGAAACAATGGCTCTTTTGCGCAACAAATTCAATGGCCGTGTTATCTCACGTAATGGCGATGTCAATTGGCCCCCAAGATCATGTGATTTGACACCGTTGGACTTTTTTCTCTGGGGTTATTTGAAAGAAAAGGTGTACGTCGATAAGCCAGCAACAATTCAAGAGCTAAAGGATGAGATAATTCGGCACATTAACGGCATAGAAACTCCATTATGCCTCAGCGTCATCGAAAATTTGGACCATCGTATGGAGGTGTGCCGCCGAGATCGCGGCGCTCATTTGGCCGATATTTTGTTACATACATAATTGAGTAATACCAATATATCATAATAAAATAAAATTTCAATAATTTCCTAAATAGTTTGTGTTTTATTCAAAATCAACATCGGCCCTTGAAAATTTAACCACCCTTTATTATAAAGTAAATAAAGAAATACGTAATGCCAAAATGGCGATCTCAATGCAAATTTTACTAGGTTTTCGCCTCACTGAACGTGATTCAGTAAGAATTGGTAACAATTGTTACTGCCCATCAGCTCACCGAACAGGGCTATTGTGACTTCGCCGAACAGATTCATCAAAAATAAAAAGTAATAAAGACAGTATATAATTTTTTTGTTCTTATGGCGGTCTTTAGCAATATAATTGCTTCGCCGATTTTAATTTTAATTTATTAATCTGATTGGGGTTTGAAAGCTCCTGACATGGTGAAGCTTTATGATGTAAAATTCTTATGAATTTATATTTTTCAAGATGGAAAAGCAATGATCCTTACTAAACTACTCAAATCTTTGTTTGAAATTTTTCAAATCCTCAATTTTGTTGGTCAAGATTCTTATAGAATTTTATTGAGTTTTTCACTATGCATAAATAAATTTAAAATGATATATAGTTGGAGTTCCGACAGTGTATTTCTGACATGAAAATCAAAGTTCCTCATAAAGAAACCTTCATTCTAGCTCTAAGAAAAAAGTAAAAAGTTTTGCTCAGAATGATAGAAAACCCGCGACATGCTCAAGCTTGTTGCTCAAATGCTGGAGCCGCTCAAAAATACTTTAAGGTAGTTTTCAAAAAAACTTGAGTAATATAATTTGAAAGCACAGAAACGGTGTTGATCACATTTCTGACTTTTTTAAAAATTGTTCACCATTTTCTTATCGGTCAAAAATTTTTAGAATTTTTTTAAGTGAACATGAGGAGAATTTAGGAATTTCCCAGAAATCCCGACAATAATCAGTAATCAACGTAAATATTTAAAAATATATAAAATATATAAATGCTGCAGATGGTATTTTGCCAAATATTCAGAATAATTGTACCTTTGCCAAAGAAAATCGAAAAGCAAAAGCATGAAAAAATGAATGTATCAATTATAAAAATCCGTCGTTTTCAGGACGGCATTTTATTTTCATTTTCTTAGTATATGTATGTATGTATTAGGGACGGCTTTAATAATTTTAATAATTTCCGATTTTAATAAACTAAAAAAAAAATAATTCGAAAATATATACGCTATGGTAAATCGTTGCCAAGCAGTGTACATACATATTTATTATTCATTTTATGTTTCGATATGTATAAAATTGCCATTAACCCCTTTGAGCGCATCGTGTAACCATGGCGTAAGTCGATATGTTCAACATAATTTTATTGCTTTGGGGGAATTGATCTAATAACTAAGCAGGAATTTTAGTAGTTATGAATGCGTGCAAAATTGCTATAATTCTAATATGCCCCAAATGCATAGATGAACTTATATTTATGTTCATACGTGTATGCATGTTTGTATTTACAGTTGAATGAATTCGATTTGAATATTTTTCCCATTAAAGTAAGAATTTCATGTCATTCTTATGAATGCTTATGATTGATTTATTTACTGAACGAATTTCTATTTCTTGCATAAATTTAAAAAAATATGCTTCCACGAGTACGAATGTATACATATGTATGTATAAGTGCTACCCATGTATATTCAATTAGATATGTTTTTGAAATTAGAGATTAGCTTAGAATTCCTACTCGTATCACGATTGTTCTGTTCAATTATTAATAATGATTCAGTTTTTTTTTTTTTTTGAGCACAGTTAGGAGCGTTCATAAAAGGCGTAGCTCAGTCAAGAGTTGGGAGGGGTTGGTTTAAGGGCTACGTAGTTATAACCAGGGAGAGGTAAGAGTAATTCTACGTAATTTTCTTCAGATGAAACAAATATTTATTATAGTCAAAGAATTATGCTCAATAAATGATTTACCAACTGTTACAAATTATTTATTAAGTCGTTTAATTTATTAGAAAATTACTACAATTACAATACTGTCTAACATTTTTCTTCGATAAAGGTGAAATCGTTAAAACGATTTCATCAATTTCATTCCCGTAATTCTAATATAAAAGATACTTCACTGTGTGGAAGGCCAATTGTTGAAAATATCGAAGACATAATGAAAATCGACAAGTTTGACCGTCATGAGAGCACTGTTGTTGTTAAAAATGCATAAAAAACAATTTGGAACACTTTGAAAAAGACTTTGTGTATCAAAGAAGCTTGTTGTGCTTATGGATCAAATTTTCTATCTGCGGATCGCTGCTGACTCGTAATGAAATCGACCCGTTTCTGAAGCGGTCGGTAACTGGTGATGAAATGTGGATCACTTACAGCAACGTCAAATGAAAGCGATCGTAGTCGAAGGGCAGTGGGCCCGCACAAACAGTCTCCGAGCCAATATTGACGACCGGGAAGGTATTGTTGTGGGTTTGATGGAATTGGCAAGGAAAAAGACAGCGGCTGCCATTAGACAGCGTATTCATGTGGTCCCGATGAATAAGATCACTCCAGCTTTTAAAATTTTCGATGCAGTACTCTACGATTGAAACCGAGGAAGAGGAGGACCTCCATTGAAAAGACAAGGTGGAAAAGGTTATGGCTGTACTTGGTATTTCCAATTGGCGCCAAACAGTGAAAAAAGGAATGACTCACGTCAGAGCTCAATTTTTCAGCAGTGCGTATACGTAACCTATTACTCTAACCTTATACATATAAAAAATGTTATGCAAGTTTACCCTAAAATAACTTTAAACTATAATTGTCTTATATATTTGACATACAGGATACAGGATATGAGCGTCCTCGAATATTTTGAAACATTCTATTGAATTCTTTTGTTCCCCTAAAAATTTAGGCAAAAATGACCGTTCAAAAAAAAAATAATAATAATAAATAAAAATTTGCATGTATTTCGTATGGTGACGATGCCTGACCAAATTAATTAACTGATTTCGATTCTGTAAAATGTACTTTTTCTGGACCTTCTGTATGGAAGGTTTTTACAAAATAAAAATTAAGAATGCAAAGAAATCACGAGTTCACAATTTTTTTCTGGTTTTTTTTGTACATTGCGTCCGCAATATATGAGTGGTGAGCAGTGTACACTAGCATTTGCAAGGTCGGGATTCGAGTCCTGGTTCGATCAACATCCATAGTTTTTTTTTACTAAAATACCAAACGTCTGTATTATATACTGTATCAGTGTCTTCAAAAGAAATATATTAACCAAAAATATACTTGCCAGGTGGAGCTGCAGTGGAGTTACCTACAGTTTATACTAAGCCGCATCCGAATGGCTGCTGGTTTTTTATGAGGAGCTGTATTTCATGTCAGAAATACACTCGGAGGGATTGACATTCCCTGTCGAGGGGCGACCGCAATTATTATAGAAAGTTTAACTTAATTTTTTATTTAAATTCATTTTCTATAACTTTTGGATGTTGGTCATACCAGGGCTTGAACCCGGGCAATGCTAACCCCCCAGTTATCGCGGCCGTCATATTGCTATATGTATATATATTTAAAAATCGTCAATCGACAATAAATATTTCTACTAAATACTCAAACCGTAAATGGCGATAAGACTGAGACATTCTTAAAATTTTTACCACCTTTCACCGGATAGATATGAAGTTAAAGAAGTTAAAGTTCCTTGTAATATCAGAATAAGATAATATTCAAATATTGAAATATGGATATCAAATTGTAGGGAATCAAAAGGCTTTGCAGAAAATATACTTCTGAAGAGTGATAGCACCTGTTTCAAATTTTTTATTTAAAAAATAATAAGTTAAATTAAACTTAATGATATGCGTATCAAACTGAAGCGAATTAGGAAATTTTAAAATGAAAAATGTGCTTGAAGAATGGTGTCGTCTATCAGAAAATTTTGATACAAAAATTATTACTGTAAAAATTAAATACGCAATACAACAAAAGCATCAAGCAAAAGAGCGATGAGTGAAAAATATTTTCTTTCAGCGCTGCTGCCTATTTAAAATTTGTAGTTAAAACAAACTATAAAATTATTTAATTTATGTTACATTTTGGAAATCAAAACTGTACACTTAAATAATACAATATAATCAGCTTATGAATGAGATTATTGAGCGGTTACGGTTGAAAATATTTTTGAAAAGTGCGTCAAGCTTTCGTTGAAACGTTAATGGTAGACATTTATTAACAAGTGCGAATTAAAACACTTTTTAGTGACCATCTCTCTTATTTGAACTAATAGTTTAAATTAATTGCAATAATATGCAAAAATAAATCGTCTTAAACGACATTATTTTGAAACATTTAGCTGAAAATTTTCCTGTTTTCAAAATAATTGAACAATATAATGTCCCAATTTTTTTTTTTTTTTTTTTGAACACCCAAAACTTACATCCAACTTTTAACTCTTGGTTCAATGACCAAAATATGATATGTAACAACTGAAATTAACATCCATTTTTTTAAATCCAACTCGAATCCACAACCACTCGTCTAATATTAAGTTATACTACCAAGAGTCAATATTAAGTTATTTTTGCGTAGCAGCACTTTTTATGTACCCAACTTTATGTGCAATATATGTATGTATGTATTTACCTTTCCATGCACATTTGTATCCTACTATCACGGGTACTCAATATCGAAATCCGCGTCGAAAATTTCTAAACCTTCACTAATGCACAACTTTAAAAAACTAAATTAGCAAAGTTCCACGACAAAATTATCAGCTCTGTTGGTTATTCCCAAAAAAGTTGGCGCAAAGTAAACAATTGAATTAACAAATTCCTGGTATCCAGGGACACGAGCATTGATTTTGTATTGTTGACACAAGTTTGTGGAATTATGAGTGGAAAGTATTTAATAGTTGTCGTTGTAACTGTGGTTATTGGTTAGTTGTGATCTAGAAATCATTTCCATATACATACATACATACATACACACATAAATATGTATGTACATAAGTAAAAATGCACGTTTGAATGATTGAACTATGCAAGATGATTGAGCTACAAATAAAATATTTACACTCATACATCCTTATGTAATATGCATGAAAATAATTTAATATTTTTACGACCTGAATGACATAATGTCAACTGAAATACAATCAACAAATCACTAAATTTCATACTACATGTGTCAGGTATACAAAGTATGCTTAACATCAAAAATGTGTGGTCCCAAATCAATTTCATAGGTTTTTCTTGCAATAAAATCTCACCAAATTTAATGACATTTTCAATGTGTGCTATTTAGTAAAGTATTGCATATTTAAAAAAATATATATAAACCATCAAATTATTTACTTAATTTTGCAAGTAAAGATACTGAGTTTGGATTAGTTTCGAAATTGCTGTTTTATTACACTAAATATTTAAAGTTTCCTCTGGTAATGTTGTTTTAGGAATAAAATAAGAGACAGGAAATATCTATTCCTCCAAATATGTTGCTCACAGGACCCGCCTCCGAACGGCTGATGGTTTTTTATGATGAGCTTTTTTCATATCAGAAATACACTCGCAATTAGAAAAATTAACTTAATTTTTTATTTAAATTAATTTGCTATAACTTTTGAATGTTGGTCGAACCAGGATTTATGGTAAGCCCTGTTAAGTTAACTAGAATTAAATCTAATAAAAATTATAGTATTATACGTACTATACAAACCTATAATGGAATAATTTAAAATAATAGCCTTTTAGCAGTTTTCTTCCTTTATCTCTCATTCCAAACGACACACAGTTTAGAGTTCATAAAGTTGAGGTTATGGTCTAAAAATTTAAAATGAAAACTGATGTTTGAAATTACCCGCATTATAAAAAAATTTAAAATCTCTACAACAGACAACACTAAATTTTATCGAAGGACTCATCAGCCTTTAGTTTAGTAGTGCCTCCTATTGCATTTTCTGAAAAGTAACATTGTTTCTTGATCTTATGTTAACGTGTGGTTTCCAAAAATAAATATTTCAGGGACTTTGAACATTTTACTTTTGGCCACAAAAAGTGGTCTCGTGGATCCTAGTCTATTGGTGGAAAAAACATTAAGACGCACAAAAAAAATTCGGAGAAAGGATTCGGCAGAAATTCATTGATTATAACTTGTCAATTATATATGTTGTCTTATAAAAGTTCGGAAGACCAAGAAATTAAAAAAAAAACACATTAAGTAAAGTCCGGTGCTTATCCATCTAATCTTTCCAAAGAAGCGAAGCACTAACGTTTCCTCTCTTACCACCGGGAACGGGTACTGCATCGAATACTTTCAAAATTGGTGTATCGCTGACTCTTAATACGTTCGACTATGGCAATATTGCTGTGCTGTGCAATGTTCCATTGTCTGCAGTCTTCGCCTCTGCGCAGAGAACCCTACATCTTTTACAAATGCCTTCTCTCGAAAGCCTCAAATGTGGATTCATCAGACTTGTAAATTTGATCTTTGCTCTTGGAGAGAAGACTTAACTTTTCAACTACCTACTCGATCTGAGAGTGGCAAATTTGATTATGCCCTGAAATCTAGGGCTGTAGTTACTATTGTTGCTTATTCCAAGATAGACGACTCAAGTTATGACTGTCAACAGCAGCATGGTGGCCAAGATGCCAAAATATATTTATAAATAGCTCAGCTGGTAAACTATCATTGTTCTTCATGCTAGCAACGAATTATCCATTCCATTAGCAATTCGGGTTGCCCACCTCCACATGCTTTGCTTTCCCTACCATTCAGCAGGCTCTGGTGGCCTCTGTAAAAACTCAGTATATTCTTGGCATCGGTCACCAGATTACTTATTTGGGTCCTGTTTGAGTATGTTTCGATCTTGAAACTTTCTGTAAATATAGTTCTCATAAAGAGTAGGTACTAACTACTGTTACAACCGACGCTTAGAAAACAATGTTTGTTTTCATTTGAATTTTATTTATGTGCCAAATATTATTTTTCCACATATCTATTGATTTCTTGTACATATGTATATAATTTATTTTATATATGTACATACATACTTTATACTCGTATGTATAATACTTTTGATGTACAGTAAAGAAATGCATACATATAAATATGTGTTAGAAAGGTTATCGCACTAGGTGAATAAAAGAACCTACTCTGGAGTCTATTTCAGCCCACAAGTAATCTTTTGACATATGAGCAACGTGGTATTAATATACATACACGTACACACGAGTAAGTACATGTTTTACTGTGATTTCTCACATATACGAGTACACGAGTATTATTTTTTAATTTCTTTATTTCTATACCTATTTCTGTATGTGCAAATGCAGTGTGTGTTTATAAAACTCTCTAATTGCAACGGTGAGAGAATATACTGTAAACTATACACAAATACATGCATACACATTTACATATACGTGTAGATATAACATACATAGTTATTTACATTATATGCTTGTTTTGCTTAAATGAATATTTGAATTAACTAATAAGACGAAGTCAACAACAATTGAGTGCCTCTTTGCTTATCACAAAATTCACTTTTTTTTTTTAAATTAATGCAGCCAATGCTGAATAAAAAATCTGTTAACCCCAGTAACCTAAGGGAGATACCATTCGGCGGGATGCATATAGATTTGTCTACGCTTATGCATATACTCGCATGTGCATACGTGTGTGCTATAGTGTAAGAAATTTACACATTTACACGTGAATGCAGATGCAGATAGAGTATATACCATATGTATGTACATAAATATGTAAGCAGCACGAGCATACCATACATCTAACTGTAAATGTAGAACTACATTAAAGTATTTGCAGTAGAATTTAAAATTTAATAGAGGTTTGAAGATTCCACCAAAGGTAAACATATGTAACCATACATATACCTATATAAATATACATATATACATTCACATTTTTGTAATCGTCCCTATAAAACAATTTTCCAATCAAACCACGGGCACAAAAGCCGGTTTGTGTTTCAAATTTTATTTGTATACAAACATCTAGTTTAATACATATATTTATATAGTACATCGATCAGTACAGTAGTAATAATACAATTTAATTGGTTGATTTCGTTTGAATATTTTCGAAGGTCACTGAAGGAACGATGAATTTGCAAAATGTTTCCAATAACGTGCATGTTATTTAATGTATTTCGTTGTTGTCGCATGCGAACGGAGATGTAGAAAAATATAAAACAATTATATTCTAAACCACTTTCGCTGGCGTTTTAGCAAAACCTTCGAAACCCACATTTATTTGCGTTTTTCTATCATTGCTTTCGAGTTTTGATTTATTTACCTGGTCTAAAGCCACGCTGATAAGAGCCAATCAGTTTGTTGACGGACGGTGGGCTTCATTCTTTCACTTAATGCGATCGATCGGACCTTATATACCACCGTAATTGGCGGAGACTGTGGGTCGACCTTTTTTGTGGGTTGGGCAGAGTACACTTAAGTTCCAATCGTCGGACATGCTTTCATCCGACCATATTTTGCAAAGAACGTTATGCATGCCCTTTATCAGTCCTTCGCCGCTGTAGCTTGACCGGCAATACGTCTACATCGGCTTCCGCCGCTTTGTTGTTTTTCAAGACTGAAAATCGCTTCAGCGGTTACAAAGCGCCAATTATATTTACATACGTATATATGGTACAACGTTGCGAGGTAGGCAGCCTATTTTCTCTCCACTGCGATATGGCAATCCTCATCGACCAGCTGTTTTTTCGGCCTTCCTTTGCAGCAGTACTTAGAGAGCTAAAAATACCTTCCCATAGCTCCCTTAATTCAAGTTGCTGATGAGTGCTGCCCTCAGAGAGCAGAAGTGAAAGTCAAGTAGAAAGCCATTCGACTGCTTGTTGTGAATGCAGCTTTGCGACGCCGATCTTTCCTCGTGTTTGTAGACAGGCGACAGATAGGTCTTCGGAGCGTACGCACGCCAATAACACTAGAGACAGATCATCCTTCTAGCACAACATGAACTATATAGCTGTAGTTTTTTCGGTGAGGACCGAAATGCCTCACGAAGTCGATCAGCCTCACCCCATTTGGGGATTTTTCGTTGTAGAGGCTTTAATTTGCTGACAGTTGTGACGAAGTTATTTTTTCTGCCCATCCTGGCATTAAAGTCGCCAAGCCTGGTAGGGCAGCACCCACGAGTATACTCCAGACGCTCCTAAAAGGTATTCTTGGTCACATCGTCCTCCTCTTCAAAGGGGCGTGGGCGCAAATCAGCGATATGTTAAACAATTTCGCTTTGATGCGGATTATGGCGTTCATCTACCGGGCTGAATGCCTGTAATGCCATGTGCTTCTTTATATAGCGGTCATAGCAAGTGTCACAAGGACCTTCCGTGTCCCGCCCATCGCACTTCTTGGCCGGCAGTGATGTCTGCCTTTACTTCTACGACCCTTAAACGGAAGATATCCTAGCGGCTCCACTGAAGCTTCCTCTCTGTTAGCTTTAACCTAAAGCTCCACACGGGTTTCCAGGGTATGCAACGTGGACGCAAGAGTAAGAATTGAGTTAGCACCGCGACTGTAACTCCATACCCAAAAACTTGACTACGCCTCTTTACAGCTCAACCAACAACAATGATAGTCTTGAAATCCAATGCAGAATCCCTCTTGCCAACAGTTGCTATTTCGGGCTGGATGGGCAATTGAACAATGAGATGCTCTGCATGTCTACATGGACAATAACAACATATCATAAGATGGCCATAGAACTTTTAGATAGAAAGCTTTTGTAGTAGATTTATGGTCCCTTACTCATTGATAACGGCGAATATCGCAGCATTGAACTGAGATAAATGAGATATATCTAAGTACGGCGACATTAACATAGTTCAGTTGATTAAGAGACAGTGGCTACGTTGGCTAGGCCACGTTGTCCGGATGAATGAGAACACTTCAGCTTTGAAAGTATTCGTTGAAGTAACTCCCGGTGGAAGAAAAGAAAGAGCTCCACACCGTTGGGAAGACTAATTAGAGAAAAAACCTTTTTACTTAGTATTTCGAATTAGCGCCAAACAGCGAAATTAAAAATAACCTGCCAATGCGCAAAACAAATACTCAAAATATACTATAAAGTGCTTAGTAACAAAACAAGAATTTTCTAAAATATGTACGCAAAAGAAAATAAAAGAAATTTAAAGCTGCGAAACTATTTGTGGAATTTTTGAGCTAATCGCTACTATTACTTCTAGTTATCACCACTTCGACAGCGGACAAGTATTGTACGAGTATCTGCATAAACATAATATTGAGTCATACTTGCACTTGGTACCCCTTAAATAACAATATCAACCCCATCTTTTTAAGACTCCAAACAGATCGTGATTTTTGCTAATGCGTACAAAATTTACATATGCCAGCAATAAAGTGGACACCGTCTAACATGAACACTTTTTCTTAACTACTCTGTAATATGAACAAAAAATAATATTACGCTGAATTTATATCTACCTGAATTTGGGAAATCCTCAATTTTTTATAAAATAGTGGATTGAAGCTAAAGGCAAAGTCTAAGGAATTTTATTTAGCAATGGTAGTGATGGGTGACTGCAGCGTCAGTTAGTGAACTCATTGAACCGAAACTTAAGAGAAAAAATTGTAAGGAGCATAAATTAGTTTCTGAAGGATATTCCGTTAGTGGTTTATACTTTAATGGTTGTAAATTTATGTATACATGTATATATATGGGACTTGTCAATGAAAAATTTGTTTCTTCTTCTCATCCAAGAGAAATACAATTAAATATGTAATATGAAGCATTATTTCTACATATGTTCATATCAGAGATGCAAACGCAACGATATCATTTCATTTCGCTAATAGACAAATTTACTCAACGAAATGAAAACGTTTCGTTTCGGAATTTCATTTAGCAATGGTAGTGATGGGTGACTGCAGCGTCAGTTAGTGAACTCATTTAACCGGAACTTAAGAGAAAAAATTGTGAGGACCATGAATTAGTTTCTGAAGGATATTCCGTTAGTGGTTTATACTTTAATGGTTGTAAATTTATGTATACATGTATATATGTATATGGGACTTGTCAATGAAAAATTTGGTTCTTCTTCTCATCCAAGAGAAATACAATTAAATATGTAATATGGAAACATTATTTCTACATATGTTCATACCAGAGATGCAAACGCAACGATATCATTTCATTTCGCTAATAGACAAATTTACTCAACGAAATGAAAACGTTTCGTTTCGGCGCAAAGTTATCAAAACGAAATAAAATCTCAACATTAACGAACCGCACAAACTCATCGTTAATGTTAATTTTAAAATAGCTGCTTGCTAAGATTTAACAACACATTTCAATTTTTGCGTTTAAAATTATCTGTTAACGATTTAACATTAGTTCTGTTCGTTGACTAGGTGGGCAGTAGCAATTTGTAGCAAACTTTACTGGATCGTGTTCGTTGAGCCAAAAACCTAGTAAAAATTAATAACGAGAGAACGCAATTTTGACGTTTAGTTGGAGAGAAAGTTGCAAATTCGTGCTGGGAAAATTTGATCCAGTAAAAACTAGCAAGTATGAAAAACAGTTGATTTTTTGATAATATGATTGAATTTTTGTCAACAAAACAAAATTGATTTAAAATTAAAATAATTTTAATTCTTTAATATAAATTATATGCCAACAAAATAAGTGGTTAAATGTAATGTTGTTTAATTTAACTGAACAATATCAGTGATTCCAACAATAGTAAAGGCGCTCGTTAAACGAAAATGTGGTGGCAGTGAAGTGGAGTCATCGCCGGCACACCACCCAACTTCCGTTGAGAAATTGGAAGTTAGGAAGACATGAAATTAGAATATATTGTTATTTCTAATACAACGGTTGATTTTGGGTTTCTATAATTTACCAGTAAGTAGTGGTGACCAAGGCAGCCGCATAACAAATTCGAAGCAAAGTTGCTGCTACGGTCACAATGAAGATAATGCATTCTTAAACTTCCAGAAGCGAAGACGATGCAAAAAATCAAATATAAGTAGCATTTAGAAGGAAAAATAAAGCTCTTGTTTGTTTTTTTTTTTTAACAGAATCGAATAAACTCTATAATAACGTTGAGTTAATATGGCCGGCTTACACGGAAAAGGAATTTCAAACTTATTTTCGTATTTCAGTCATACTTACTGAAAATCTAAGCAACAAATTGTTGCAAAGCAAGTTCTACATCAATGCTTGTCCTTTTAGAGGACTAGTAATAAAAACATATTTATATGGAAAGTGAAAAAAAAACTGAATCAGAAGGAAATTAAAATAACAAAAGTATCACAGAAGTAGTTTACTCAGTTTTGCTTGATTCTAAGGCAATTCCTTAACGTTACAGGAATGCTGCTAAAATTTTTTGTGGATGCACAGAAACTATTGTTAAATGCTAGAAAAATTTATTAAACATTGTCGAAGACCTCAAAGATAACATTCTCTTAATTGTGTTGAAAGAGCATTGGAATACAGAAATATACTCTTTTATGCGTACTTCGGTTGATCTCTCTCATTAAAGCTTTATTAACCCTGTATTAATTTTTACTTTTAGGTCTTTAAAAATAATTAAGAAGTGGAACGATGCCTACACTATTCTTGAAATTAAAGAAAACGACAATTGGCTCAATTTAAGCAGTCTAAATCTGCAACAAAGCGTTGGAATGGTGTTAAGAAGAAATGTACCCAGGCGCCTTAGGTGTGAGTAGTATTTCATGTACTGGAAAGAAAACATAACAGAAACGATATCTGTTTTCTTTAGTAAATAATTCAGTATTTATTTTAAATTCAAACCAAATGTATGTTTAGTTAAATTCTTCAGTTTTTATTGCCTACTACTGGTAGTAATGAACGTGAGTTTACCTAAAATAAAGTTTACTTTTTGCCTTGGCTCCATAGCCTCGTGAAGTTAAACAGCCTCGGTTTTAGTTTTAGTTTACACTATCGCGAGTGCACTGTATACAAAACATATACATATATGTAAATAATAAGTGTGATTTTAATTAAAATTTTTTGAAATAATTTTGCAAACATAATTACCCATAAATTATTAAGTTTCTTATCAGCGCCTTAAAATAACACATGTACAAATGTCACGACACTAAAGTAGCAACAAAAATACATAAGTGTCTAGATTCAATTTAATGTTAAACAACAAAATAGTTTATTTGTTATAAATATACTATTAATTTAATATAAATGAGTGAAACGTTCATTTGATGTGGGCGTTATTAATCTGATGAAATAAAAACAAAATAATATTTTTTAAACAGCATTAATAGCTCATGTGATTAAGAAGTGATGTCTACATGTACACAGTGGAAAGATTATGCATACTTATGGTATACGAGTGTACATACATATAGCAGACGGACAGATAGATGTCTCGAATGGGTACGAAGTTCATTTCCTTTGAAAAAATATATGTAGGTAATAATGTTGGAACAAAATAAAAATATGAGAAAATTTCCTATTACATACTTCCGCATAAAGATTTTCAAAACTAAATTATATGTATATTAATTAACTTATTTTCAAGAGTAAACTCCAATCTCGCCAACCTTTCTCAATTTTTCAATCCACTACACCTATAGCTACAACCTGCGAAATTCTCGGATAACCTTTTCACCTGATGAACGAAGTAGCACGGGCTCGAACTAGTGTAGATGTGAAAGTCGTTGGCGCAAAAATTCCGACAACTAACAACACAAAATTACTGGGAGTCATATTCGACAGCCTGTACTCCTTGCCTCCACATACGACTGCAATTGCCACAAAAGTACAGAGCAGCAACAAAATCCTCAAATCGTTAGGCAGCAGCAACTAGAGAAAAGACAAAGAAACTTTGCTCGCAACATACAAAACAATTGGCCGGCCGGACGTAAATTACGCTGCTCTGAATTGGATGCCGGTAACTAGCGAGATGCATGTGAGAGTTGTAAATACGTCAGAACATTGCAATTAGGACCGTGAATGGAATCCTCTAAATGTCTTCGATGCGTTACTTGAATAGAGAAATATTTATGCTACAAGTTAAGGAGCAATACGTGCTAGGATGTTACCATCGCAAACAGACATTTCTTTAAGGCTGAACTTCTAGACAGACATCTCACGATGGAAGTACTTGACTTTATCGAACCCATTCAGCACCATAAGAACCGCTGAACAGGAGGACGTAGATTTAGATTTTAAACGCCATTCACCGAGAGCCCGTCAACACCTACCACCTATTGCAGATGAAAAGGTTGAGTTGCTTCGAGGGACCCGAGTAATACTGACACAGTTAAGATATTGTTATCGAATTAATTCCTACATATCCAAACTTGAGCGACATACCCAACGTATGTCCTGCATACAATGAAACCCCACTTCTTTGTATGCCTCGTAAAACCTTCTCATCTAATCCCTCTTTTCCTCTGGTCCACCGCCGGCGAAACATACGCGTTTCCTGGATCTCCCGTTAGATGATCTCGATGACATAGACTAGTCTGGTCTCCTCTTAAGTGGTGTTGAAGAACCGTTACAACAAGAACAACAAAAATAATTTAAAAAACCATATGGCCATAATCACAGTCTTGAGTTAGAGTACACTTTAGTTTCAGTGACACTATAAAGACGCAAGAGCAGAAATTGAAAATAACCACGTAACTGTAAGTGCATACCCAGAAGCTTGACTACACCCCGACTAACAACAATGTCAGCCTTGAAATCCAACGCATAATCCCTCTACAATAACAAAAGAGCGAATTAAAATTTAATTAAATTTCTTTCACAAAGTTAGCAACAACATTTTCTCACTTAAACATTAAAGCAGACTCTACCAAAGTGAAAAAGCCGACTCTAACTTGACTATGATTAAGATAAAGTGCACATTTAATTTTTTACTTAACAACAATAAAAATAATTAAAACATCTGCACGTTGTATATCTTATAAGTGACGAGATCAAACATTTTATGATAGAAACTATCTTATAAAATTTTTGCATTATGATTCAAACACTGCTTTATCATCAAGCATCAAAACACCGTCACTCACACGTGAGAGGCCGTTTTACTCTCACTCATTCGCTTAACTCGTTCGCTGGCCGCATTCGTTCAACCGTTTTTTTCGGACTCACTCATTATATTCCATTTAGTTACATATATATATATACATATATATACATATATACATATGTATGTGTGCATAATTTCTCAAATTTATTTTTTACCATATATCTTCATACGTATTTATTTGGAAAATATAATGGTAATTAATTGTGACAGGCTTCAGAGTTCATAACAGATGCAAGTGATAACATTGAGATTAGCGATACCTAACTGATGTTTTGGCCTCCGAATGTCGTCATCGTGAATGAAAATATCCATAAAAATATTTTTATAAAAAACATCAACGCAAATGCATTAAATTTTTATTAAAAAAAAAAAATAATAATAATAATGATGAATATCTGTTTTGCCCTCTACAAAGTTGTCCTCTTCGAATCGAATATAATAGGTTCAGTTGTGATATGTCCTTTAGCATTTTCAGCGATTCCATTATTACCTCTTCAATCTTCATAGAGCTTCGCCATTTCACGTGTCTCTTAAATCTTGGAAACAGGAAGAATGGCGAACGAAAATTTTTTGACGAAAAATAAATTTGAAAATTCACTTTATTTTTTCAATATTTCTCATTATACATTTTCATTAGAAATATAATGCCTTCATCATCTTTTGTCTTATGTTGACCTCATTTGCAAAGGATATATTCGAAATGTAAATTTACTATCCTTCTTCTTCCTCTTAATTGACAGTTAAAGTCAAACCAGCACTAATACATCAAACGTTCCTTCTTTTCGCTTATTGGCGCCAATTAGAAACATCAAGTGAAGCCAGGTCGCTCTGCACCTACTCCTTTCAACGGGAATCTTCCTCTTACTCTGCTGCTACCAGGATATATATATATATATATATCCATATATCCATTTGTTGGAAAAGCATCAAATTGGAGGAGGGGTTGACATTCCCTGCCGAAGGGCGACCGCAATTAGAAAATTTAACTTAATTTTTTATTTAAATTAATTTTCTAAAACATTTGAATGTTGGTCGCACCAGGATTTGAACCCTGGCTTTCCGAATGGCTACCGTGGCCGCCATACCAGGATTCTGGTCCAGAAAGCAAAGCGCCAATTATATATCAAAAATACAAAAGGCCACAACAATGTGTGCCAGGTGCCTCTTAGTTATAAATACATTGAAAAGAGTTAACCATATAAATTTTTTTTTTTGAAGTTTTAATTTTAAATTTCGATATATTTAGCGTTTAGATTAAATTTAAAAGTTTGAAAAATATTTTGTCGAGCTCAAGGACTTATGTCGAAATTATGAAAGAGTTATTAAAGTAATATCCTGGGTTGACGAACTTGCCTATAGCGCTATTCACCCAACTGTTCATCTTAATGAAATTGGTTTAAATTTTGGTCGGTCAATTCATTCAGCTTCTGGTGCTTTCATACATCTACCAAAATGAAAATAAAAATAAAACACATGATTTTGAAAGTATACATTAAATTCACCTTTGAAAAGTATGAATATTCTCTGTTTATTTTTTATTTAAAAGTGGTTGAATTTTTTAAGAGATATACACGAAAAGAGAAACCACTGCCAAATAGCTGTGAAGTAGATTAAAGAAGGAAGCTTAGCCGCTCGGAAACAGCTTAAAATTATAGGTCCATCCATTTGTGGAAAAAAAACAGATAAAACGTACAACACGACTGAAAATCTTAAAAAAAAAATTACATTTAAACGAAAAACGGCTACGTACTTCCAAAAAAAAAGGTATCTGTGAAGCTACCATCAAAAGTTCAGATAAATTGATGCAATAGGGTCCGAATAATCTGTCCTCCCAGTTTGAAAAATGTAATTTTGAGAAAAACGCGTTTAAAATTTTCATTGTACTCAGCGCACGCTCTGAGGGGCTGCAGCAAAATAAAAAGTTCAGCTATTTGAAATATTTTTTTCACTTTAAAACCAATTGCATAACATTTCTAGGACCCAAAGGTACCCTGTGTGCAAAAAAAAATAAAATTGCGTTTATCAAAATCCTAGAGTGGCTTTACCCCTTAAGAAGCTGCCATTTATGTATATGTACTATAATTCTGAAGGCCCGAGTGCGAGTCCTGGTTCGAACGACATCCAAAATTATAGAAAATTAATTTTTCTAATTGTGTTTGCAGGGAATTTCAACCTCTCTGAGTGTATTTTTGACATGAAATAAAACCTGCTCATAATACTCCATCGGTCGTACGGAGCCGGCTTAGAAACAGCAAGATGCGTACCACAATTTGGAGGAGGAGCTCTGCGGAAAATCGCCTCAGCGGCCACAAAGCCCCAATTATATATGAATGTATACGTACATATATACTTTGGAATATTTGACAGATACTTCTAAGGCAAATCACATTGGTTGATAATGCCATCATGCGCAAGAGTAAACAATTATAAATACAACCGAAAAAAAAATGTTTTTAATTCGATTTTCGAAATAAAAGCAACAAAATATTTATGTATATGGTACATATAAATCTTTAATATAGTTGCATATATGTATATTAAAATTTAAATTATATATATAGGAATATACACGTATATATAATATTCTTATATTTTTAGCCAATTCATATGTATTGAATAAACCATCCCGATAAAGGTAAACTAATCGAGAACTTAAGGTGTATACCATTCGCAAGCAAAACAACGCTACTCACATTACTAATAATTGATAACAAGTGTACAGTTTGGTACTAAAAAATAAATAAAATCAAATCAAATATGTCAATACAACTAAAAATACATTTATATATGTACATACATACATACATGTAATACAAACAAATGCTGAATCTAGTCTTGTGCTGAAAGTGTGCCTGAACAGAGGCTGATTTAAAAAGTTCCACTAGGGATACTCAATAAATAAAGAAATTGTTATAATTCATATTCTTAGAATGCCATTCAGCAATGTCATTCGCACTAAGATGAACTGGGAAAATCGGGCAATTTCAAAGTAAAAAGACACGTTGATTGACATTTGTAACCTGCCATAATTTTCTGCCTTTTAAAAAAGAACTTTCCAACAAGCCCACTCTTTGCCGCTGTAGCTTTTTTGCTGAAATGAAAATAATTTTTACGATTTATCACGATAATGCGAGTGTCTCCGGCATCGTTGTTGGCAGTCTAAACAACACAGATCTACGAGATTTTCCCCAAAAAATAACTTTGAGCATTTTCATTCAATACATTACACTTTTTAGACAGTAAGACATTGGCCAATAGTAATGACTGCTTGACTACAATACTCGTTTATCCTAACTTTGAATGTTCGCCCATTCACCAAATGATAGGAAATATTCGACAGAAAGGTCCATCCACATACGTAAAGCAAATTAACTCTCTAAATAGAGTTACGGCGACTTCTACATAAATCAGCGAATACAAATCCAAACAGTGCTCCAGATTTGAGCCGCCACTGTTATCGCTCTCCAGCACACTAATACACATATATGTGCTTATTTTATTTATATATATGGACGCTTTTTATTTTGTTTATATATTTACTTATGTATTGTATTTTTGTATATTCCGGGAGGCAATTGTTTATTAAAATAAAAATTTCTGAATTGTAGACTAGGAGAGAAGCTCACATCAACACATCGGTAACACTTCTTTGAGTTTTTTATAATAATGATACGATTTAAAAGATGAAACAGTATTTAAGTGATATTTAGTAGCTTATTGAATTTTGCTTCTGCTGCTAACACGTCGCAAAGAAATATTCACCAAAAGTCAGTGTTTCGGCTACCGTTCATATAACTACAACCTCGGATAAATATTAAATTAAGTGTTGCATGTCAATGAACAACCAATTCAATTTAAATACATAGTTTAAGTTTGTGGAAAACTCCACTCGAAACGAACAATTAAATAATAAAAAATAACGAAAAGTAATATGGCTACTATCGACGTTCTAAAGAAACAAGAACAAGCACGCCAATTGCGGTATTCACGTTCGAAATTCCGTCGAATCAATTCGTTGGATTTGATACCCGAAGATCCTGGACAGGACCCGTTTTCACAAACATCTGGCCAGAATAAAAAAGTAGTTACGTTGCATAGAAGCCAAACTTTGCGCAAACAGCCACACACAATATCGACTACTATGCGTCAAGTGCTCTTCTTTTGGCCACAACTACTGCTCAACATAACTTTTGCCATCATACGCTTCATCTTCTTCCTGCCGCTATCCATAGCGGCGCCAAGTTTCTGGTTATCAGCTTTATTGTGGATATTCTGGAAGTTCGTACGCATTCCTGTTACGCTTGTGAAGTGGCTATTGAATGTTGACTCATTAATGGACGTTTCCTCAGAGGGACCGCAACGTCATAGACGCACAGTTCTGATAAGTTGTGGCAGTACAATTCAAACTTTGCATTTGGCACGTAATTTTTACGCTTCCGGTTCTCGTGTAGTTGTATTCGAATTTGAGGGCCTCTTTGGGTTGGCACGCTTCTCTACCGCCGTCGATAAATTCTATATTGTACCCAAACCAAGTCCAAATAACGTGGATAACTACATCAGTGCTTTGTGTCATATCGTCAGTAAAGAGAAACCCTCGGTTTATATACCAGTTTGCGCAACGAGCCCGGCTTACTATGATGCGCTTGCTAAACAACATCTTGAGCTTCTCGGTTGCGCTAGTTTTATACCAGGTTTCAATGAGACTAAAATATTGGACGATTGTCTGGAGTTTTTCAAAAAATGTACAGCTAACAATATTTCGGTGCCACCTTACTCAGAACTCACTTCGGCCATTGATCTTCAACAATTGTACGAGAATAATTTTATCAGCAATTTTCGAAATATATTAATGGCAGTCGGTTTTCAAGGTTTAGTTGAACGTTTCAAGTACTTATTGCCAAATAATCGAATGGATTTCAAATTTAATCACGAGATTAGTGAAAATGAAAAATGGATTGTGATACGTGACCTGCCGGGTGAACACTATATTACTTGTACAACGGTCAAAGATTCACGTGTTGTTTCGAATGTTACGTGCAAAGTTGAACATGGAACGAAAAATTTGATACCAGTAACCCCAATTAATGCCAACGGTCCAAACATCATGTCTGACGAAGCACAAATTGATATCTGGCTTAAAACATTCTTCGCCAAAGTACGCTTTCAACGCAGCATAAATGGACATATGAGTTTTCGCCTTATTAAAAACCAAGGTACAACGCAATTTATACCGTTAGGTGTACGTGTTGGTGTGTCATTACCCTACATCTGCTACAATCGCTCTCATGCTCAAATACTCTGCCGCACCATGAAATGTATACATCGAAGACAACTCAGTTTCACAAGTCCTGACGAGGAGTCAGCACTCGGTGCCTTGACGGCCAGCTTCCGTTGGAGCTCTATAGAACGTTCCACGCCAACTACCGTGTTAGATAAGAGGGAAGCTCTATTTGCATATTGGGATCCATTACCATATTGTGCTTACTATCATTTCCAATTGCCTCTTAAATCAGTGAAGATGTTTTTGCAAAATCGCCATCGATCTTCGAAAACTTTATCGCCACGCATAACAATGCCAGTTCATTGAACGAAGTCGGGTACTATCGATATGTGCACCACGAAGATCTATTCGCATTGATAAGCAGTAAAAATTTGCTTTCATGAGGGTATAAAATATTTGTTGTTTTTTATGCCGATCACAGCGACAATAAGGGTTAAAGCCATATTTGTCATACAAATTTAAGACTAAAGCACATAGTTGGTATCAACTAACCCTAGTTTATATTCAAAACATTTTTGGGCTTATGCTGATAAAGTAAAGTTGGCAAAAGAATGATTTTACTTAGAGCTTTACGGAGAGGGAGCAAAATGAGAGAGAGAGATAAACAGACTGATGGAAATGATTAATATACACATTTTAATGGTGATTATAGTGTCCAATGCATTATAAATATACTCATTTGTGGTTTAGGATGTATGTATATATGATGTATTAGGATGTATGTACACGTATATATGAATATACAGGTGAAAAGAAATTTTACATTGTTTTGTTTATTTAAATAATATTTATTTTTGTTAGAATGTAAGTAATAACTTTAAGCGTTTAGTTTTTAAAGATTGAACATATTTGTTTTGTAAGCATAATAAACTTCTTTGAAACCATATGAATCTATTAATTTTATTATTTGGAATAGATTTAGATACCAACATATATAAATCGTCAAAAATAAAACAAATACGTAAAAACTTCGTTCGTCGAAACCCTTTTTTAGGCATCGAGTTTAGATCATTTGCGTGTGGAATATAATTTTTTACAAAAAAAATTTTAGCTGAATTTTCTTAATTAGCTAAAGATATATTTTATAAGCAAATCTGGTTGCGAAAGTCTCGTATGCTACCTCACACAAATGAGACATTAATTTTTTTGAGAAACTTCATCTTGGAGTGAAGCCTGAGGACCAAGGTGTAAAGATGGACGACAAAAACAGTGATGGAGCTAACGATTAGGACACTTCAAAATACTTAAGTATTACATATTTTGGCAGCCGTAATAGCCGAAATTAGCAAGTGGTTGGTAGTGCGCTGGTAAGCTTGAACAGTTTTTGTCCGAAAGAAAAGTATAGACCGGAAATTATTTCACAACACATGTTAGTCCAATATCTGCACAAATTATTTAAAGCTTGAAGAGAGAACAGGCGGAGCACTTTTCACACATAATTCGTTCTTTGAAGCTATCTCGTAACTGCATAATATTTTATAACGAAATCTCTGTAATCATGCAGGCAGTTGCAGACAGTTTCAGTGACAATCATTCAGTAATAATATTCCACCGCTACAACAACAAAAACAACAACAGAAATAATATTCCTAGGATCGATCACGATCTATCGTAGATCTCTGGTTGGACTAGTTTATAATATTAAAAGCCAAGGAACTCCCTTCAGAGGATCTTGCAGGAGATGTAGAAACGATGAGAAAGACAAGAAAACAATTTCTCATCTACTATACACGTATAACTGTTATGCACAGGGGAAAAGTAGATTTCGCAACCTCGGAGACGCTTTTCGGGATGGTCTTCTGCAGGTTGCACTAAATAAGCAAAACTTACAGATTAGAGAACACATCACTTCACTTTCAAATTTAACGCATTTTAGAATTTCACGCCTTTCTTATAATAATATGCGCTACTTTAATTCTTTAAAAATAAACATTTTGTTGTCTTAGACTATATTAATAAGTGCATGAATATGTATGCAGTTAATAAGTAAGTTAAAAACTAAATAACATAATTTCGTGTTTCCCTTATTTCACTTTTTGTTGTGGTAAACACTTACAGCAATGTTTCCATAGTAATTTGAGTTGTTGTTATGTTCTCACTCATTTCTGTTGAACCACCATTAACTGGCAGTGCTCACTCATTCGGAGCAATTATAAAATATAATGCATACCAACCCTATGAATCTCTCCGGGTGCGTGCAATGCAATAAAGAGCTAGAGTTTTCATTCTTTAACACCAAAAAAATTAAAACTCAGGAGTAAATAAATTGACTTATAATAATGAGAAGGTGCAAATTCAAGGCACCACCGAAGCAACTTCTAAAAATTCTCGGTAATGGAATTCAACGCGCTGTTAAATAACAGCCACCATGAAATTAATTTTGTTAACAGAGGCAGACAAGCGATTTTCTGCTAAAAACAAAGAAATCGTATGCAATTTTTTTCTCTATATTCATGTAGTTCTTTGCTTTGGCTTTTTAACCAAAAAAATTAGTTACAAGATTGCTAAAAAAAAGAGATATTGCTTAAAACATTAATAAAAAGTAAAATAAGAAATATCCAAAAAATTGATGATATAATAATTGATTTTATATAAAACAAACAAACTGTGAAGTGTTAGTAATTAAATTTATCTTGGGCATAAAATAACGATTGGGCAAATAAACAAATGGGCAAATAAACCATTGAATAATCTAACAGTTCCATAGAAATTGTCGGCAAAGCTTCTCCTCAAATTTATAATACACGAATTGATGTCAATCGATGGCCATAAAATTTAATTTAGTGGCGGGCGATACTTTAAAAAGTTTATTTCATAAGCTCAAGTACCTATTTGGTCGAACGCTTTGGAATTATTGAACGTTTGGTCGAGCTAGGAAAAATGTAATCCTTTAGAATGTTCGAACTTTCTTTTTTGTTGACGATTAGCAAGAGAAAAATGTGCTATTAATGCTCTATTTTGCTTGCTAATAAGCAGTTCACTATCCAAATTTAACTAAAAATCACTCATCCATTGAGACAATTGAAAATAATAAATCCAGCTCAATGTACATACATATGTAAACGAAGAATTATGTCGAGTTTTTGTGATGACGACAACTCTGCGTACACTCTTCAGTAAAATCGTAAAATTTATTAAACCACTGTTTTAGATTATTCATCTTGAGTTCACACAATTTTACTTTGCTATGCAAACTGGATATAAACAAGAAAAGAACAAGAGAATAAATACAAATAGCAGTTCGTTGGCGTAATGAACAATAACATTGAAAATAATGAATTGGAAAGCCTCACAACTTCGTCGAGATTGCAAACAAATACTGCAGAAGGCAATGTTTCCAACATAAATCCGGCTGAAGTGCATAGCACACGGACGCATAATCTACCATTAGTGCAACAGTCTTTGAGTAATACAACTATTACCATCGAAGACAATTCCGAAGGTGATTTAGAATTAGCAAATGCATCAGGAAATGCAGAGAACATAATGGGGCAATACGCTAGATTACTGCGGGATCATGTTGCAGAAGTGACGAGAGCTCGAATTGGTAATATTATTGCTTCAACAGGAACAAGCGGTTCATCTCGTCAGACTACAACTAGTTTACAACCTCGTAACTATAGTAGAGTTCGATCCTTACCAGCTTCATTCGGAAATCTTAATAACGCTTTACCACATGAAGTTATACGTTCATTATCTGCTACAAGTAATTTTGATGGGCCTACTCGACATTCCCATGATAGTGATGTAAATCAGATGATGTTAATGGATCACGGTACTAATACTCGTGAAAACTCTATTTCAGCTGTACAGTCTGCTACAAGGATACCAATTTTAATGTCTGATCGACATATTAATTCTTCATCACATTTCCGAGAAGATATTAACAGGTTCATATCTTCATCAAGCTTAATCAACCAGAATAATGAATTGAATGCAACTGCAAATGATTCAACAAGTCAAGAAACACCACACAATTCAAGAGTAAATGCTTCACCCGAAAATTCTAGAGACACGGAAGAATCCGTAATTTCAACAAACGAATTACATAACGCTTACCAAGATGTAGTCATAAATATTGTTCGACATTGCCTACACTATATCCCTTTCGTTTGCATACTGTTCGTGAAGTTTATTTATGACCATTTAGTAGCCATATTAGACATAATGTCGCTACAACTTGTTATGTATTGTGTGAACAAATCTTTGCAAGCCCAAGTTACAAGGCTTGATCAAAAAAAGAACTTGCTACTTATACGAGATCTACTACTAGTCTCTGCATTAATTACTTTGCGGTTAATAGCTGCATCAGCGCCGCCTGATCCTTTTGGTTTGTTAATTACACCACCACAAAGCGAACGAAATATCATTCATCAAGTAGTACTAAGCATTCCGCAAGATAAAAACATTGAAACAACTGCAAAACCAAATACGATTGAGCAAACTGTTGTTATACCAAAAATTATATCGCTTCTGACGGTTATATACTATATTGCGGTCAACGATTTGCTGCTTAAATTGATCACTATTTCAATTAAACTGCTCCTGACTTTAATGCCGTTACGAACAATTCGACATAAAACAAGAGTAATATTGTTCTGTCTTTATTAATGATTACTATATTAATTATATAATATCTGCATTTTCAGACGAGCCTATATTTATTCATTGAACTCCTTTCACAATTTTACCGATCTTTAGTGCCCATTCGACAATGGTTATTATTTCTCTTCGAATCATATTCTGGTCTACATGCAGTGAGTTTCGTTAAGGAAAATTCTTAGCTTCAGAATGTTGTGAATATTGGGAAAATTATTATTCTTTTGTAGATATCAGGTGTAATGTTTTCTTCAACTTATATAGTACTGAAAGGCTGTGAATTGACAGATAGAGGAAAATCACTCAAGAAATCGTTTTTAAGCCTTTTGAAGGTGAGAGTTCATCTGAAATCTACCTTTACTTATACATATATGACTGTTCTTTTTATTCAGGATAAAACAAGGAAACCGGAAAGAAATCTTGACGCCTCAGATGAAATGTGCGCCATTTGCCAAGACTCATATGTCTCGCCTGTAGTCTTAGAGTGTGGTCATATTTTCTGTAATAGTTGTGTAACAACATGGTTTAAGCGGGAGCAAACCTGCCCTATGTGTCGTGCAAAAGTGGGAGATAACCTCGCTTGGCATGATGGGGCAACAACCTTCTTCTATCAGCTGTATTAGATTGATTGGCATCAAAATGTATGTATATAAATTAAATTTGGTTTAAAGGTAATTGAATTGACTTTGAAAACAGTGCAATTTATGTATCGTGTGTTTAAAATATATATTAAATATTAGAAATTTTATTTAGTAATTATTTATTAAGTTTTTTTATTGTGCCGATAGTATTCTTTTGAAAAACAAGTCCATCTGTCTGAGTTGCTAAGCTATTAATTTTAGCATGTCGCTCCTTACTGACTATTTCTTCCATGACTTCGCCTTCCCCGCGGATGAGACGCACACGTCCTGTACTAGGATCGACAACACGACGCATTTCACTTTGCCGCTTTTCATATTCCTCTGGTGTTACTGGTGTATGTGACTTTGTATTCATTAACTCTACTGGTATTTCGAAACCATCTCCGCATTCATCTTTAGAAGCATCTAAAGGATTTGTCTCCGACTCTTTGAGCTCCTTTTTAACTTTAATATGTTTTCTTTTACTTTTATTGTGTTTATGTTTATGTTTTTTAGATTTTTTCTCTCGTTTCTTATTTTTCCCCATTTAATATGTGTGTCTCCACTTTAACATATATAAAGTCTCCGATTGATTATTTATTGAAGGGCTGCCAGACTGTATAGCGTAATGTCAAGAAGTAAATTTACTTATAATTTTCGTTGGCACAATTGCATCACACCAGTAGGGGAATTCTCTATCGAATTATAACGATTTTCGGAGCGCAAAAATGACTTAGCAATAATTCTAACGATCAGTGTGCTTATAATACTTATCGCTTAATCAGCTCTTGCCGTAAACTACTCGACAAATCGAACTACGATTTCTATATCTAAGCTTACATGGGGATGCTTTTTGTTGACGAAACACTCGTTTATTGGGGAGATGGCGACGACGAAGGGGGTAGGGCACCGTGTCCGCTGTGCTCGTTCGACACGTTTTGTGTTTCTATCCGTCTTTGTAGATTTTGACATTCCCTTTTATTTTTTCTCTCACTTTGAACTGATTGTAGCTGTCATAAATTTCAAGCGAATAAATGCCGCGAATTTGGAAATTGAAATTTGGGATTTTACTACAATATTTAAATATATGTATGTGCAAGCAAACATATCCTCGTATGCCTATGCGTATATGTATCCAATTGTTAATAAATACTTCAGATAAAGGAGTTTGCAGATAAAGTTGAATTAATACAAAAAATATGTGAGAGTATTGAAGAAGCCGCAGAGAAGCCTCTGATGATAGTGGAAAGGATGAGATATGTAATTAGATTACACTTTTGAAAGGGTAGAGTTGATGTTTAATCGAATGTAAAAATATATAAAAGAAATAGATATATTGTATAAAAGCATTGTCTTCCTTTACACAAACATAGTGTTCTTTTTTTAGAAATATTAGAAAGCGCGAAGCGAAAAAAAAATTGCGAGTGTAAAATAAAGCGGAATAGAGAAAAAACGTGAATGGCGACACAAAAAGAAAATTACGATAATAAGCGACAAAAGTATCCTCATGTAAGCTTAGACTCTTGGATCGATTATGAAAAATGTAGGCGGATCTCAAAATTCTGGTATTTTATTTGTTCTCAACTGCTTAAATATATGGTTGTGTAAATAGAATGCATTTACGACGAAACTTTCAAAGGCAACTTAAGGGATGCCATATTTGAAGTTAATTAAATAAATCCTATTAGTGAAAATATGGTTACCTCTCATAATAAAGTTTTCCTTCGGAAGCGGTATCAAATGAGCAAGACAAGGATCACATGAACTGATTTCAACATAGTCACTTCACTTGAGCTTGCATCAAGAAGTTGAAAGGTGAAGATTGTACGACGCCATAGAAAGCGGGGTTTTAGTAAAAATAATTTGTGTTACAGCAGAGAATTGGTAAATCGTATAATACTAATATAAATATAGTAAAGTGGATTAAACACTATAGTGAAATTTGGAAAAGAAAGTCAGGCCACGTCATATAATGTTAATGGTGTAGTTATATTCCTTAGGGGTAAGGGATTTGGTGTGTGCTGTAAATAGACGAGAAATTAAAATGGCTATCATCAGCTTGCCAGACTTGCAAATTTAGTGCTTCAAAAAACTGCTGTTTGTGCATAGAAGTGTTTATAGTGAAATTTTGTATTGAAATATTTGAGTAATACGAAAATTAAACTTGAATGTTATTATTATAAGTAAATATTTGGTGATAATTTTTCCACACACATTGAATTCGGTTGTAAAGCAACCCTGCGTGTTGGCAGCGCGGTTTTCACTTTATTCTCACTTTTATTATATTTGTGCATGTGTGCGTGTGTGAATAGTTTATATTTTTCTATTGCCTGTGCTGCTATAATTGAGTCGTTTGGTCGGAAATTCATTTGAGTGTAAGCAGGATGGTATGATTGTGCACCCGGTTTGCAAAATTTGTTTCATTTCGTTTTTCTACGAGACCGACCACTCATTCCTGTTCCTGTCATCGTTATTCATTCTCGTTGATTTCGTTCCGTATTAAAAAGTTTTCCTGTAGATTGTGAAGCCGCTGTGATTGTCTCTTGGGTTAAAGTTTTATATTGAGGCGGGGGTATAAATTGAAATGTAAGTAAAATATTTCAAATAGTATATCGGTGCATTAAGTAACTTAAATTGAGAAGTTCATTTAATACAAATAACAAAGGAATCGTAAGGCAATCCTGTTTCATTGTGCAGCTGTGCCTCTTCTAGTTGTGCGGCTTGGCGTGCTCGCTGAGGTGCATTACACGTACATACAAATATTATTCACAAATATATTTGCACGTTCGCAACTATAGTTATTAAACATTAAAATTTATTCTATTGCAAACTTCCTAATTTATATTTCATGTGGCAATTCAATTCAATTCAATGAAGACTTTTAGCATTGATGTACAAAAACTTTGTTCAGCCTTTTAGATATTTCAAAGATATTTGGCCAACTCAAAGAAATGTGTAGCGAGCTGATAAGTATTCGAAATATTATTTAATATATTTTTAATCATACTAAGTTTCTGTAAAATAATAATAAAAATCTTATGTTCGCAATACAAAGCAAGGTCAACTGCCTGGCCTAAAACAATAGATGTAGTGAGGGTAAAATAGGAACAGGTACGCGCATATCACGATTGCCAAAAATTCGATGGGGTTAGGTGGTATGAAGGTTTGAAATTTTAAAGATGATAGAGATATGAATATCTTAAAGAAAGAGATCATTATGTACAACGGTCATTAAATATACTAATGAAGATCTTTGTGATATAGATAGTGCATAGACTTGTTTTTATGTTCACAGTTTATAATAAATTATTTTTCTGGGAACCACATTGATATATATTTTCTTATTTTTACAGATAACGAAAGTTTGTCTATATCTCGTTTTCTACTTACAAAAATTATTTTCTCAATCGGTTCTTCGTGCTGAGTATTTCAACTTCTATGCCATATACAATATAATAACTGGATAAAAACAAAAATATATTAGATTTTTTTGTAGGACATTTTTAAATGAATCCTAAACTTCTGTCCACATAAGAAACATTAATTATGGAAAATTTCACAACACTCCATTAGAGTAGATAGCTATGATTTTTATAAATAAAATATAAATACTATACAGAGTGGTTAATTAAGGATATCTTCTCAACTGAAGTTTATGTGTGCTGGAAAGATATTTTGCCATTCAAGTATTCGTTTCCTTTTATCGTATTTCTATGTAATAAAAGAAACAGTTTAAGGAAAATACTAAAGTTAAAACTGGCGTGTCAAATTATTCATTCAAAATAATTTATATGGTTGTACATTCAAGACATGATTGATACTTAAAACAAATATTAGTACTGTATTATTGCGCACATACAAGGCCATGATAAATCTACGACTATAAAATTTCGGCAATATATTTTAACCAAGTGGATTGAAAGAACTGTATTGCAGAAATAGTAATATTAAATTGATAGAAAAAATCCAAGTGCTGGCATATTTTGTCTCTGTGATCGCAACAACTGACAGTATCAGTGGTGGCAAATACAATTGAAATAATTTGAAGTAAATATAATAAGCATACTTATGTATATGATGGACGAGTCACAACCGAAAACGTTGTACGTTGGCAACTTGGACGGATCAGTATCAGAGGAGTTACTGATTGCACTTTTCAGTCAAATGGGTCCTGTTAAAAATTGTAAAATTATAAGAGAACCTGGAAATGATCCATATGCATTCATTGAATACTCAACTTACCAAGCGGCAACTACTGCATTAACTGCAATGAATAAACGTTTATTTTTGGATAAAGAAATAAAGGTATGTGTTTCAGAAGAATGTAAAGACAAATGAACAATAAGCGATATCTATATCATAATGTATTTGTTTTTTTTTTTTTTACAGGTGAATTGGGCTACTAGTCCTGGAAATCAGCCAAAAACAGATATTAGTTCACATCATCATATTTTCGTTGGTGATCTCAGTCCAGAAATCGAAACAGAAACTCTACGAGAGGCATTTGCACCATTCGGTGAAATATCAAACTGCCGCATCGTACGAGATCCCCAAACAATGAAATCGAAAGGTTATGCTTTTGTGTCTTTTGTTAAGAAAGCTGAAGCTGAAAATGCGATACAAGCAATGAATGGCCAATGGATCGGTTCGCGTTCAATTCGTACAAATTGGTCTACCAGAAAATTACCACCACCCCGTGAATCTACCAAATCTGGCAGTGGTATGGGAATGAAGGGGAATATTAGACACACCTTTGAGGAGGTGTATAATCAATCCAGTCCAACAAATACCACCGTTTATTGTGGAGGTTTCCCGCCGAATGTAATCAGTGATGAAGTCATGCACAAGCATTTCATACAGTTTGGGCCCATACAAGATGTACGCGTTTTCAAAGACAAAGGCTATGCTTTTATTAAG
Source organism: Ceratitis rosa (assembly GCA_037013455.1). NCBI lineage: Eukaryota > Metazoa > Arthropoda > Insecta > Diptera > Tephritidae > Ceratitis > Ceratitis rosa. The sequence goes on from JAWMAG010000006.1 coordinate 11,409,333, forward strand.
TTCGTTACAAAAGAATCAGCCGCACGTGCTATTGAGCATACCCATAACTCGGAGGTGCACGGCAATCAAGTAAAATGCTTTTGGGGTAAAGAGAACGGTGGTGACAATTCAATGAACAATGTGGCGGCAGCGTCTGCGGGCGTAGCAGCCGCCGCAGCAGCTGCAGCCGCTGCCGCCGGCACTATTATGTCACCTGGTTTACCGACAACACCACAACAAGCCGCAGCGGCTGCTGTGGTAGCAAATGCAGCGGCAGCTGGAGCCGGATTGCCGGCTCAAATGATGACACAACAACAGTTAGCCGCGCAGTACCCATATGCAGCAGCTTACCAACAAATGGGTTACTGGTACCCACCTACAGTAAGATATTTATTTATACATATATGAAGAATGGTAAGAGAAAATTTTGAATAATTGCTTAGTTGTTTACACCGTTACAGGGCTATCCGGCCGCTCAAATGCAAACTCAATATATGCAACAAGGATATTATCCCTATGCCTACGCTAGTGCTCAACAAGCTGGAGGTATATTTTTAAAAATAATTGATAAATATTGTTAATTTATTTATAAAATCATTTTAGCTGCGGGCTACCGCATGGTACAACCGAACGTGGCTTGGGGTGTGCCGGGTGCAGTTGTGCCAGGAGTGACCGCCGCTGCAGCAACAGCTGCAGCTGCTGCAAACGGTTCATTAGGTCCGCAAATGATGTACAGCGCAGCAATGCCTCAATACCAGGGACAATGAACCTGATATGCCCGTCATAGTTGTTACAGCAAGTGGGTGATACGGAAAATTAATATATTAAAAGGCATACAACACAAAACACCAATCGAGAATTATATGTCCAAAACAGACAAATAGAAACTAAAACAAACAAACAAACATTTTCTAACAAAAGCTCAAGTCGTGAATAAGAGTACCCAGTTACTAATCTTCCCACTTGGCGCTGTAACCATGGTCAGCATTACTTTCATAAAATTGTACAACGCCACCCAACCAACCAACCAACAACCAACTGTAAAATCGCATAGCAACTAAAATGACGCTAAACTGACTGCGAAAAATATATATAACTGAAAATGAATAGGATTAAATAGGAATGTAAAAATGACACACGGGGAAGGATACAGCAGCGGATATATTGCGTATAAAAAGAAGAAGAAAGCATTTCAACCAATCGTTCATTTGCAAACGAGCGAAATACTCGGAGAAAAGTTTCTTATAACGAAAGAAATCAACAACAACGTAGACTTCAAACATTGTAATATTCGCTACTATCTCGAAAACAACAAATATGGGGATACAAGAAATAAACAAAGAATAAAAAAGAAGTTAGAAATTAGGTCGTTGTTAAATAGATTATATTTAAAATAAAGAGAACTTAATTATATATAAAGTATGATCGATGATAACTGCATTAAAGTGAAAGGATATTCAACAACAAACTCACACAAACCCACACATACTTTGCTATTAACTTAAAAAAATTTTAAGCAATTTACTTAAAATATAGCGAAAGGATTTTTTTACATTTCAATAAATTAAACGAAATATAGTTCAGAAAACAGAACACATCACTACGAAATACACAAAAACAAAATAAACATATGATGTGAACGCCATCAATCAGGATTAACTACAACAAAACATAGTAAGGACTACTGCAAGTAGAACTTGACGGGCGGGTAATGTAAATGATCTAATCCATTCTATATATTTAAATTAACGAGCTAGGATATTTAATTTAAATAAAAAAAAGTAAAAATATATAGAAACAAAAGCGGTGTGACAAGCTTTACAGTAAGTACGATTGCTGCACACATTCTTTTTGTTGCGTGTTATTTGTAACCCGCAAGAAATGATAACAAACCGTAGAAATTAAGTAAGAGGTGAATACGTTGAATGGATGCAACCGAAAACAACAAAAATAATTGAAATAAAATTATTATTTCAGAAAAAACGTGAATGCGATATACATATGTACATGCAAAATATTGAAAACAAAAATAAAATAAAAAATCATGCAACTTTAGTTATTTTCTTTGCTCAAGAAATTATTTTCTCAGGTTACACGTATGTTAGTGCGGTTTTTTAGAATGGGATGCAACAGCTCGCGATATATTACATATATCCATAGTCCGGTGTTAGTTAATATATGTGAGAGATGCTTAGAAGGCCTGTGTAATGTGTAGAAAAGGAATTCGCTATTTTAAAACATTTTTTAAGAAACAAAAATTGAAAATATGCTTCCGAATTTTTCCGCAAATCCAAACTCAATTTTTTTTTTTTTTTTGTAGCTGTTTGTGTTTAATCAAATACTTTTCGTTAAGAGTTTTTCAAAAAAAAATTAACCGTGTAAAAATGTGTTTAGCCATAAATTTTAAATTATTTCGAAAAAAAAGTTTTAATTCAATCCTCCATGCTTTTTGATTTTATTTTTATTATTTCGAAAATTCGTTAAAAAATATATACACGATTTTTGTGGTTTATCCAATTTTTATTATGATTATTTTTGAGTATCTTACTATCTTCTATCTTATTTAACTTGTTACTTATCACTATAGTAGCTCTTTGCAGAAGCCATTCATTGCGGATAGTATTTAATTTTTGTTCTTGTTTCGTTAGATAGTTCATTGGAAATAATTTTCAAAGATTCCATTAATAAAAATAATATTTTAGATTAAAGATATAGAAAGTAGATTATCTTAATTTTTATTTCGCAGTATATTTGATGATTGACAAAAATATGGGTTTTAGATACAAATGCTTATTTTTTTTTTTTTTTTTTTTAAATAAAATGAACATTAAATACTAAATAATATCCACAGTTAACACTAAATATACATAAATAAATATATATAAAAGTGTAAAAATAATATTGTGTATGTATGCACATAAAGGGTTTGCTGATTATCTAAACGAACTGAGGGAATGTGACAAGTTCTATTTAAATCTAGACAGTGGTTAATAAGTTTACATACATGTAGGTATATCTTGGATTTTTTAATGTCTTCCACATTATTATAAATTGATATCTTTGTGCAAAACAATAAAACTTTCATTACACCTCCCTATGAAACAATTTCAAGCCTGAATATTTATTACACTAATGATTTCGACATTTTTAAATCAAAAATCTTTTTATTAATTTTTGTTAACCGATCAGTTCAAATAATTTATTATTTACTTAGGCCTAAGTGAATAATATAATCCCCAAAAATCTTTTATCTTCCTCAGATGCTTTATATTTATTATTTTATAATAGATTTGGAAAAAAACAACGACAACAAAAAATTAAAGATTAGATACATTTAATTTCAAATTATAATTAATAACTACATTAACAATAAGGAAAAAGATATTAAATGAAATGAACAAATCCAAGGCGAAATTTGATGATTCATAAACAAAAAAAAAAAAAAATAATAACTGATTAAGAAATACTCCGAATTCTCTCCTTGAATTATATAGTTATTTATGTTTGTGTGCACACGGTATAAGGAATTAACAACAACACTGTTGTAAACTATTTAATAATAAAAATTTATATTCAAGTTTCGTGTCTACTTATCACGACAAACCTATGTATGTACATTTGCACCTTTATAAGTGCACTTTGACGCACATCAACGCAAAAGCAATTGGTAGCCTTAAACAATTAAAATTAGTCTGATGTAAAAGTTTGTTATGTTTTTATCAAAAAAAAAAAAAAAATCTTAGGCAGATTCCTCAAATAATATTAATCTTGTAGCGTTAGCAATAGCATCGGTATAAGGCTTTTATTTAAACCTAGTTGCGCAGAAAGCAGTTTAGGTGATTCTTCTATTTTTCAAGCAATGTTGGAACGTTATTTTCTATATATATATATATGCTTGCCTGTGTATATATGCCACAAACTTCAGAATTTATTATTATTAACTAAGTTGAAATACTTAAATAGTTATATCACCATACTCTTGTGACCATTTTTCATATGAGTTTAAACTCTGTGATGCAACAGAACGTCTTATGCGTTTTAATGAATTATGAAAATCATTCTCGGTTATCGGTCGCATTGCGCTAATATCTAAACACTTGACTTGCTCCATATTTAATTCGCGAATGGGTTCGAGAGCAGCATCCTTTGCCAGTGCCGTTAAATCGGAGCCCGAATAACCATCTGTGAGTTTTGCCAATCGACGTAAAGCCTCCGTACCAAGTGGACTACCTTGTTTCTCTAGTAGGCGACTCAATAATAGTTCGCGTGTATCTAAATCAGGCAGTGACACATATACACGTTTGGTAAAGCGTCGCAAAGCTGCCTCGTCCAATTCTTGAGGTCGATTTGTGGCGGCCAAAACGACAATACGATCGCCCTCTGGGTTGCCAGGCAATCCATCAAACTCAACTAAAAATTCAGTTTTAAGACGGCGTGAAGCCTCATGCTCATTGCTACTACGCTCTGAAAGTAGCGAATCAACTTCATCAATAAAAATTATTGACGGCTGCATTTCACGTGCCACAGCGAATAGTGCACGTACTAGTTTTTCACCATCGCCTACATATTTACTGGTAAGCGAAGCTGCAGAGATGTTTAAAAACGTTGCACTGCATTCTGTTGCAACGGCACGTGCCAATAATGTTTTACCATTACCTGGGGGTCCAAACAAGAGAAGACCTTTAGCCGGTGCACGCAATCCTAAAGGATAATCAAAGTAAATGAAATAAAGGACGATTTTTTAATATTTTATATATTTTAGGGCATTTATGGAGCCTACCTGTAAAAAGCTCTGGACGCACCGATGGCAGGATAACCATTTCTTGCAACGCCTGTTTAGCCACTTCCTGTCCGGCTATATCAGACCATTCTACTTTTGCACCACCTTCTACGATTTCATCTAAAATTATTTGAACCAATTTTTGTTCCACTCCTTTAACTGTAACCGCAACTCCAGAGCCGCTACTGCTACTTTGACCGCTATAGTTGGAGCTGGTATTAATAGGAGTACGAGCACGTTGTGGGGGCGTATTCCTGCCAGATGACTATGGTAGAGTTAAAATAAATTAAGAATTATATATATATGAAAATGTCATGTCTTACTTACAAATTGTCTGCGCACTGCAGGCGGTGTGGCTGCCGTTTTAACAGGTTGTCTTTGCACCGCTGTGCTACTCGCATTCTTGGATCCCAAATTACGTGGTAAAGTTTGGGATTTGTTAATTACGGCCAGATTTCCTGGACGTTTTGAGCTAACTGTTAATTTTCTGCCAGAAGCTGTAACACAAATCGAAAGTATTGAACAATTATTTAAGTATAATTATAATCCAATTAATGACCCGTTAGTCGGTTCAACTAAATATTGCAAAATGACAAAAAATTATATTATTATTATTTAAAATTTAAACTTTGAATAGAAATCTCTGCTAACTTCAACGAATTGTAGAATACTAACAGGGGATTCGAAGTTTCTCAAGTACTTTCCCATGCAATATCTCTTACCTGCCGCGGAAATTTTAACTCCCGATGTGGCTGTCGGCTTAGGATTAATCACATTTATTTTGTTAACAGTTTTAAGTTTATTTTGATTAATTGTGGAAGGTAATCTTGAACCAGTCTTTACTGAGGCCGTACGAGTGGTTTGGGAATTCTTATGTTCGGTGCCATTTACCACCATTGGTGACACCACCAATACCTTATTTGTTTGTACTTCAGTATCATTAAGTTCGAGAGCATGCAATTTCAATTCCTCTTCTCTTAATTCTGCACAGCACGCATTTGTACATTTTTTTACATAGAAATTATATGAACAAAAAAATAAAGTGAAGTGAAAATTAAAACACAATGAAAATAAAATAAACAATAAATTTACTTTCGCAATAAACACATAACTATTTAACTACATATGTATGTACTAGAAAATAAGAAAAATTATAAGGTAAAAACAAAGAAAAAGCATCATAACAAATGAACATACATACATACATACATATTGGGTTCAGCGCAAATGCAAAACAAGTAATGAATCAGCTTTGTACAATTACCTAAAAAGTGTAAGCGGTCGCGCGCCATGGAAAGATTTGTCTGCATCTTATCATGTAGCCGCTGTGCTCGCTCCCACACATCACCACGCCCACTCCAACAATCAACTGCAATTCCATCTTCCAATTCCTTTATACCTTTACGATACAATTCTATAGCCAATTCTTTGTGACCTAAACATATGAGCATATACAATAAATATAAATAAAAATTGTACAATCTATATATGACACACACATTCACTTTACGCACCTTCGTTTTCTTCATCTATTTTTAATGCTTTTGAAATATATTCAAACGCTCTGCGGTGATGATGCTTTTGTTTAGCCAGTAGTGGATCACCTGGACCGGGTGAACTAGATGTATTCCCCTTACCTGACATATCTAATTGTTGAGCAGAACGAAAACGCTGTTGGCCACCGACTGCAGCAATATTACCAATACCAATTCCACCTGATCCGACTAGGGGATAAGTTGCTAAAGCAGAATTGCGTGATTGATATTGTACGAGCTGATTTTTGTCAATATCGTTTGTTAAATTGTTTTCGTTTTGGGAATTCTTAAACGAATTATTAGAACCGACAACAATCTCAATATTACACTCCCGCTTATGTGGTCGATAGATCACTTTTGTGCTAGCTCCGTATACGTACCGAAATATGCAAAACAATTGATAAATCAGCGAACGCAATATATTGAAGAGGAAAATTATGGGAAATGAAACGATATAAAGATTTTGCTTGTGCACAGAACTGATCGATGGGGCGCCACCAGTGGGGGTTCTGTCATATTCTCCGTCAGTTTCCTCGTCTGTATGAGTAGTGGTATTGGTGTTAACTTGTGGTTGTGAACGCCGACTGGACGATGACGATGTTGGCTTCGAATCGTCAGCTAATGCAACACTGCAGGTACTGGAAGATTTGCGGTGTGTTCGCGCGCCACTGTTTATATTGTTATTGCTGGCGCTGTTCTGGCGGATTGGAGACTTGGTACTACTGCTGCTATTGCTTGCACTGCCACTGGCATTGCCTGAGGAAGACGATGAGGTCGATTGCGTTTTGTTACGCACCATCGAAATGTTAATAATCTTTTGCGCGTGTACCGCACGATTGTGCTCGTATATATATTTCGCCCTCTATTTCTTTTAATATTTAGCACTAATCCATTTATTTTAGAAGCAACCACTTAGCAATCATCAATACGTAACATCGATAAAAATGTATTTATTTCTTTTTTAATTGTACCTTTCTTATTGCAAATTTATTTTGGACTTTTCAGTTTTTCTCTTTTTTCAGTACGTATTGAATAAAAGTGGATTTGTTTGTTTCATCCCCTATTGAAATGACATTTTTGTTCTTGGCAGAAGTGTTGCATTTCAATTTGAAGTCTACAGTGGTACCTCACTAACCATCCCATAGTAATATATAGATATGTTCTATTGAAATGGAACAAATATCTAAATGCACCCCTGTCTATCGTACCTCTGACGGTCACCAGCTGATTGCCATTGAAATTCTCGTTGTTCCGTTTTGCATAACAAAGTTTTATTTAAAAGAATTATCTATTAAAAATGTCGAAAGCTGCAGGGAAACTGAAAATTTTAAAGAAAACAGCAGACAAAATTGCACACACTACCAAATTGAAAACAAATATACCAGCTGGAATGGCTGCAGCTGGCCCTCCACTGGGTCCAATGCTTGGACAGGTTAGTGTTGAAATGTTCATTGATAACGCAAAAACATGAAAATAATATTTATTACACCAGCGAGCTATAAACATTGCGGCATTTTGCAAAGACTTTAATACACGTACAGCAGATATAAAGGAAGGCATTCCTCTACCTTGTCGCATAACCGTAAACAGCGATCGGAGTTATAATTTGGTTATACACTCTCCACCGGCAACGTTTTTACTGAAACAAGCTGCAGGGTTAACCCGTGGTGCTATGGAACCAGGTCGGGAAATCGCGGGTATGATAACACTCAAGCATTTATATGAAATTGCAGCAATTAAAATTCAAGATCCACCCAATGCTTTATTAACAATGCAAGTAGGTGCTTGGACGTACTTTGTTAAATTATTGGTTTTTGATAAAATAACGTAAACTTTTTTTTAGCAAATGTGCGAGATGTTAGTGGGTATTGCTCGAACTTGTGGTATAAAAATTGTACGCGAACTAAACCCAGAAGAATATGCAAAATTTCTAGAAGAACGTCAAGTCGTTGTAGAACAGCAAAAACGAGAACTACAAGAAAAGCGGGAGGCGAAGATGTTGCGAACAGGCTGAGTTTTAATATTATACATTTTTTTGTTTAATAAAATATAATTATCAGAATTGAAAAAAAAAATCTTAATCTTATGCAAATCCAAGCTGTCTGCGGTCCTTGGCAACATTTTTCTTTCGCCGTTTTTCCAAGTGTTTGCTTAGTTTTCCTGATTTTTTGAGTTGTTCAAATTGTGTAACCAATTCCTTAGCACGACGCTCCTCTGAAAGAAGAAAAATTTGTAAATAATTTTTTTTTTTCGTAATATTGTGATATGTACTTACTCTTCGTTACGTAATGTGGCCGTAGTCCTTTTTGTATAGCTTGTTGGACATCTAATTTCTCTCGTTTAAGCTGATCTTGCTTTATGTGCCACTTTTTCTCTTCAACATTTTTGTTAGCCAATTTTTGTATTTCTACTTGTAGACCTTTTCTCTCTTCGCTGTCGGCCGTTTCGCGTAATTGCTTCCGAAGACGAGTAATATCTTTTATTCGAACTTTTGAGAGAAATTTATAATTTTCTTTGAAATGATTCACATTAAAATCTCCACAATTGTCGTCAAAACGAGGATCTCGTACTCTTTCCTCTGTTTTACTAGATTTTTTCTGTTCAATAGATATAAAGGGCACTTGTCTTTTAGCAGACAATTCACGAGGACGATTTTTATTCAATCGTTTAAATGTAGCAGATTTTTTACTGCACGATTTTGAAGTCGAGTCATCGTTAACACCTAAAACTGCTTCTTTGTACACTTTTGCGCCCAGTTGTTCTTTTAATTTCATGATCTCTTCAAAACTCATTTTGCTGAGATCCTCCCGAATGGAATCCTACGCAAAATATAATAACATATAATGGCTCAATCGAATAAATATCAAAGGTTGACTAATAATTCAAAAATCACTATATCTTACCCTTTCCTCTTCCGTTTGAATTGAATCATCACTTTCGCTATCTGAAGATGAAGCCATCTCAAGCTATATAAATTAACAAGAAAATAAATGAGATAGATTGTAAATTTTAGTCACACTTCCAGCTGATGGTAGAATATTATTTATTTACAAAAATTTAACACATTTTTCACACACTAAAGGTGATAAATATCAGAAAGTTAACTAATGATTTATCGTTCATTGTATACTCGATATCATTGTGGATGAGATTATACTCTGTTTCCACAACGACTCTATTGCTGCAACTACCCATCTTACGTACCTCACAGCCGTATCACTCGACTGGAAGAGAATATAAAAAAAAACAGTATCAATGAACGTATATGAATTCATACACGGTGTGTCCCAAAAATAACCGAACTTTATATTTAAATCATACAAAATACAGCGCCATGTATTGAAAATTTGCAACATTAAAAAGATACATTCATCCTCTTTCAAACGCTTAGGTCGGATGACTGATGTAAAAGTGACAGCCATTTCAATAAAACCAAAAGTGTGCTAATGGTTCCAAAAAAAAAAAAATGGAACAAAGAGCAAATATAAAATTTTGTGTCAAACTTGAACAAAAATTGAAATTGAAGTTTAAAAAATTAAAAAAAATTTGAAAAAAATGAAGCAACCGTAACCGAGGTACTGAAGAACATTTCTATGAATGACATAAAAAACTCTATGCATGCGCTGGTTGATCGTTCCAAATGTTGTGTTGAGTCAAATGGAACCTATTTTGAATAAATAATAACTTTCAAAGATAATATAATGTGTATTTTACTATTTTATATCCAAAAAGTTCGATTATTTTTGGAACACATCGTGTATACGTTCTTTGCTTCTTACTCATATACGTTCTTTGGTAATAGAGAAAATTAGTATTATTTGAGATTAGTATATTTTTCGCAGCTGTGCAACCCTTGTACGAAAAAACGTATTTCACCATACTTACGACACCAGCGACATCTAGTCTGAGCGGTATACCTCGCATACAAGAGCTGATACTTTTCATACTCCTCTATACTCTCGCCTAAACAGTACACATCGCGATACAACAGCTGATAGTTTCGTACTCGTTTATATTCTGGTAAACAAACAATACAAGAGACGTAAATTTGACAAATAAAACCAGACACTCTGGAAGTGAAATAAAAACTGCACAAATAAATATTTAATAATAAAAAATTGTGCAAGAATCGTAAAATATGGCGTTAATTTATTTAAATAAAAAACTGCTACTTCGTACTGATGAAGAAAAGTGTTGTGCTATCAAGCATTTAATTTCACAACAATTTGAGAATTTATTACCAAATGAGATATATCTCGAACAGAATGGACGCCGTTTAATGCAAGAGGACATTATTTGTGGCGTAGCACACTGTCGTTTGCGTACCTTAGGTGGTAAAGGTGGTTTTGGTTCCATGCTGCGAGCTATCGGAGCCCAAATCGAGAAGACTACAAACAGGGAGGCTTGTCGAGATTTAAGCGGACGTCGTTTACGCGATATTAATGAAGAAAAGCGTGTAAAAGCAGTGTTGGAGAAAATGGGGGATTTAGAACGAGAATCACAAGAACGCAAAAAGAGAAAAATTGAGAAATTACTTTCAGTTCCAAAGCACGATTTTAAGGATGTCGAGTATGAAGAGGCAAGAGCTAAGCTCGCTGATAAAGTAAATAGTGCGGTTGAAGAAGGCCTGAAAAATAGCGGCGATAGCAGACCAAGTTGTAGCGCAGAATCGTTAAAGCGTAAAACCGCCAATCCTATTTTTGGTGCTAAGAAAAAGAAAACGGCTCTATGGATAGATGACGATATTTTAGATTCAGATGAAAGTGCAAGTGAAGAATCTTCCGACGAATCTACAGTACAGGAAAAAAATTTGAAAAACTCTGGGTCAGCGCTGAAAGCCCTTCAACAGAATACCGAATCAAATTTAAATGTTTAAATAGTTAAAGTACATAAAGAGTCCATCAATGTATATATATTTGAATTTTAAATAAGTGTATGAACTATTAGAATAAATATAATATACCAGAATAATAATTCAATCTTTTATTCCATATCATTTTGAATTAATAAAAATTTTTAGAATTAAGCATAAGTTAATCATTAGCAAATTGAGATGAAACCCAAGCAAGATCCCATTTTAGATTTGTCAGCATAAATTTTAAAGCTTTCGTCCACTGTTCTTCTGAGTTGAATTGAATTCTGCAAAAATGAATATACACATATGTAGTAAGACAATAGGAGAAATGAGTGCGGGATATAATACTAACTTAATTGAATATGAATTTCCAGTAGACGGATCAATAATTTTTCCCTTTTCCATTTTGTATGGCAGTAGAAATTCAGTATCACGTTTTTCAACTTCTTCCCTAAACTGTGTCAAGCAGTCAAGAAAAGCAACCATGGCAGCATCAAATTTAGTATCCCAAAAGAATTTGAAACCTCCCGTTCCATAAAGGGGAAGCTCACGATTCTCTCCGATGACTTCGACGTATGAATGATTACCAAAAGGTACAATGCGATAGCGCTCGAAAATCAAATCTATCTTTCTGGCAAGCGCACATAAAAGTAAAGCTGTTTGACCCCAAGCAGCATTTATTTCTGACCAATCCACCGCGGCAGAAGGTAATCTGCCAAGCCGAAAATTATTGATAGTACCAAAATGACCCGCATGCCATATATGAAAGGTAATGTTAAAAATGTTTGCATCTTTCAATTTTTCCAGCTGTTGTTCAGCATAGCTTATTTGGCATTCTAGGCTACGTTTATCATCCTCAGTCAACATTAATTCTCGACGATGCTTTGTGTATTCTCGCCAATATTTTGCTTCTTGTTTTTGTAGTTTGATCTTTTCTTCTTCTTCTTTCTTCACTTCTTCTTTTAAACATTCTTCCTCTACTTTAAGGCGCTCTAGTTCTGCTAGCATGCGAGACTCATTTTCTTTTAGTTCATTCAGTTCTTTCTCTAATTCTGTCGTATTGGGGCATTTTTGTTGTTGCTCAAGATTATCCAGGTAGTTTTTATAGTCGCGCCATTCTTTCTCGGCTATTTCCAATTCTTGATCCATACTTTCCAGCATAGAATCAGCACATTCCTCACATAGTGGGTGATCAATTTCTGAATTTGAAGAAAGGCAGTCGAATAGTTCTGCTTTGAGTCTAAACAAAGACCCCAATTTCTTTTCCTTTCCATCCGACACCATCATAAACCCAGTATTATTAATAGATTCCGACAAACGAAATGGTGGCACAAAATGATCAAAAGCATTGGGATCTTGTGTATCCAACGTGTTCGAATTGTCTGAATAAATTGGCACTATAAAATATTAATATGATTAGCATGATTACACATAGTAAGTACAATAGAAAAATGCTTACATTCAAGTTCTGCCATTGAGTGAACATCAATATTGTCTAAACTCTCGTCCAAAATAATTGGTTGCATGCAACTTTGACAAGCAAAAGAGACGGGTACTTTATCCGCCACACTCATTTTTGTAACTTTTTCAATACTGAAGTTGTTTATTAACGCACTGAAGAAAATCCAAATGTCTTTACAACTTTCCTGGAACAAAACTTGATTGTATACATAGAGATGTTACTAATCAGGAAAAAAAATCGATACCTAGTAGTCGAAATGAAATAGTAGAGTGTGCTGAAATTGTAGAGAGTTTTTTAAAAGAAATTTTAAAGTAGCAAAGAACGTATGTATATACCTATATTATCTTACTTTTAATTTGTTTCGCTTCTCTTTGATTACTTTCTGTTCGAATATTCGTTTACAAATGCTTATTTTATTTCAGATTCCAAAGGCTCAGGCATTAAAATGCCTGAATTCCCATGTGTTTGTTGTTGTATAAAAGTGTGTTAACTCACTTTCGGTAATATAACAGCAAATGATTTGTTTACAGTCGATGCTGTCACTACTACTAATGTAATCCTTTCGGAAGACTTTTTTTGCATAGTGAAATTTTTTCTGCAAAACTTCCTTTTTTGCATTAGTTTATGTTAAAAATACATATATTAAGTAATTGGTGAAGAGAATGCTTCTCCTCTTTCAAATAAAAACAATAAGAAACAAGAAAAAAGAAATCAATTGTGGAATAAAAATATGCGTAGCTATGGCAGCTATCAGCTGATTGCGCAAAATAATTTGAGGAAACAAATAAGTAAAAGTGAAAATGGAAACACGCATAAAAACAGCGTTGGTCCATGCAGCAATAATATGCACTTGAAAATCCTATGATTGCATAAATAGCCAAACAAAATGAATGCAGTCTCTGGAATTCATGATTTCAATACTTGCTTAAAATTTTACAAACTACAAATGTAAACAAAAATTATCTGTTTGAGTTAACTCGCTTTCGGTGGAAACGTTTGACATTTCATTCACTTAACAGAGGCCTTCAGTGCATTTAAGTGCTCGGTGGAAATAGGCTATTATATTCAAATTATCAAGATTACATCGGATTTACCACACATCTCTACAGGCAATGAGGGGTTGCCTATCAACTGTCATTTTTACAACAATCACAATTACAATTGCAGGCAATTTAAGTCCAAGTTTTTGTATGTGAGCGCTTTGATTGCTTAACATAATCATTTGTAAAATGTTCGCGGCATGAAAGAAATATTTAGAAATGCTAAAAAGGCTTGCTGACGAGGATAGAAATATAAAAACTGAACAATTTTCATTTATTTAATCACTTAATATTCACCAATCTTAAAATAGCAATGATAATGCCTTCAGCACGGTTTTAGGCTGGCAATATATGCCAGGTAATGAGCTCTGACATATATTGCTGCACATCAGTGATTGATATGATGTGAGCATTGTTGTATGATTGTTAAAGTTATATGTAAAATCTTATTTATTTATTTATTTGTTCAAACACAAAACCATAAGTTATTTTACAATGCTTGAACTTAATTCTAATAGTTTAAAATAAAACATAATAATAACATCTTAGGCTGTGTGCCAATCGTGTGAAAATTGTAAATTTTGGCAGCCAATATTCTGAAAATTTTTCGTAGTGAGAACAAACGTCAGAATTTTGCATAGCCCCAGGGCAATGAAGAGCATAACAACATAGCAATAATAACAAGAACAGCAAGGCATATTTGTGATGTTTTGTGGGAATTCATTGGACAATTTTTGTACGTACTGCAAGAAATTCTTAAATGCGCCCGAATTTTCTTTCATCATCGAATATAATTGTTTTGACACAAGTATTACCTGGCAACTAGCCTGTTGCTTAAATCTCTGAATTAACAACAAATCATTAATTGAATTCATTGCTTCTGTCTTATTGGTGGAAATATTAGTAAAGAAAAGTATTTTCCTTACACGTATATTTTATTAATTTCTTACCAGTGAGCAAAAAATATATGAAACTTCCTCATGAGTTTTTAATTTTGTTTACGTCAAAATTTACAATTTCATTTGGCACAGCAAATTATAAAGATTTTCGCACCATAGTAAATTTTTCCCACCTCATTTTACCAAATGAAAAAAAGATACCGAACCGTGTGGCAACACAGCCTTAATTATAAATCTTAAGTGGTGAAACATTTAAAATTTCGGATCAGTAAAAGTTGGTAAAAAATTGTTACTGTCCATCAGCTCACCGAACAAGACTATTATTAAGCGATAACAAACTTGTCACTGATAAGCACAGATAAATGCTTCAGCTGTTAACCGTTCTCAGAATAGTTTCATTTTACTTTGACAATTCGATAACAGCAGATTGATTTAAATTTTTGCTCTGTGAAATCAGCTGACTATAATAGACGATTGCGTATGAAAATAGAGCAAGGGTAGAATATTCAGGAAAATTTCCTTTGAATTGAAATTGTGATAAAAATTAATATTGCCCAATAAACATTGATTTAATTACATTATACGATTTTAATTTAAGTATTGTATAACCGTTTGGTATACCGGCAAAAAATATTTACGTAAACAAAATGGTATCTTATTTTGTACCGCGTGGGCGCTTTCTAATTAAAGCAAGTAGCTTACGGCAATCAGCTCATTTTAAGCAAGTTCAACAACAACAAGAAAATGGAAAATGGCCTATGTTGCGTCACTTTCGTCAAACATTTTCAACAAGGAGCACAACGCCCGCAGACACGAAGAAACAACCTAATATAAAATCAGTTGTACAATCCAACAATAAGTTGAGTAAAATTGGAAACAAATACAATAAACAGAGACTTGTAAGCCATAATGTTTGGACGAAGTGGACAGGTTTTCTTCTGAGATGGACACCTGTTGGTATATGCCTTTTTGGTGTTATTGACTGGCAGCTCCATAAACAAAAAAGTGAACGTGAAAACTTACCTCGTACTGCCTCGTCTTTTCAATCAAAAGTATATTGCTCATTACCATTACGAATAATAAGTCGATGCTGGGGTTGGTTAGCGGCGTGCTATGTACCTGTTTCTTTGCGACCATACATATATGGCTGGTACTCAAATGCATTCGGTGTAAATATGGAAGAGGCTTTATACCCAGATTACAAGTGTTACAATAGTTTAGCGGCATTCTTTACTCGGCCGCTGAGAGAAGGGGTGCGTCCCATTGATAAAAGAGCAGCTATTGTTTCGCCTGCAGATGGGCGTGTGTTACACTTTGGTTCAGCGCAAAATAAATTGATAGAGGAAGTGAAGGGTGTTAATTACTCTGTGTCGTCGTTCTTGGGACCTGTAACATGGCATAAACGACTAAATGGAAATTTTGAGGAAGAACTAAAAGAAAAAAACGATGGCTCAACAGAACTATTTCAATGTGTAATTTACCTGGCACCTGGTGACTATCACCGTTTCCACTCACCTGCTGAATGGCAACCGAAATTGAGGCGTCATTTCGTAGGCGAATTATTATCTGTTAATCCTCGCATTGTTAATTGGCTGCCTGACTTATTTTGCTTAAACGAACGCGCTGTCTATATGGGCAAATGGGATCATGGTTTCTTCAGTTACGCAGCTGTGGGTGCCACCAATGTAGGATCCGTACAAATATATATGGATGATGATTTGAAAACAAATCGTTGGATGGGATTTAAATTTGGAGCTCATAAGGATCGGCACATCTACGATGAAATTGAGTTATCAAATAAGACCCACTTCGGACGTGGTGAAGTGCTAGGGCAGTTCAATATGGGCAGTACAATAGTTCTACTTTTTGAAGCACCGAAGAACTTTAAATTCAACGTAAAAACGGGTCAGAAAGTAAAAGTTGGTGAATCTCTGGGTGTTTTAGAGTAATTGAGTACAGAAGCCACGAAAAGTGGCGTTCAGCCAAACAGCTTCTTGGAATAAAGAAAGTACAATGTATATGCACAAGTTATGGCAAAAAATCGCGAAAACTCTGGAATGTTTGAGATGATAATCGTGCCAGTGATTAATTGTGATTAGCTTGCAACCTTAAAAGCGTTATCGGAATTAAAGTTGGTATTTTCTGTTTTATATAAAATTTGCTACGGTTAGATTTTTTTCTCCTTTATTTATAAATCGATATTATTTTCTTATGTTAGCTATTGAGGTTGTATGCAGTTCCTTAATCCAATACAGGTATATATGTACATATGTATATATGTATTTGCAAGAAGATATATGAAAAGAGTTCAAAGTTTTTGTTAATAATTAATCGAGATTGCTTTAATATTTCTTTAATTTTACACTAAGTATATAACTTGTATTAAAAATATATGCGAATGAAAACATTTATATTTGTATTTATGTATAATATGTCGTCGTGAATATTTTTAACCTTTTTAGGTAAATAATAAATTGTATGATCTAATATTGTAAAGTTTTATAAAAAGTTAATAAAGAATAAAACTAAAAAATGTAAGAGAAATTGCTATTTATTATTTATTTGATTAATGCAGATGCCCCAGTAATTCTGATAATGAAGTAATAGTTTCTCACAAAAAATTACAGGAAAAACTCCATACATACAGTTGCGAGCAATGAAATAGTAGTGCCTATTAGCAAAGGGAGTTTTGCGTTATATTTTGTATCCTTTATTTGAAGTGCAACGACCCTATTATGGACAACTTTCAACAGTTAAACACTTGCCGTTAATTTTTAAAGCTAATTGCGTCGTCAGTTAAAATAAGCGAGCAATAAAATAGTAGTGAACAGTGAGATGGTGTAAAAAAGTAATTTTCACGTTAAAAATTTGATTTGTACAATACAAAAATGAAAAAAAAAGAAAAATTATGACTGTAATTTTTAGTGAGCCGCGGGAAGTGCTGCAGTGAAGAAAAACGGAAATGGATCCGATCTCTAATAAACACCGGGAAGACCTACAAGGAAGTTGAAAAACTTCTCGGGCCAGCCGTGGAGACTAAGAGCGAATTGAACCTGCCCTGTGGTGTTCATACAGTAAGAAGACTTCTGTGTAAACATTAGTAATATGCCCGAAATCATGTTGCATGGCGTCTGAAATATGCCAAAGAACACCGTAATTGGCTAGTTGAAAAATGGCGCAACATTTTGTGGACCGACGAGTCAAAAATAGTTTTATATGGTGGTAAAGGGTCCCGTCAGTATGTAAGACGACCACTTAGTACTGAGTACGACCCCAGATTTACCACAAAAACACTTAAACATGGCTGTTCGAGTATTTTGGTTTGGGGCTGTTTTTCATACAGAGGCGTGGGTCTAATTCACAAAATTGATAATATAATGGACCAACACTCATACGTTGATATAAAGAAAAATATTATGCTACCATTTGTCGAAGAAGACATACCGCTAAAATGGATATTCCAGCAGTATAATACCTCGAAACACACCAGTAGGGTGACAAAGGGGTGGTTTCGAGTAAATGGAATTGAAGACATGGATTGGCCAGCTCAATCCCCTGACTTTAATTCCATTGAAAACCTGTGGGCAGACGTTAAGAAAGGCGTATGGAGTGCTAAACCGAAAAACAACAACGAATTCTGAACCGTAGTACAGGAAGCATGGCAGAGCATACTTGAAAAGATGCGGGAGTCTCGTAGATTCTATGAAGAGAGGTTTTATTGCCGTTATAAAAACTCATGGTCATGCTGCCAAGTACTAAGTTCATGCAAAGATGAAATTTAAAAAATCCTTCATTGTTTCTTTAAAAAGTTTTTTATTACTTTACTACTATTTTACTGCTCGCTACAATTTTCCCATATAAACAAATCTTTGCAAATAAACATATCGTCGACATATGTATATCAAAACATTTTTGTTAATAAATATAGCTTGGAAAATGTGCTCCACCTTTTCATTTCAATAGATGTTAAAATTGCTTGGAATTTCGTATAACTGGAAGATATTTAAAATTCTAGTACCCACTACTATTTCACTGCTCGCAGCTGTACGTATGTATGCATATTTCTCTTTTAGGATCTAATTAACAAATTTTAATGAAAAAAAAAACACTTCAAAAAGCCCTAGTTTTAATAGGAATTAAACATATGTACCTATGTACAGATGTAAATACATAAATTTTTTCTTACTGCTGATAAGCATTTTATAACGGAACTAAGAATAAGTATGGTCATATGTATATGAAGTTCATTAATCGGTAAATAGTCAAATAACACACATTTTGTATGTACATACATGCATACATACATATGTATGTGAATAACAAAAATCTCATGATCAGCAATAGAGGCTGGGGTTCTCGCATTATAATCGGAAATTTTTTTAAGACAGTTTGCTAAGGGTATTTTTTAAATTATTTATGAATGGGATTAGGTATTCGGGGGTTAACTAAAGTCCATATCACATAATTTGTCGCAGGAAAAAGAATTAATAACAAAAACATCGTAAGCGTGGCCTTTAATTTAATACAATATGTATACATATACAATTTTTTTATTATAAGAATACTTGCGTGTATATACATATGAACGAAGATGGTTCTTACATTACAGTACTTAAATCTGCAATCAAAGTCATCTGAGGGCAGAAAAAACATTGAAAGTATTAACACTGCCTTAGATTATTTACATATAAATATGTATGTATATGTATTTATATACATATGTATAATCATGTTTACCGATAACGAGCTGAAAATTGCGTATATTCCTTTATTCATACGTTGTTATGTTCGTGCATATATTTGTATGTTAACAGATATGTACATATAAATATTTCTGTGTATAAATGCAAAAGGATTATTTTTTAATCAGAAAAATCCATTTTCAGAGCTAAATGGCATTAAAGGTCGTGGGAGTTAACCTATTTCATGACTTTTTCCATCTTAAAAACAACCTCCGGGTTCTCGATGATCTAGTCATATATTGATTTCAGATCATTTAATTTAATTTAATTTAATTTTCAAATTTAAAATCTATTATTTTACAACGTAAAAACATTAATTTTAATGTTTGTTTATTTATGCGTGTGTGTTTAAATACTACAGAACCTGTTGAGTACGTAATTAAAGAAATAAACAAAAACTTTCAAAACAACATACGACATGTTAATATTCTGTGGGAGCATATTTATGTATAAATTCCTAATTTATACATATTTATTATAATTGATAAGGCATACATATGAACATTTAATTGATATTTTTTAATTTGTATTTGATGTATAAACGCGAATCAATTAAATATCTTATGATAGTTCTCCCCTGCGGAGTAGGGGATCAAGAATTGAACATTTAATTCATATTTTTCAATTTGTGTTTGATGTATAAACGCGAATCAATTAAATATCTTATGATAGTACGGTAAGGCATGTATGCCGTAAGAGGCGACTAAAGTCCAAAAGCTCCCGCAACAGTCAGGTCTTTATACCGGAAAGACCCGGATCTACATCCGGTCAATGATCGTCACCCCCTCAATATTCTCCAAAATGTAATTTGCGGCTACAACGACAAGATCAGCTACAACAATAGATATTACTTATTACTTTTAAAGTGCTTATGTTGATGCATATAGGTATGTAGGTATAACTGCTAAAACTTAACAATTGAAGTGGTAGCTTTTCTTGTGAATACGAAAAATTTATATAAATAATTATAGCTAAAATCTGGAGATCTCATAAATTTTAAATAGATAAAATAAAAATGTGTGAAATGTGTCATTTTACCAATGCATGCAACACTCAAAATTTTAAGCAAAATTTATTAAGTCAGTTAGAGCAATTTTTTTTCGTCCAACGCATTTTCTTGGCAAAACATTTAATTTTCGGTGTGTTTCGCCCCAAACTAACTTCTGTATGTTAGTATTCTTTCATAGCAAAACGAAAAATTGCTGGAAGTGGTTGCACTTATTTATCTACAAATTGCATTCTTTTATATTTGAATACTGTCAAATCAAAACTTTATTAAATTATTAAGAAAAAAAAACGAATTTCAGGAACATTTCAAGATTAAAGAGGTTATTGAAAGTTATCAGTTCGTTGTTATTTATTAGTATCTATTTTATAAACATACATACATATTCAAATATAATTGTCAAATTCGGTTTACGCACAAGTGGTGCATATATCATTTGGCTTACCATAAATACTTCGAAAAACAGCAACCCTGCTCCATGGTGAACATAAAGAAAATTACAGTTTAATTTGGCGCAAGTGTTAAAACAACTTTAATAGAAATTTTCCAACTACAATACCGTGTCGTTTTATTTACATAATTTTATTATTTTGTACATAAGCTCTTAATTTAAAAGATGATACCTAAGATTTATGGATTTTCAAGGATTATTGGAGTACGATACGTCAATGCCTGTGGTATGGAATTACTATTTCTTGTTTATATTTTCATACAAATTTTGCATTTTAGATTTGGCTGCGCGTAATTTTGCAATGACTTCTCTTAGGTTGGACCATTTTAAGAAATTACAGCACAAGGTACTTATTCATAATAGCAAGTGCGATTCCTGGAGTAACAACCTACAGATTAAAAGTTTTAGTACAGAAAACTCCTACCGAAAGGAAATATCGTCCGTAAACTATAGTTATATAAAAGAGCTGTCGAATCGCCCCGAAAAACTATTAATTGATGTACGAGAGCGGCAGGAACTTGAAGAAACTGGGAAAATACCAACGAGTATTAATATTCCACTGGATTCCGTCTCACGTATGTTGGCAGAGGATGTTAGACCACAAGTTTTCCAGTCGAAGTATGGTCGCCGGAAGCCATCGACTGAGGATGAGATAATTTTCACATGTAAACTAGGAAAGCGTGCCTTAAAAGCTGCAGAAATAGCTAATGCCATGGGTTTCAAGAATGTAAAGTTCTACGAAGGATCTTGGGACGATTGGGTGAAAAATGAAAATGAAAAACAATAATTTTTTGTGCTTAACTAGACAAGCTTTTTATTGAATTTTTGTATTTTAAATATATGCTTAACGATGTTTGGAATTAATATTCGTCCTTACATATGAGTATGCTTATTAATAACTGCTCTCTTTCATTGTATATTTTAAATTTTTTAAGTACATACATTCACATTCAGTTAACAGACTTCTTATCACGAACAAAATGTGTTGTCGGCGGTTTAATTTTAAAGTTTCTATCATTGAATTTGAGAAACTCGGCACAAGCTCTTGTTGAATGAATATGTGCATATTCGTATGCTAATGCATTTATATCACTAATCTTAGCATTTATAACTTAAAGAAAAAATTTTTATCGTATTTTAATAATGCACATTTTTACAAATAATAAAATAAAAATATTTGCTTTGCTTTGGAATAAATATAAATTTTTTTTTTAGAAAATTTGGCATAAAGGAGCTGTATGGGCGGGGGAAATCAGGTATATTCACACATAGTTATATTTGGAAATACGGGTTGCGGTCGCTTGAGCAAACAAATTTGCCCTTGTATTGTCATTCATGGCTTTTCTAATAAATTTTTGCGTTAATATGTATGTATTTTTTTTTTTTGCTTGCACGTGTTGATTATACAAATACAGTTGTTATTTACACTTCAAAAATGATACTTATTAACAATCACAATTAAGTGCGAAATATATTTATTTAGAAATGTTTATAGAGGAAAGGAATAGCTTTTAGCGGTAACCTATTAAATTTTTTGTTGGTTCATTTAAATACATATGTGCAAAAAATTTTGCCTATAGAATAGCGTGTACAGCATAGATTTAACAAACAGTGGGGTAAAAACTGGTTAGAAACGCCCTTAATTTACAAAAACAATATGTGTCTACTTTTATTTTGTTTTGTTACAATTAGATGTTATTGAAATGTAGTAAATAGACTACGCACAGCTAAACATATAAGAAAAAGTGAAGAGTGCCGCTGTTATCAATTATTTAATTGAGCAGTTTGTATAAAACATATGTTTGCACTCACGTTATCAGCCATGAAAAAGATGACTATAGTGAATGCATTTTAAATTAGTTGGGAAATGTGGCATCACTTATCAGCACTCAGGCAACATCTTTAAATTGGGATAATCAACATATTAAAATATAAAATAGCTAGAGTATGAAATACAAGTTATTTCGTTATTATTCATTATTGAATATTTTGTATATTGCTTTCAGCGATGATATTTGATTATTTGAGTTATGAAAACTTAATGAAGATGTAATATTTGTTTACAATTGCTAATTATATTCAGAGGCTTCAACTTTTTTATCGATTAAAATGTGTTGCCCCTGTTATCAAAAAATAGAGAAGACACCTTCAAACAATTATAAATACTAGTGTGTGGTCATTTCCCAGCAAACTATATTAGGAGTGCGAATAGTGTTTTTTCCGAGTACCCCCAAAAATTATAAATGGGGTGCTAATATAATAATAAAAGAAGAAGAGAGAAAGAAATAGCTTCAGGTAAAATAAATGTTAACACAGTTAATTATTTGAACTTTTTGTAAGTACGTTTTACTTTTCTCTATTTTTTGTTTACAATGAAATGATGATGATGAATAAAAGCTGTTAAAATAACTAAGACAACAAAATTTACATATAGTTATGGAATAAAATCTTTAGATTTGTGCCCCAAAAATGGCAGAACCATGCATTTTCTGCTACCTGGAAACTAACGTTATGGAAAAAGAACGTTTTGGCTTCGGAGGCAACATGCGTAATCAAAGGTAAGTTTCCAATTAGTATACCATAGTATTTGTTCATGCAGACGTCTTGAACCGAAACTTTATAGTAGATGAAAACATTTTCATTGCATGTTTGGCGAAGTATTATAAAATTGAAAAATGAAAATTTCGAATATTTTAAAATTAATTAATAAAACAACCAAATGGATTTTTTTACAGAAATTTCGAATATATTCTTTTACAGTAATCAAAAGCTCTTTTGATAAAGCAGAAACCTATTATCTTTTCGAGTTATTAGTCGTGTTTTTTATACGTGCATGTGTATAAACAAAGATCGTATATTATACAAATATATGAATATACATTCGTTAATTTTATGGAAATTTTAAGCACATACACATATCCCTGTTAAAAAAATTTGGCAATTACTAATGCTACTTTGTGCTTTTTTTTTTAAGCGTGAGGCCTCCAACTCTTATGGTTTGTTGGGTTGCGTATGTATATAATTAGTATTGTGGATGACTAGCGTAAAAAAGGTAAAATTGCAAAGGCTTTCAATTTGTTTAATCAGTTTTACTGTGTGAAGTAATTGTGTTACTTGAGATTTTTTTGTTTATTAACTTATATACGAATAAGCATAGTTTAGTATCTTACTCAGTTTGGATACGTAACTCTGCCGGCAAAAAATAAAGTACTTGACTGACAATTTTTTTTGTTTTTTTTTTTCAATATATTCAAGTTTACCTACCATAATTTCATAGCACACCTGTGCCAGAATCCAACGACCTTTGTTTTTCATACTAATTTTAGTACAAAGTTTATTATAAGGTATGCAAATGAATGGAATGAAACTGTTCCAATTTGCTCCTAAGTATACACAAGTCATAAGTAAACAATTTATGTTTATACATTTTTGATCAGATGTATTTGTAACTAAATAAAATACGATAAGATAAAGCTATCAATAAATCTCCTGTTTTTAGATTTCGCCATTCAAGTACACTTTGGTCCAAAGTGCAATAAAATTTTAATGCAAATCGAGGGCAAAATTTACACTACGTCCATACATACATCCGCGCGCATTGAGCTAATCGTAATCCTTTTCTTCAATTTCTAGAAAAACAACATGACTACCTTGCTACCTGGAAACATCGTTTATGCCGGACCAATTACATGTACCGAAACACATGCATACAAGTCTCTCGGTCATTATATTCTCGAAAAGTATAAGAGCTTTGGCAATCAAACCGTAATGATTGATGCAGTCACTGGCCAAGAATATACAGCTAAATATATGTACGACTCTGTAGTGCGTATGGCTCATGTGCTTAAACATTTAGGAGTGAAGTCCGGAGATGTTGTCGGTTTATCCAGTGAGAATAGTATTCGTTTCGCTATTGTTTTATATGCATCATTTGCTGTTAATGCTTCAGTGGCTCCTCTTAATGTAACGTATTCCGAACGTAAGAAAATTAATTTAAATTAAAAATTTTAATAAGTTATCATAAATACATCATTGCTCTTTCCCGTAGGTGAAGTACATCATGCTATTAACTTATCTAAGCCAAAAGTGATATTTGCATCGAAACTTACCGTAGATCTCGTTGCAAAGGTTGCAAAAAATAATAGTTTTGTGAAAACAATTGTGGCCCTCGAAACATACAACGGAAATGAGAAAATTTACAATTTTGAAGAACTTATGAGTAGTGAGAAAGTTAAATCAGAAGACTACTTTGATACTCCAGTAGCGGACAAAAACGAGGATGTTGCCTTGATTGTATGCTCCTCTGGTACTACAGGTCTGCCAAAAGGTGTTCAACTTACCCAATATAACATTCTTTCTACATTAGATTCAAACCTGTAAGTTTTACTTTAAATACATACTCATGTGTATTTTCGTATGTATGTATACATACGAGTATGTGCTTGTTCATTTTATTAACTTTTTGATTTTTAACATTCATATAGTGAACCAACTGCTATACCAATGGGTGAAATTACTTTGCTTACTGTGATTCCTTGGTTTCACGCTTTTGGTTGCCTTACACTAATAACAACAACGGCTTTAGGTACAACACTTGTGTATTTGCCGAAATTTGATGAGAATCTTTTCCTGGGCGCAATCGAGGTAATTTTTTCGAGAAAAAAAATTTGTTATTGTTTCATATTACTTACATATGTACATTCACATGTATGTATGTATGTATTTTTTCTTTCAGAAATATCGTGTATTGATGGCGTTTATGGTGCCACCATTGATGGTATTCTTGGCTAAACATCCTCTTGTAGATAAATACGATTTGTCATCACTAATGGTTTTATTGTGCGGCGCAGCACCGTTAAGCAAAGAGACCCAGGATCTTATTACCGAGCGGTATGTTTTGAATACACTAAATTTAATATACATATACATATTTGTATGTATTTGTGCTTTGTACGCATTGTATATAATTTTCCATATTTTGAATATTGATTGCAGAATTGGTGTGCCCGTTATTCGTCAAGGTTATGGCTTAAGCGAATCGACACTTAGCTTACTCGTACAAAATGATACAGCTTGCAAAGCGGGTAGTGTGGGCACTCTTAAATTGGGTATTTATGCCAAAGTTATTGACACGGAAACAGGAAAAACTCTTGGCCCCAATCAGCGTGGGGAATTATGTTTCAAAGGTGATTGTATTATGAAAGGCTACATTGGTGATGCCAAATCTACACAGACCGTTATCCAAGATGGTTGGTTGCATACGGGTGATATTGGTTATTACGATGATGACTTTGAGTTCTTCATTGTGGATCGCATTAAAGAACTCATTAAATATAAGGGTTTTCAAGTGCCACCAGCTGAAATTGAGTCTTTATTATTGACACATCCAAAAATTAAAGATGCGGCCGTCATTGGAATACCAGACGAAGAGGCGGGTGAATTACCATTGGCATTTGTTGTAAAACAAGCAAACGTTTTATTGAATGAAGATGATGTTGTAAAGTTTGTATCAGAGCATGCGTCGCCAGCAAAACGTTTACGTGGTGGCGTGAAATTTATTGATGACATTCCAAAAAATCCAAGCGGTAAAATTTTACGTCGCGTTCTAAGGGATATGCTGAAGAAGCCACAATCGAAATTGTAAATTTACTAAATAATATCCATACATAGTTATAAAGGAGTTTCTTAAATAGTAAATGTGCATTTATACGAGTATGTAGGTATGAATGCAATATATTCATAAAAAACGTTATAAAGGTGTGAAAAATTAAATTTAATACATTTTATTTGCATGTTAATAATTAGGGAATGTCAAAGTAAATCGCTATCAACGAACAAACGATGACTACGTCGCTTTGTTAAATTCCCATATTTTTTTGTGTTTATAATTCTATGGGCTAAAGTATATTTATAAAGTTTTATACCAAATATTAATATATGAATTTTTATTAAAATTAGAAAACCAACCCGTATGCATTTTTATTTGCTAACTTGTGAGTGTTCCAAATAACTGGTAGGAGAATTTCATTATATATATGTATGTATATAATTTACTATATACCAAAAATTCAAAGACTACATGAGATTTTTATTTTTATTACCGTTATATTGGTCATTTAAAAATTGAATGCTCTCGTGAATACAAGCATTTCAAGCATCGCTGAAAAAGAAAATTATTATACAAAATTATTAAGATATAAATAATTTAGTAGTTGATCCGCAAAAGGAATGATTTTAATTCTTATCTTAAAAAAAAACATGAGTTGCTTGCATCTGCCTAGTTATCGGTTTAGATTTTTTATCTAATAACACTTAAACAACTAGACAGGTGTTAACACTTCAATTATGTGTATATTTAATATATAAGAGCAAAAGTATTATAACTATGTACTTTATTGATTTTCCTAAAAATGAATGAAATTTTACATGAAAATGGTTCCATTCATTATAATACGATGTTTTATAAACACTGTACATTTTTATTGCATTACAAAGACTTTCAAATGAAGGATTGTTCCCTAGGTTGTTTTAAATAATACTTTGACAATTTTTGGAAGAACACTGATTGCATGCTGCCCAAGGTGTTAGTAGATTAAGACACAGGTAGACAGGTTTTCGAAGTCAAATTACTTAAAACTACTGGGAATCAACTGGTATAACGCGAGTCAACTTTTATCTGCTGATTCCAACCAAGAAAATTTTTTCACTTTATATCTTCAAGTACGTCGGTATATATGTATTGTATTTACATTAAGGTAGTTGGGCATTTTTATTGATTTGCGTTTATTATATTATTTTTATTTTTCTTGATATTGCAATAATTCTATATGGTTTCTCTTGTATATAACAATATCGTGATTTAACATTTCGACTTTCTTCTTTGTTTGAACTACAAGCTTAACAGTTGTACAAGTTTACATATTTCCTTATATGGATTCCCATTTAAGTGTCTACAAACACAGTTAATATACCAGCATAAGTTGGTATTAATGAATATAGCAGTGAAAATTTGAAAAGCAAAATATAATGAATAAATTTAGTGTTATTCTATAGCTGCATTTTTTACTTTTTGTATAAAAAGAATTGAAACATTTTTAAAATATTTTGTTTTGTTTTTTTGCTTCCTTAGGCAGATAGAAATAGTAAAACAAAAGATGTGAAAAGAAAGTTCATAAGATACATTATAAAAGTTCTTCCCTTCCCCTAACATACAAACTAGAGCTGTGCAATCATAAAATTATGTTTGACTAGTTTTTTGATAGAAATGAATTTAAGATTCTTTGTACGTGCTGTGGGGTGACAAATAAGAAAGAAATTTTATTAAATTTGCTTTAGAGTCTGTCAAACTTATATTTAAATCTCAACAAAACTATCAACAAAGGATGTTTTCGCAAAAATGTAAAGCGGAAGTTTGGCAAAAAATGTTTCTTCAATAATAAGTTAATTTCTCTAAATATATTCAGTTTAAAACATCTACTTAATTTATAACAGATATTTTGTTTATATTTTTGGTTTTAGCTGATTGTCAGCGATCAAAGAGGAGTCTATAGCATAACATCTTGCAGTTTAAGCACTTCAGTCATCTACGTACATATATACTAACCATACTCTCAAATCACATTGTGAAACTTTCATTTTTCATAACATTCACCTTAAGTTAATCCAATATAATAGTACATATGATTACACAGTAATCTCCATGCGATTCGCTTTGCGTGTAACTTTCGGTTGAGATTGGACTAAATCCGACATGCCACCATATTTGAAAGAGAATATAATTGTTTGTTGACCAAAATTTGCTTCAAATCTAAAAAAATTAACATACAAAATATTGATTCTATAATTTGGTGAGTATAAGGTTGCTTACTCGGTGCTAATATGTATTTCGGGTGGCTTTCCTGTGGCATTTTGTATGACAAGAAACATTTTGGTTACAATCTCGATGACATGGCCAGTTTGAAAAACAAAATCGCCCTTTTTGCGTCCAAAATCAGACTGTAAAAATAAAAAAAAAATGCACCCGACAATAATAAGTAAGAGAATGTTTGTAAATGAACGGTTATTTACAGCTTTGACATGAAAAACAGCAACATCATCGAGATATGGACTCAGAGACATGCGATAAATTTCCGACGCAGGCACTCGGTATTTGATTTGTAGCGTACGCTGGTCCAAAAGGAGCAGCGCAGAAGTTGATAATACAAGCAATATTGGCACGAACTAATTGTTAATAGATTTAAAAAAATTGAGAACGAGATAAATAGGTGTTATGTTGTGTTTTAAAATAGAATACCTTGCCACTGGAGCGGGTAATTTTGTTTATAACATCGGCAAATACCACATATTGATCATTGGTCTCCACACACATCTTCTTCCATTGCTGGTTATGACGTAAGCGAACATAATCGCCCACAAATGGGTGACCCACACTGTATGAAGATATGTATAAAAATATACATATGTTGCATATAAAAAAAAAATTAATTTTAATTGAACACAAGATACATACCTTCGGGAGTACGATGCTTTGCGATCCTTAAATATAATACTGGCAGTAACTTTTTCACGCATACGATTTCGTGAAGTTTGATCGAAAGAGTTGCGATAAATATAACATTTCCAACGATGGTATATGGCACGCAATAGCCGTGATGTTTCGGCTAGAAATTTGGGTGCTGTTGGCCATTCGGTTGAAAGAGGACTTAATGTATTTGGCGGCAAACGCATTGGTATGGTCAACAAAAAGTGGCGAATTTTCCAATGTCGATAATATCTTGATATAACATCAACAGCCCAATTAACTTGCCGCTTATATTTCATAACTGTGTATTCCTTACGTGCCTAAAAATTGAAATAAAAGAATTGAACCAATTAATATTAAAATATAAAACACATAAATAAAATAATAATATTAACGGTGTATACTAATCGTTATGCTTACACTTCGATAGAGGCTCCACAGGTGTCTTCGGCCTTTAAATGGAATGCTAAAGCGACACTCCTTAAGAAATAAACACCACATGCATCAGAAACAACCAAAAGCGAACAACGAACAATGAACACATATGTATGAATGTAAGTATACTTTTGTACTTGTTTTTATGTTTGTATATAAATTTCAATCTACTAAAAAATAATACAAAATAAGGTGGTGACAAACTAATGATATACTATTAGAATATAAAAGCTTAATTATAATTACAAAATAGTTACTAGGCGCATGAATGTAGCAGCAATAAATCACAGAATTAAATCTAAAGCAAAAATATATGATACTAAACTCCAAATCCAGCCCAACTCACTACATGCTGCATATAAGCATTTCTTCTTAACTTTTGCAGCATTTCATTATAATGTAAACTCAACTAAAGATGTATGTAAATACATATGCATAAATGGTGCATATCCACTTACCCGCCATGTGCGCCAAGCGCTCGCTACAATAATCTGACTTTGCCGCATACGAAGATAACGTTTTCGTGCTACATACATGCGAAAATTTGTTTGTATTAATATAGCCAACTCGTTAATGCGTTCCCGACGGAATTGCTCCAATTCATATTCTGTACGTGGACTGCGGACAAATACATTTTTCGTGCCAATTGTAAATTCTGCTGCTGGTAGAGGCAAATTACGTATGATTAGAGCAATGCCTTCCACAATGGAGCAACCAGGAATGCTATCAGCATTACCACTGCCACGATAATGTGGCCAAGTGGAGCTATTTAACAATTTGTAGCGATTGTAGAATTTAGCGTGTGGTAAATGAAAACAATGCCCTGTCCGACAAAGATGTACCAATGGCATAAGAGACATATAACGTACTTGATGCTGCACCAAAGCTAAATCGAACATATGCGATTGCTTACATTCATTGGGTTTTATACAGAAAACATAGTGTGATCGTCGATTCTTTATTATTGCTAATAATGTGTGTAGTTGAGTTCGTACATTCGAACTGAGAGTTGTTGGTTTGCGTGTGACTTGTCGTCGAGGATTGCCTGAAAAAAAAAATAATAAAATTGAGAGGGTGACATAACTAAAGTATTGCTTGAAAATAAAGTTTAATACCCTAAAATTTCAAAAAACTAATCTATAGCAAAGACAGTAAAATTTGAAAACAACAGGCGAATTATATTTTTTGTTTAGCAGAAGTTCAATTTTTAACTCTACAATACTTTTCCTTTATTTACGACTTCATATAATTTATTGATCTTTTTTTTACCTTCTGGAAATAGACTTTGAACCAGCGGTAGTTTACTTTGATAAAGCGCCCCACTAACGAATTTTGGCAAAACGTCAGAATTCTTCTCCAAAAAGCGGTGAATCGAATAGCTCACTACATTGGCAAAGTGACGGATTCTAAAAAGGAAAATTAATGAATGAATATACTACATGTATATATAGTTGTAAGACAAAATTTACTTAAAACCCATGGAATTTTGAGCGCCACTTATGAAATTAGGATGTCCGGCACAACATTGTTGTATGCGTAGCAAAAGCGCTTCATTAGTGTTCAGATGTGGCTCATTTATAATGCTTAGTATACCATAACATGGCTTATCGATGAGCTCACAAATCGACTCATTATCAAAAAAGTCTACACGTGTCCATTCTAGACCTTCCCGTATATAAAGCTCCTGTTCGAGCCTTAATAGATTGTAAACGAAATTCTGAAAGTCACATGAATTCAATGTAATAATAGAATATATTAAATTGGTGTTAATTTACCTGGTGTATCTTTTCGGCACTATAATTTATTGCAAATTGCTCGAATGAGTTAATGTCAAGCAATTCGAAACCGTAAAAATCTAGTAAAGCTAAATTCTTCTCACGTTGCGTAGATTTTAATGTTTCATTAATCTTGTTCACCAACCATGTGAATAACCGACCATAAAGTGTGCGACAGAGCGTGTTACGAGCATTGGCTGCTTGACGAGCATCTAATTCGCAGCCTATACGATAAATATATTCATTTATTTTATTAAAATATTGAAACGTTGGTTTGTTGGTATTATAGAACGCAAACTCACCGACATCTTCCTGCGTGCTATTTGAGCAATTTGCTCGAGTAAGGCAATTAATTAAGATTTGAGCATCTAAACTTAGTAAATGTGCTGTTTCTTGAACTTCTGTGAGTGTTAAAAATTGGGAGACATGACATTTACAATTTTTCTCATATATGTATAATGCATGCAAATGACTACAAACCGTAAATATTTGATATTTGACAGCCTTCAGTTCCATCGATATTTGTTATGGGCACAAAAATAAAGTTACCTAACTTTAAAACAATGGCAATGACACGAAGTATAGCGCTGATTTCATCACATGACAAGCCAAGTATCTCAAGTGATTTCTAAAGTATAAAGTTCAATATGAAATTATGATTAACTTTAATTTTCCTATTGGAAATAATATTTTCTCGTACCTTTGTGTAATGAAAGTTATCGCGATCTTCTTCGATGGCAGTTGTATTTCTTAAAATATCATATTTCTCCACATTCCTATACAACTTTAGAGATTCTATGGGGAAAAAATTAAGTTATTAGTAAACTTTTTACAGGACTCTAAATTTCGAGCTTTGATGGATTTTATACTGCCTATAATAATTTTTTATACTAAGCTATTTTAAAAATTCCTAAAAGTTTACAAACGCACTTAATAATGGCAAGTCAGCACCCAACAGCAACTGATAGAATATATGAAAATTCCGTTCTCCAACACTGGTATTTGTAATACGTGTCTGAAATAAAAAAAAATTAATATTAAATTTTATTTTATGAATCATAACCAATATTATACCTTTTCCAACATGACTTAATTAAAAAATTGTTAGACATGAAAGGAATAACATGTGTGTTAGTATATATGAAGAGTTTTTGAAATGTTTAATTAAGTTTTACATTTAATTTATTATTAGTTAGTTTTAATTAATATTATTATATTAAGAAATAATATACACATTTTAGACTTACAATGAGTTATGTGTACGCCCATAGGATCACCTTTGAAGTCAATTTCGATATCAAACAGTTTCCCCTGTGGTAAAAAAAAAAAATTAAAAAAAAAAAACATAAATACATATAAATAAAGTAATATAACTACTCATGTACGTGATACCTACATAACGACTTGAGTTGCTATTTTTTAAAGTAACCGCATTCCCCATAGCCTCGAGAAAAACATCAGCACATGTAACGCATTCTCGCAACCGTTGACTAGGCGACTTTCGTCGTGACCTTGTGTTTAGCACATTCATTGTCCCTGAGAGTGAAAGTGATGAAGAAGTTTGTGCACATGTTGACCCTGGCATAGCGGTACAATTTGCGGCTAATTGATTTTGCTTATGTGCCTCATAGAGTGAAATGCGTTGGGTTGAACCAATCAGAGACGAATGGTCAGTTTGACTTTCTGTAGAATGTTGGCGAAGCAAATTACAAAAACTTCCACGATGCATTCCTCTAGATGGGCCGGCTAAAAAGTTTTGTGTGGTGGTATTTTTAAAAGGCATATTTCGTGAATCTATTTCAAGCGCTAAAGCACGTGTACATTTACTATGTCCGCATTGACGACAACCACTACTAGCTGAAGTTCCAGTTTGATGTGCACCACTGTGCAGGTATTTGGAAGAAGAGGCTAAATTTGGATTCATTAGGTTGGCAGTGACAAATGGTGTTGTTTGAGTGGGCTGATGTTTAAAGCAGGATTTTGAGGGATGTTTATCAATAGTGCGAAACGCACCTTTTCCGTCGACATATGAAATGTTTTCAGTACTTTTATGATGTGAAAAATCGAAATCAACAATTTTTTCGCGCATATTGCGCCGAGATTGGCTGCGATCTGAACTTTCAGCGCGTATGCGTTGTGCGGAAACATTAGCTGTGCTGCAACGACGTGGTGG
This sequence comes from Ceratitis rosa, assembly GCA_037013455.1. Classification (NCBI taxonomy): domain Eukaryota; kingdom Metazoa; phylum Arthropoda; class Insecta; order Diptera; family Tephritidae; genus Ceratitis; species Ceratitis rosa. The sequence goes on from JAWMAG010000006.1 coordinate 11,442,986, forward strand.
TGGACCGGGCGAAAGCGACTGCCGGCGTGCAGGATTTGTTATTGTCATGGCACTATCAGATTTCTTATATAAAGTAACATTTGGAACCGAACAATTGCTCGATGTACGTCGATGCATATGAACATAACCCGAATAAGCACTGCCTGTACCGCTATTCGTGGGTTCCTTTTTAAATTGTGAGGTTGAGGGCGCGATTTTATCTTGAATATGCGTAAGAAAATTTACTATCATTTTAAACGATTCAGTTTTACCGGCGCCACTTTCACCTTATTAAAAATGAAATAGGTAATTTAATAATATAGAGTACGAATGAAGTCACAATCTTACCTGTGAGCACAATACACTGATCCTCCCCCTGATCTTTGAGTGATTGAAATGCTAAATTTGTTAAACCGTATCTGTGCAAAAAGAAATATGTAAAATTAATGATGTGTTTCTAAGTAACAATTAACTGAGTGGCTTTACATATGAGGTGGCAGCTGAAATATGCCTTTACTACCATAGTTTCGTATGGTATCTGCCGTTCGTTCTGATATGTGGTGGTAAGGATTCACCGCGACAACGGATGTTCCAATGTACGTCTACAAAAAGAGAAGAATTTAATAAAACATGTGTATCTACTTTTTTTCATTTAACTACACATATTTTATATCATTTAGAACTTACATATATATGGTCACGTTTGTAGCGAAGATGGATATTATTTATAAAGCTATCTTCGGAAAGATTTTCCAAAAGCACTGAGTCCCATGTACCAATTTCTTGTTCCATTGTGTGCAATGAAGTGTTTTACGAGTTTTACTTTCAATTGGTATAGGCAGAACAATGGCTCAATAACAAATGCAACTTATACGCCACATACTATAATGTTGTTAATATTGTTTTATTATACTGTGCAAAATTTATTTTCTTTTTAGTAAAAAATGTCAACAAAAAAATGTCTAACATTTTTTTTTCAATATTTTATTTTACATGGTCAATATGGATTCAGCACTCACTTTGGCATATACGGATTAAAATTTATAATTACTCACTTCTAACTTGAAGTTTATAAGCGTTGTTTTACTTTGAATTAAAAATGCATTTTGTTACTGCATTGTTTATTTTTATTTTGTATTATCAATTTAAAAATTTTCACTGGTTGCCCTCAAGCATTTTCACATTTTTTTATATTTGCACCTTGTCTGACATTTGTGCAATTGGAATTTTTGCTATTTTACATTTTCTGACATTCCGGAATTTACATTACAGTAAAGCCACATTTCTAATTGGACAAACATTTCTGTTAACATACACTTTACTAAATATACGAAATTTTTATCACTAAGTCTCAATTATTTTATAAGAAAGCTGTTAACGTGAAAATAAAGCCTTTATTTTTTGTCTAAGTTTTACTTTTATAACTAATGTTTATACAAATAGTTATTATTTTAGTAAATGGCTTGGCAACCCAGCTAATAAAGTATGTCAAATTAGCGCAGCTGCGTTTACAGTTTTTCATCTTGGCTATTCATTCGTTTTCTAAGGCCCAAGTTAAGATGTTGTTTAGTTTACGTCGTTTATATATTTGTGTATAGTGATAAAATGATCGCGTATTTATTAGTTTTAGTTTATATATAATTTCGCGTGTGGATGCACAGTTTAGTTGAATAAATTTCGTGAAAGAGTCTTGTGCAAAATATATAATAATATTAAAAGCTGTAATATATACATAAATGTAAAGGAAAAAGTGCACTTTAGTAGAGACCGACTATTGATGCAGGATTGTAATGTATGGAAGTTTTACTAATGCACACCGTTTAAACATTATTAGTAAATATCCTTAAATATAAAAACAGTCTCAGTTTTCCATTACATTTCAAATGCTATGCACATGATAATTATTTACTGTGCAAAAGTTAGCTTGCATTAAAAATATGTACTCGTATATTAATGTCTTAAGCAGTTACCATTGTTATGGTCGCACCCATTTTAGTAACTGAAGCGGTTTGGTTTTTTAATTTTGTGTTTTTAAGTGTCACGCAAATTACGAAATTACGGTTTTTTTTCTTCGTGTGAAATTGCAAATTGTGCTGTGCGCTGGAGTGAAGGTAAAATACCAGTATCAAAGCGTAGTCAAACGAAAACAAAAAAAAAAAATATATCGATTTGTAATTCTTGCCAAAAAATAATGGTCAAAATAACAACTCCATTCTTTTTATGCACTTAATGGGCATAAAGTCTACAGTCTTCCCTATCAAACAGTCTGTTGTGCATGTAAGGTGTAGCTAGCTAATGTATTTTGTTTATGAAATAAAAAATAAATAAATAAGAAAAACTTTATATGCAATGTGGCTAAAATATAATCAGCAAAAGTGTTCCACAAATGTGTTTCTACTGCGAAAAAATATCGTTTCAATGATTCCAAAATATCATTACAAAATACACTTTTTTATTGGCTTACTGCTCCTGCCAATAATAACATCCGCCCATAACTGTCAGCATTTTCATCCCAAAGCAGATGAGGTAAGTAACACTAGCTATTAAGGGAAATATAATATAAACCTAACTCTGCGGGTTAACGGTTCATGAATTTATCCGCGGTAATGCATGCCTTTTGTAAAATGCGACTAAAATCCATTAGTTCCTGCTACAGTCGAGTCCTTATCCGGCCAACGACTGTCACTCCCACAATATTCCCAGCAAACCAGTTTAGGGAATATTTTTGCGGTTTGCTACAACAATAACACATATATTAAAGTACTATACAAACTTGGTTAGTTTAAAATATTACGTTGGTTTGTTTACATATTTTTTCTATAGATAAACGTTGTTATACATAGGTATGTATATGTATGCATATTAGAGTGAGCCTTAACGCATTTATGGGTTAAAATTATCATATTTCCTAAGAGAAAAAATATTCCTGCAAGCCGAGGTTTTTGCTCAATTTTAAAAGATGTCGGTGAGCATAACAAATTGACATTTAAATAACACGTAAAAAATATATTTTTCCATTATAATTGTAATAAATTTTGAAGCGTTAGTGACAATTTTTTTGGAGTCAATAATTAGTATATTTAGGAGCCTTGGATAGTGAAAAATGAAAAAATATTAAGCGCTGTTCTCAAATCTGATTTTTATCGGAAACGAAATTGAATACGATATTCATATTCTGCAATCCTATCGGAATTTATGTTCGAAATATTCTATTCATGCACGAATTTGCAACTACTCCTCCTAACTAAATGTCAAAATTGTGCTCTCTTGTTGCGAAATTTCGCTTCGGCAATTTTGATGTAAAAGGCCAATTGTTGAAAACATCGATAAAATAATGGTAATCGTCTAGTCTGACCATTATGAGAGCACGTTTCGATTGCCCAGGAGCTAAACATGGCGCAAAAACAGCGCAGAAGCGCACAGCTTTGGCCAAGAGGAGGGGGATAGTGTTTCATCAGGACAACGTCAGACCACACACATCGATAGTGAATCGCCAGATGCTCTGAGAGGTTCTTATGCATCTACCTTATAGTCCGGCAAAAAATACTTGCACGGTGCTTAGGTATATTTCAACCCATAAATGTAATTGTTTAGTGTTTTGGCTAACCCTAATGTACATATATGCATGTATGCAAGCTAAGATCACTACCGAAATTCGTGTTACAGTAACGAGATTACACAATTTAGATTTTATAAATTTTTTTGCGTTGTTGTATTCTATTATTCATATATTTCTAATTAATTAATTATTTTCTACTTAAAATTAATGTAATACATTAGGTCGATAACAGCCTTATCAATTATACCAATGCACATACGAGTATGATGCATTCGAGCACGTATAAGCGTGTCCCTTTTTAATATTTTCTAATGAAATGCATTAAATTAATAAACTTTATTTCAGTACTGGCTATTCAAAACGCCTAAGCTTAGTTATTGGTAATATTAGTAAAAACAACCTGTTCTTGTGAAACGTTTTTTGTAAAGACATACATACAATACATACGATGTAAATCATTTACAGCGATTATCTCTTGAGGGTTAGTTATTTCTCTTAGTCAATGTAAGTTGAGGGAAAAAATAAAGTCGAAATAAGTTCAGTAATATTTTGATTAAACTCGTTTTTGCTAGTATTGTTGTAAATGCAGCATATTAAAACATATGTCAACTTGAATTCCACAAATTTCCACATAATCCATGCATTTTGTTTAAAGGTCACCGGGTCTAGGTGATTTGGTAACTAATAAATATGCATGAATGAACTTGATTAACGCCTTAACAGATAATAAACTTCCACTGAAAATAGCATCCCAAATTTCATTATGAATAATATGAATATTAATAAGTTGATGCTTTTATGGTAAATTATTTTAAATGGCCCATTAGCATTTAGCTGCTGCGCAATAATATCGTGTCACTTTTTACAGAAAAAATTTAATTTGATAAGTGTATATTAATTACGGTTGTAATTTTTAGTATAATTATTTATCTAATTAGCGGTTTATTACCTCTGAAGCCTCAATTTTGTGGTGCGCGTCTTGACATTTTCTTAACAAATGGAGAGGTCTACAGTTTATACTAAGCCGCCTCCGAACGGCTGATTGTATTATTATGAGGATCTTTTATTTCATGTCAGAAATACACACGGAGGGCTTGAGATTCCCTGCCGAAGCGCGACCAGGGCTCAAACAAATGGCGCTCCGCATTGTAGAACGCACTGCTAGCCACTCGGCTATCAGAGCATAATGTTAAAAATAAATTCATGTGCACATACCATATATGTACTCGTATGTAAATATACACGAATATGATGAATATGCATTTTAATATTGTATACTAAAACAAAAGCATTGTAATATATGGATAATAAAGTAATAATAGTTAAGGTCGTAAGTTAAACTTCTTTGTCGATAATGTTCTTTAGTATTCTAAAGAAAATTTATTATATTAATTTCATTGCAAATAATTAGCAAAACTAGTCGTAATGTAATGTTCGCATATAAAAGTCGACCTTTCCGAGAAATCGACACAAACACAATAGGCGGTTAGCATTGCGTACTGCCATTCGAAAGTAATTTTTCTAACAGCGTTCATACCTCGACAGGGAATGTCCAGCCCTCCGAGTGTATTTCTAACATAAATCACAGAGGTTCTCATAAAAATCCATCGGCCGTTCAAAGGCGACTTAGAATAAAGTGGAGGTCCTTGTTGGAAAACATCAAGACGCATACCACAAATTGGAGGAGGAGCCGGACCAAAAATCATTTCTGCGGCTAAAAATGAGCCAATATTATATAATTTTACGACCAATTATTAGGTGTACAACTTTGCTTCCGCCGTTTTTTCCAAAATTAAAAGCCCAGGGCCTTGAGACGTTTTGAAATGGCTTGCTGACTCACTCCCAACGATTCGGGGCAAACTGTTCTTGGGTTTGGCACGAATCTTCATCAAGCAATGCTCCTAGTTGTTCATCTTTGAAGGTTTTTTCTCTTCCACCACCATGTTTGTCTTCGACATCGAAATCACCATTTTTAAAACGTTGAAACCACTCCCGACACTTTCTTTCACTCAGAGCAGCATCACCGTAAGTTTCTGAGAGCATTCGATGCGCTTCAGCTGCATTTTTTTCGAAATGTAACAGAAAAGTAAAACTTCCCGCAAATGGCGAGAATTGGGCACATAAACGGACATTTTCGAGCATGAATAATACGAAAACAAGAACAACTGTTGCTGAAACGGCGATGACAATTCGTTAGGTACTGTCCACACTCACTTTAAAGGCATTATCATCTATGTATTTCAACCAGCCTCAGCCGGTACAGCTACCTATCGGAAAACGACGGAAGCAAAGTTGTACACATAATACAATAAGTTGAATTTATATACTATACATCGCTAAGCAGCTAAAAAAAAATGGCAGTAGAGCTACTGCATGGTGCAGACTTTCAAAGGAATATATGGATAGCCGAGCGCCATCAATCTCTTGATTTGATACAACATGAAGTCGGCTGTGGTCGCACTATGTATGTATACTTAGGCGATAAAAAATATATTTATTTGTAAATAAATATACTCTCTGAAAAAGAAGATTTTATATTTACCGGCTGTCCGGAAAATTGGAAAAATTTATTTCTATACTAAATTTGAATGTTTGGTCACACTAGGGCATGAACCCTGGTAGAGCGAAGCTCGGCAGTAGAGCACCCAAACCACTCCGTAGTTTGCTGCAACAATTTATATCACCACATTTGACCACTTTAAGACAATATTGGCATTCATGTTTTTTTTTCTTACTAATCTTGAAGAATAAGTTATCTTCACTAAACTAGTTGTAGGGATAAATGATGACACAACTTCTGTTGTGTTGTTGTAGCGGTTTTTCTACACCGCTTAGGGAGAGATTAGTTAGTCTAAGCCACCGACTTTTCGTCATCAACAGCAGTAGCAAATTTTTTTAGTTCCAGATCTTTGTCAATTGTGCTACCCTGTGAGATTTAAAATAATCATGTGGTAATATTAGCCCTGATAACTGACAATTGGGTGAAGCGATTCGGCGTTCCACGCGATAAAATACGCTTCTTCCATGCGCATTATATCATGCGACTTGATGGAACGTACAGTTTATACTGATGGTTTTTCATGAGGACTTTTTATTTCAAGTTAGAAATATAGGACTGGAACCTGACCTTTCGAATGACAGTACGCAATGTTAACCCCTGGGTTATCGCGACCGCCAGGTGCATTAGTCAGGTCTTTCATCGATGTTAAAAAAAAATATGCTTAATTGTATTTTCAGAAGATCAAGTAAAGTCTTCAAACGCATGTAAAGAAGCAGTGGATGAAGATGAAAATGTTTCCCACTTCTGATAGAAACATAAGTTGTACGAAGCTGCACTGGGGTCCCCCAAATAGATTAAGGGGGGAAATCTGAGTAAAATTTTGAAAAAATCAAAAAATTTTTTTTTCGTTTAAAAGATGCTTTAGGATCTTAAAAATAATATACCACAAGATAGAATCCGGCAAAAGTGTCTAAATGTCCAAATTTTCCATTCTGCGGCAATGCCTCATAGGCATATTCTATATATATATAATAACTTTAAACGCGTTTTTCTCGAAACCACTTTTTTTAGACGGCCGGAAACATAACTCGAGCAAATCTTAACCGATCGATTTGAAATTTTGACAGTATATTCAAAATTCCTTCCTCTATCGACACACGTATAATATTATTAATTTTTTATATTGCTTACTTTTTTTTTTATAAACAATTTTTGGACTTTTTTTCCTCGTGAAAATTTGAACTTTTTTTTCGATCACGCACCATTTTGCGAAAAATCAATATATCGAAAAAATCCTACGTGTGTCGATAGCTGTTGATGTATAGAAACTAACAAAACTTTATTTTTTGTTCCAGATCAAAAATTAAGGACGTTAGCTTTCCGGCCATGGACCCCCTTCCCAAAAATAGGGCCTACGAAGAAATGCTGCACAGCCGCCATTTTGTTTTCGATTTCTTTCAAAAAATCATATTTTGTACATCGGATCGCATATTATAAAACCTACTTTACAAAATTTCGATTGGCTCTTTCGTTTGGTCAAACAAAATTCCAGAAAATCCGCTTATTTTTTTTGAGTTACTCAGATGTCCCCCCTTAAATTATATAACAGGGTGAAATATTGGATGAGTGCATAAGTTCGTGCCCGATTTCAAGTGCAAACTAAAATTGAAATTTTTTGAAGAAAGCGCTTTTATTAATCAATTATGTATTCGCCATCATGTTCGGCAATCCACTCCCAACGTTCAACCAATTTACGGATGCCTGATTCATAGAAATCGCGCGGTTTCTCGTTGAAAAAGGTGTCAAGGTGGTTTTTGACGTCTTCCACATTTTCAAATTTTTTTCCATTCAAATTGTTCTGCAGCGATCGAAACAAATGATAATCAGAAGGTGCAATGTCGGATGAATATGGGGGATGCGGCATGATTTCCCAATTCATCTCCTTCAGTTTGGCCAGTGTCGGTATTGCAACATGTGGCCTGGCGTTGTCATGATGGAAAAGAACTCCTTTGCTATTGGCCAAAATCGGACGTTTTTCATCAATTGCTTTCTTCAATTCGACCAATTGCTGACAATACTTGTTGGCAAAGATCGTTTCTCTAGCTGGCATGAGCTCAAAATAGATCACGCCTCGGATATCCCACCAAATGCACAGCAGTACCTTCATCGGATGCAATCCACCTTTCGACATCGGTTCCGCCCCTTCGTGTGCCTGTTTCCATGTTCTTTTGCGTTGAACATTGTTGTACAGGACCCATTTTCCATCACCAGTCACGAGCCGATCCAAAAAAGGTTCGTTTTTGATCCGTCGAAGCAAAGAAATTGCTGTTGACATACGGTATCGAGCTTCAAAGTGTACCCAACCCTTCTTAAACGACGAAACGCAGTTCATTTGTTGACGTTCAATTCACTGGTAACCTCTTCCGTCGAAATACGTGAGTTATTCGCAACTAAAGTCCTTAGAACATCGTCATCAAGCTCAGAAGGCCGTCCACTGCGAGGTTGATCTTCGAGGTTAAAATCTCCAGAACGAAACTACGCGAACCATTTCTTTACTGTGCGGAGTGCTGGAGCACGGTCCAAATAAACTTCGCGAATATCTTTAGTTGCAGCGCCCACTGTTTTTCCTTTGCGGAATTCGTATAACATAATATGACGCATATGATCTTTTTCGTTGTTCATCTTCCATGCGTCTTTTCACTAAGCAACTCAAATCAAAATGAAGTTATTTTATGCTTGATTTACAGTTCGGACTGTCACCTTTCCAACGATATATAATATGTATATATTTCTTTCACAAGCGCCACTCTCAAACGATTCGTACGGCATCCAGCGGAATCGGGCACGAACTTATGCACTCATCCAATATTATTATAAAGCAATATTTCGTTAGGTGTTGAATACGAGTGTATGGAAACTTTTTTGTCATTATAGAATTGTCGATTTTCAATAAAAAACTTTAAAAAATTTACCCATGTAAGATTTGACCCCTAGTGCACATCTCCCCTAAGTAAGCGTTCCCCCAAATTCTAAAAACGATTACATTTAATTGTATTTTATTACATACCGCATATGATAACTATATACATACATATTTCTCTCAAGATAAAACACTACAATTTTTTCTCTTCTTTTCTGAAAAAATATAGCAAACCTTATAAAGTTTCTACAACTCTTTTAAACGAAAAGAATTTACATTTAAATAAATTTTCCATCGAACCCCTTTGTCTTGTTTATTATTTTATTATTTTTGTAGATATATTAAGATTACCAGTCACGCTTCATTCCCTAACTGTAGTTTGCTTATAAATCGTTCAATTACTTTTTGAATTACAAACATTTATAGGTACATACATACATAGTACATGTAGTATAAAAGAGACATGACTAATAATATAATTGTACAATTAAACCGTTCGGATTGAATGATGAATTCATTGAGGTGTGAAAGTTCTTGTAATTGCAAGATTTAAAGACTCACAAAACAAAACAAAAAAAATTAAAAAAAAACTATTGTGGGTAATTTAAATAAATAAAACAGCAAATAATTACCCATAAAATCTTTAAAGTTTATTTATGTGCTTATAGAAGGCTAGCCAATAAAATAAATTTAACTTTGCACACGCAATGCAAGTACGTTATATACGTGTACGTCGATTTTATGGGGCATATAAGGAGGGGGTTAGCGTCGTGCAGGTACTCATTACATGCAGGACATACGTTGGATATGTTGAGCTCGAGTCTGGATAAGTAGGAGTTTAACCTGCTACAATATCCAGACCTAAGTGGCGCCAGTATTCCGCGTGCCTCTTGAGGCAGCTTGAGCTCTTCGTCTGCTATGGGTGGTGATTTAACTCCGAGTGCGCCATTCACAGGAAGGGAGTATTTGGTGATGTTAATTGACTCCTGGTGAATTGCGTTCAGTGCCTGTCTGTATGTAGTCCTGACCAGCGGTGGTTGTACGTATCGCTGGATAATGACCTTTAAATCTAGTACTCCCTTTCTTATGTGCCTGGTTGGAAGTTCAGACTCTATTAGATGCTTGTTGTGGTGCTGCCTGCGGTAGCATTGCTTGCACAGGAAAGCATTATAATCCTTAACTCGCGGCAAGATGCTTCACTGTGGAAGTGATGCTCAGGTGATCCTTACAAATCGGTTTACGGGTAATTATTATTAAAAATTCATATTTATTAAGAAACAATAAAAAAAAATATGATTTTTTCCTTTTTAAATTTTTTTAAAAACTTGTTTATTTTCATAACTCGCAATAGAAAGAGAAAAAAATATGCAGAAAATGTTATTTTACATTTTCTCCGATATATGGTAAGGTAAAAAAATTAATTTTTCCTTGTCAAGCTCAATTTTTTGTTCAAGCAAATTGTGACTAATCGATTTTCTTTATAATTTGTGTATGTATGTACATAGAAAATTAAATATTTCTCAAAAAAAAAATATATATATACATATATATGTATATATGTATATACAAATATATAGGTATTTATTTTAATATTTTTCTATCGAATAAAAAATTTATTAAAGTAAATTTGCATAGAATTTTTAATGAAAATTTTTCCCGGTGTTCAAATATTTACTTAATTTATTATCTAATTTTTTGTTTTATGCTTTTCTTACGTAGAGCGATGTTTGGAATGTACATAAGTCATATTTCTTAAGACAATAAATAAATTAATATTTGTATATATTTTTATACCTTTAATGCACATGATATGGTATAGAAACTTTGGTACAAAGTATGTAAGTACCAGAGGGAAAACAGATATAGACACATCGATATTCACATCAAGATGATCCCAATGTCGAGTTGAGTTGATTTAGCCATGTATTAGATATTGCGGCCGCATCGAAGCATCTATGAGCATGAAATTTCGTACTCTATATACGTATATACAAATAAATGTTTATACTTAAAATCATCGAAATCTAAAGACTTTCATATGGCTCCCATAGTACCTATTGGTTCAGATATGAGGTTGTGGATCAAAAATCTTTCGAATATCTGTCAAAAAATCATCTAAAAGCGTGAAATTTCGTATTCCACACAAGTATATACAAATAAACATTGACACCGAAAATCATCGCGATCGGAAAATTTTAACATATGTAGTAACCCTCTCCAACCAATTTATCTAATACAGAACTAATTTTTAATCCTAATGTAAAATAGCTAAAATGAAATATTCTAATTTTTTAATGGTCATGAAAGGTATAAAAACTTCTCTTTTGTTTTATTTATTATTGACTATTCTATTTCAGTTTGCATTGTACACATTCTTTCTTATAATTTATGTACATTTAACGAACAATAATAATGAAAATCGTACCACAGCCGGAAATTTCAATTGTTTTATTAACAAGTCTTAGAATTTCTGAGCATCGACAATGAATTAGACTCATTTATTTGCTGTTCTATTATAATATATTATTATTGTTGCAGTTATCTATACCGCAATAGCGTGTGTGATTGGTAATGAATAGTTTAAAGGTGATTGTTGTGGGGAGACAAATAGTCAATCAATGTGTTGGAACGTGGACTTGGCACTTTAAGGGGTGTTGCACATTGTAAAGTATAATAATAGAATACAAAACTTCTTTTTAGCTGTTGCCACAAATAAGAAAGAATATTTTTTTTTATAAATTAGCTCTACTACTTATAAGGTGGAAAATATTTTAGAAAATAAAAAAAAAAAAATAGCAGGACGTCAATGATGATTGAGATTGGTCTTGGTGCGTCGAGAGAAGATTTTCAGTTGCCAACTCAGTCTAAAGTAGCAGCTGTTGGCAAGAGTAATTCTACGTTTGATTTAAAGGTTGATATTGATGTTGGTGTTAATGCTGGTTCCAAGATAGACGAATATATTTAATGTTATGATAGTCAACAGTGGCGCAGGAGCCGAGTGGCGAATGGGATGACTGTTTGTTTGACGATATGAGATATTGCGGCTTGCCCTCGTTCTCTTTGCTTCATAGGCTAATGTTGTTAATATCATCGGTGAACGCCAGCAGCTGTTTAATATTAAATTAAAGAAGTCACACGATAAGAAGTCACCGCTTTGTTGCTTTTCAGGTGGACAATTGATATTTGAATTTCTTCATAGACGAGAAATGAAACATCTGTTCCATTTTCATCGCCATTCAGCAGGTTGTACACCCTATAATTTAGTATTATTTGCTATTTTCATAGAATTTCCGAACATTACTCTTCTCGGCCAGCTTCTCATACGTTTTATACTCAAGCGTTCGAGAGACATTCGTCTTCATATAAGCCCTTTTTCGAGCACTGTCGGAAACCAATTGCTTTCGCGGTTTCACATTACCAACTGCTGTAGGTCGAACGTAGTAGGTACTTTGCCTAGGAAAGAGGTATGCCCACATCGTGTATAGAGCGTACCGCGGTTATGATGGTTTCTCTTTTAGCTAACTCATCGGCATTGTAATCCCCTATAATATTTCTAGGTCCGCGGATCCAAGTTTGTTTAAAATATCCCTGCATTATATTGTGTGATTGCATTGAAAAGACTTAATGACAGCTTGGCTGCCTGAATATGTCGTAATAGGCTTAGTTACCATAAAGTTGAGTAATCATGAAGCGGCTTTCATTGCTGCGGTTAGTTCTGCTTGAAAGGCGCTGGAGTGATTGGGATTTCTCTGGGTCATACCAATTGCAAGTACAACACAACCCACCTTTCAATCGAGCTTTGAACCCTCTCATTCATTCGTCTCTAAGATTTTTGTTGAGAAAGTTTTTTCGAAACAGAAGTGGTGTAATAAAATTTAGCCTTACGGAGCTCACATGGAATTTTTAAAACAGATCTGATGGGATAAGGTTAATGAGATTTTCAAGGGCTTCCATAGGAGCTATGTCGGCCTTCAGACAGTGAGAGAGTGATCTCTGTACCTTTGATTAAGGGCGGCTTAAAAACAGTTGGCTTGTACCTTCTGGTGAAGAGTGTTAAAGAAGTCTTTGAACTTCTTTTGGTAAATAATGAGCTGACGCAAAACCAGATATAAATATATGTCTATCATAATGATTCATTGCCAAATTGCAGACAGTAATAATAAAAATTTTTTTAAACACTTTCATTCAATTGTTTATTTATCTGTTTGTTTGTGCAGTTTCATGCCGGCGTCATTCGTGCAGATTTGCAAATTTTAAGCTCGAATGAACATAAAAAAGTCTTAATAAACAAATATTTGATGGAGATGATCATAACAACGGATATACGTATGCATACGTGTATGTACATACATATATACATATATATGTAGTTGGAAGTGGCTTAGCTGTTATGATTATCTCAGATTTGCTTAATCTTATGAAATTTTATGAACACTCAACTACGCTACATAAAACATTTGTGTATACTTTGTCTATGCACTTATAACTAACTGTCCACGCTTACACATATACACATACACGTATGTATGATATATGTATGTACATACGCACATTATATCTTTGTGGGTGCATGCTTGCCCATTTCCGTAACCAAAAGTTTTGTAGCTACTACTAATATTGTATTATTGACAGGCCATAGACCATTTTTTTTTGTAAATAATTAACCTCATAATGAAAACAACGCATTAACAGCAACAACATCGCCTTAAGCATTGTGATAAAAAAAAAACAAATTTATAAGTTCAAAATTTGTGTAAAAAATGTGCGAGCACGAACTTGTTGTAATCACATCTATATATTCATGTAGTCAGCATTAGGTTGGATTTGTTTTGAAAGAGTTTGCTGGTTAGTTTCAAAGAGATTGAGGAATGAACACAGAATTTGAAAGCTAAAGCTTAAGAATGTTCTGGATGCTTTTTGGCAGATCGTATGAGTAATTTTTACTTAGAAAATTAAAGAAAAAAATGGTAAATTGGAAGTGAAATTTAACAAACTTTAGCTGCTTTCAAAAAAAGTGGATTATTTTATATAAACAATTAAGTTTAACTAATAATAATTTTTGGCTTCTATTTCCAAAAAAACCGCCTCTGGTCCAAGCCACGGCGAAAAGAGTAGTCTTTCTGTTAATTTAAGCAAAACACTTAAAAGCTATGTACCCATAAATACGATTGTTTTCGAATAGGTGAGTCTCTGGTCCACTTCATTAAGTAGCCTTTCTGAGAATATAAGATTTGCAGTTTCGATAACAAACGTAAATAAAATGCATTTCAAATAACTTTTTCTTTTTGAGCCATGAAACAATATATCATTCAAATGATTGCCTCGCCAAACTTTTGCTGAATTCAATACGTTTGAGGTAATTTTCGACCGAGTTTATATCAGGCATAGCTTGACGAAAGTTGACTTTCAAGTGCTCGAAAGTTAAAGGTTTATCCGCTTAAACACGAGCTTTCGCGTAGCCCCACAAAAAAAAATCCAACGGTGTCAAATTGCACGAGCTCGGTGCTCAATTGAGAACGCCAAAACGAGAGATTACGCGGCCGAGAAATTTCGTGTTGTCTGGCATGTGGCACCATTTTGTTGAAACCATATATTGTTCAAGTCGTGTTCTTCAATTGTTAGCCGAAAATGTCAGTTATCATAACACCATAACGCTTCGAATTGACGGTGATAGTATTGCCAATGTCGTTTCCACAGGAGTAAGGATCAAAGAGTAAACCAGACAGTTAGTTTTTTTGATGTAATGGCAACTCTTCAATTATTTGAGTATTCTCGGAGCACCAAATGCGACAAGTATGCATTTTTATGTATTTCCCGCGGAAGAAATGTAAATTTTGTTCGAAAAATCGTAGTCGTTGTTCCAGGGTCCAAACGACATATGTTCAATGTACAATATGTGCGGCGTTGTGAGCCTACATATAGATGTAGGTGTAAGTCCCAGTGTAAAATTCTCCATAATTTTCCGTAAGAAAATCCCTATTCGGGTCTTCAGCTACACTTTCATTTAACATCATTGCGACATTTGATAGAGAACGAGTAAGAGGATGATGCACAGACCTTACCGATCCAGTCTCTTCAATTTTAATTTTTTTTTTATTTTTACCAACTGCTTGAGTAGTTGGACGATTATGAGCACCATAATATCCACTGAAAGCACGAAAAGAGGCCCTGTTTGAATCTCCATTTTTGTAGTAGGTTTTAAAATTTTTAAAGGTTGTTAAACGATGTATTTTCATAAATGCTTGACTTGTAACTAAAACAAAACACGCTTGGTTTGACAGTAAAGTTTGACAGATGTAAAAATACAGCCCCGTACTTTTGAAACCTAGAAATGGATAACCCTTTATTATATTGTGAAATTAATAATAAAAGAATTTAAATTTTTGTTCTTTACTTGTTTTTTTTTGAAAAGTTCACACAAGTATCTCTATATGTATGTAATACTGTTTATTTCTATATGCGATTTTATCCATTTGCTAACGATCCACACTAATACTCACGTGTGAACGTAATTTAACATCAATCACTGTACACGCACTATAAATGCATACATACATATGTATGTATTTGCCGATGAAGCCAATGAAATCTAATGAAAACGAAAGTGAAAGCCGCCTATTGCTGGGGTTGAACAAATATGGCAAGTGGCGAAACAAAAACAAAATGCAAAGTAACTATCAAACTTCTTAATCAATTTCTTTTATTCGAAAATAATTTCATAATTTTTTAACGACTACAATGCAGTAGACAAATTAAGTTTTCGACGTGCGTACACATACATACATACATGCACATACATACGAGCACATACATATATACCTATACATATACATATTTATTTGTGTATTAAAAACAAAACATTGAAAACACTTTAAGCCCGCTGGAAAAAGCTAATTATTTGACAGCTTTTATGAATCTGGTCTGCTTTACATTAACTGTGCCTAAATATAAATTTCTGCTGCGTATATATGTACGAGTATGTATGTTTATTTGATAATATGAGAGCAGTTTTTTTTTACTTTTATGGATATTAGTTTACATTTTAAACTTTACATGTATTGTATGGTTAATTAGTTGTTATTTTAAATTGGCGAAAAATACGAAAGTCGTTAGACGTTTGCCATTAAATATGTTGTGTATTATATTATACATTCATACATAAAATATATGTACATATGTATGTACAATACATTCATATATACGCAATTTGTATGCAAGATGCAACAGGTGCCATTTGACAACAGTGGTGCACTGCAGCAGTCAGTGGCATTTACATACATACGAGGGGATTAACAAAAGTTCGCTAAGTTGACCAGAAAATAAAAGATCTTAAAAATGTTTTCTTTTAAATTTTCTTTTAATTTTTGGAAATAACCAGAAATCGCAAGGTGAAATATCCGGACACATATCTTAGATCGGATGAAGTAAACTAACATCATTACTATTGCTGCTGATTTTTGTTGCTTAGATTTTACGGGCGGGTTTGCTCCTGTTGGGCTCCATACCATACCACTTAGAAATAGTCTTTAAAGACGGTGCAACCGTTCCATTGGCATTCACTGAATGTTTGTATTGGCTGTAAATTACGCCGAAAGCTGAAGAGAATCACATGGCAAATTTCTGTTTGCATTTTCTCGTCTCCATATTAGCCGATCGTTCTAAAATTTAAAAGGAATACTAATAAAGTAATTGTAAAGGATTTGGTATTTTTAGATTTAACAAAAACAAATTGAAAGTCACCAACTAACCGAACTTTTGTTAACCCCCTCGTATGTAATATACATTGCTATTTTGTAAATATGTATGTATGTATGTATATAGGGTACTTATGTATTGATTACGTTATATATTTTAGTTTTGGAAATTTAATTTTGTTAAATAATTATGCATTATTCGGTTGAAAAATTATATTTACGGCGGATACAATAGTCGAATGGTTAACAACGCGTACTGCAATTTGAAAGGCCAGAGCTCGATGCCTGGTCCGATCAACATCCAAATTTTATTGAAAATTAATTTATATACCTACATAAGTAAATTATATAAGTAATTAAGTTAAACTTTAATAACTTGATTAAAATAAAATTTTTTATTTTTTTTTAACAAACTTTATTTTTTACTTTCCATTTTATTTACATCATGTTTTGTATATAATATCCAACAAATGATCATGCATTTTGCAAATATTGGCTTTGAGCTGAGCCAATTGTAAACTTTGTAACTTCGAACACCCCTACAAAAAGAAGTCCGGCGGCGTCAAATCGTATGAGCGCGGTGGGCACTCGAAATCGCCGTTTTTGCGTGCGCAGTAGCGTCATTGAATCGCGGCTAGTGTGGGATGTGGCTCCGTCCTTTTGAAACCAGAAGTGGGCTATGTTATTTTCAGCCATTTCCGGAAACACAAGCCATGCATAATCGCTTTGTAGCGTACGCCATTGATCATAACGACGTTGCCAACCTCATTCTCGAAATAATACGGTCCGATGATTTTTTCGGCCGATACGACGTCACTTTTTGATCATAGAGAGGCTTCTCAAATATTTCACAACGATGTCCGTCCGCCCAAAAGCGGCAATTTTGCTTATTAACCGCGCCATTCAATGTGAAATGAACTTAATCATGATGATTTTGAACAAAAATTCACCATCACTATGGGGTTCCTTGTATCGTTTGATTTATGACACAAAATATACTGAAATGACGCCTCGAATAAGCCACTATGTGTACATATACATATGTTACTACGTCAAAAAGTGGGGAACTATTCAAGTTTCAAATACTATCGCACCAGATGACGCACCCTGTACTTTTCATGAATATGAAATGTATGTACCAGAATTTGAAGAGATAGACACGTTTAAATTTTACCGATCGGATCTGAATGAGAAGTTGAGTTGCTTTAGTCATGATCGTCTGCCCGCCTTTTTGTACCCAAACTAGTCCTCAGTTTGGACATTATAGCTTATAAACGTCCGATTTTTTAGATTTGAAACTTTGGGTCATAAATTTGTCAAAAAATTATCGGATTCGGGCAACTATAACATATAACTTCCATACACCTATATTTTCAGTTATGATGTTTTGGTCACAAAACCGTCAACAAAATAATTTAACAGTATGTAATTTGGTATTATAAATTAAAATTGACATTACCTCCACACAATCGATTTGTTTAGATATAAGATTTTGAGATATATGAGAATTAATAATTAATCCTAAAATGAAATGTCATAAATTTGGTATGATCCTGAAAGCTATACTGACTTCGGAATGGCAGGCAAGACCATTCTCCTTTTTTGTTTTACTTCGGGTCGCTCCTCCTCCTCCGAGTGTATTTCATGACATGAAATAGAAGCTCCTCATAAAAATCCAGCGGCTGCAAAGCGCTGCTCTATTGACTCCTCCTCAACTATGTATCTGCCGCTGCGACAAATACTTTTACAGATTTTGTCCTTTTTTCCTTATTTAGTGGTCAGATATTGCTTAAGGTACTTTTCCGAGGCAAGAGGTATGCTCACCTCGTGTGCAGCATTTAGAATAGTTCCTTCTCTAGACAATTCATCGTTGATATTTGAGATCTGATAGGAAGTTTGTTTAAAGTTTTCTTATTGTCGCTTTAGATATAGCGCGCATTGAAGAGACTTATTATTAGATTCATCGAGGTTACATCGTGACCACATTCTTACATACGTGTAGATATAGAAACGGTCTTTCATGATCACAAAAAATACACAATAGCGGTTTTCCTAGACATATAGAGAAACTTTAATAACATAGAAACAATCTCTATTGATTCTATGCCACTTAAGTTTCCTTCACTCGATGGTATTACAATCCCCTTGTCCAGCAGAGCAAAATATCTGGGGGTTGTGGTTAATACCAAACTGCCCTGGAAGTTGAAGGTGAATCTAGGAAGAATAATAGAGAAAGTAAACGCGGCATAATTCACCTGCAAGAGAATACTTATCATAAAGTGGTGCTTCGAACCAAATATACTAATGTGGATGTTATAAGACTAATTCTAACATATGGGAGCCTTGCCTAGCATTATAAAAAGTATTGTACTGCTGAGGAGACTAAATTGAATGGCGGCCGCGGAAGAGAATGTCAACCCCTGGGCATATGATTTCTCTCAGTTAATTGCAAGAAGGCTCTAAGCGTCATGACATGTCTTTAATATCGGTTCCCGACCATAGGAACATTTTCGGCAACAAACAAGTTGACGAGTTGGCCAAGTCCGGAGACTCTCTTGATGAATCCAAAACAGAGAGAAACCTTGTCTAGACAGAACTATTGGATATAATTGGTTTCATTGATTATACTAAATGGCTTGAACGTAGCAATGGTATGTGAGGGCAGATAATATATTAAGGAAAATGGAAGGGAAAAAATCCCCTGAAGCATATGATTTCTTTTCGCGCTCTTATGACCTTAACAAACTGTGACTAGTTAAAAAAGTTTTAGAAAAATCAAATTATAAAACCGATGTACAACCACTGAGAACTCCAATAACGCAGGGTTTTCATTAATGTCACCGAGTCCATTTTGGAAGATATTCAGCTTCAGCTCACTCCCCCTTAAAAGACACTCAGCTCTTTTTAATTGGCAAACCAGCTGGACAAAACATTATTTCACTATTAAAAGCTGTTTTTTTTTTTTAAGAGGTATTCAATTCATCAGCAAATGATAAAGAAATTAATTATGAATATATTGGGAGGGTAAGAAGTACAAGTTTTCATGGCTTCGCGCCGAGGTTTGTATTTTGCGTTCCGTCCCAGCGAACGAACATTTTTTACTATTCGTAAAGTAATTTCAATGGTTAAGTTTAAAAAATGATTGTGAAGTAGAACAAAAATTAATGAAAATAAGGACAAATTTGAAAAAAAAGATAATCAACCGTGCTCCTATTTTCACATTCACAAATTTGTCTGTGGGCTCGGATTGAAATCACACAATTCATGCTCGTACTTTCACATCTACATATATTTTTTGAATTGAAATCGAGCTCTCTGTTGCGAGTGAATTTAGAAGTAAATCTGTTAGTTGTTGCACAAGGAATGCTTTTTTAACCATTTTGTGAATTTTTTAGAATATGTTATAAGCATCTTTGGATATTTGAAAAAAATAAAAATATCGAATTCGGGCGCTGGAAAGAAGGGATATTTTTCTAGCAAAATAAATTTAAAACCACGCCATAAACTTTAATTATTGTAGTACAGTTAAATTTGTCAAAGAAATACAGCTTGAATAAAATGAATGTGGGCTAAAAATGTATAAATAATGTAAATAGTTTCAGCCACATTTTATTGCCTTCCACAACGAACTTTTATTTATTCCGCTTGCAATATTGTGGGGTGATATAAAATTGTGCTTTGTGATTTGCATGACCTGCTTGAAGCTTAAATTGAAATATGCACTAGAAATATTTGCAACACTTCCACATTTATTTCCTAGAAAACTCTCAAAGCTTACCGGGTATTTGCAGTTGCAATAAAATTCTTTCGTGGAATTATTATCTATGTGCAAACAGGCATGATTTGAGCTTCTTGGACATTTCCTAGAAATGGAATATTTACAAGAGAAATGGATAAACCATCATGCAGATACTGCAATAAATACCTACACAGCTATTTGAAAAATATTTAAAAATAAAATATTGAGCTGAATTCTATCTTTGATTATACTAGTTCACAGATAACAAGAAACCGTTTAGACCAAATGAGAAAATGTGCAACGAGTTTGTGTTTTTTTGTTTTAATTTTATAATTTACATTTTATAATAACAAGAAAAAAAAGACTTTCAATGTTTATATTTCAACTGCACGTGAATAATTAAAAACATAATTTAAACACCGTTACATAAAAACAAACAAGAAAAAAAAAACAAATTATATAAAAGTGAATGTGTATGCAATACCTCTGGGCACACATGCTTACACGTACATTAATAAACGCATTGTGCATAAATATTTATTACGTCGTTATGTTGCCTGCAGGCCATTTATCATTATTTGACGAATATTTCGACGTTTGATTACTAATTTTGCTTAAAAACCGCTAAAGCTAAAAGTATTGTGAGTACATATTAATTCGGCCCGTTTTATTTTTGTGTTCAAAAAAGTGTTTTTTATTTGAAAAAAGTCGGAGCGACTACTTTTTCCTATCGCTCTGGTGTAATTTTTAAATATCATCTCTAAAAAATGATTCCTCTCTGTTCTCTATTCAATCATTGAACCACTCTTCGACTTTTTCAAAAGATCCGTACCCGTGAACGCAAAAAAAAACATTAGTCGGAAGGGTCAAAGTCTGGAGAACACTGCGGATGGGATAAGACCTCACATTCCATCGCTTCCAGATAGTTGTTGACTGGGCAGAGCGTTGTCATGTTACGAAATCATCTTGTCATGCCTTTGTGTTTGTCACACAATGTACGACTGTACGACTCAAACGCATTAGTTGAAGTCGATAACATTTCGCTTCAATGTGGTTTCACCTCTCATCGATTTTAAAGCAGCCTTTGACAGCACAAAAAGGATATCGAAATTCGTGATCCCAGCAAAACTTATACGGCTATGTAAACTGACGTTAAGCAACACTAAAAGCTCTGTCAGGATCGGCAAGGACCTCTCTGAGCCGTTCGATACCAAACGATGTTTCAGACAAGGTGATTCCTTATCGTCTGACTTCTTTAATTTGTTTATTTGTTGGAGAAAATAATACGAGCTGCGATGATATTGTCACCATTGGCCTCAACAATATCATCTGCTTTCTACAGTCTGGATGAGGAGGGCAAGACGAAATATCTCCTGCGATCAATCAAACAGTTGTCACTTTCGCGACTCGGCTCCCACGTCACTGTTGACATTCATAACTTTGAAGATGTAGATAATTTCGTCTGTCTTGGAACCAGTATTAACACCAACAACGATGGCAGCTTGGAAATCCAGCGCAGAATCACTCTTGCTAACAGCTGCGAAAGTAAAGTCCTTTCTCTCTACGAATAAAGACCATGCGGAGGCATGAACGGTGAAAACATTTGATGAGCCGGCGTTGGTGAGTTTTCGAGGGAAGGATTTTGCGTAATGTTCATGGTCCTCTACGAGTTGGGAACGGCTAATACTGCAGCCGATTAAATGATAAGCTGCACGAGATATACGGTGGCATTGACGTAGATCAGCAAATAAAGAGACAGCGGACCCGCTGGCTAGGCCATGTGGTCCGGATGTATAAGAATACTCCAGATTTGAAAGTTTTCGATGCAGTACCCGTCCGTTGGAAAGACCAAGTAGAGAAGTACCTGGCTGTACCTGGTATTTCCAATTTGCGCCAAATAGCGAAGAGAAGAAATGAATGGCGTCGGTAAAGAAGAAAAAAGATCGCCGGGCGGTCTTTTTGTTCGACACAAAAATAACCACTTTTGAACCGTCAAAACTACTCTCTACATGACATATCGGTCGGCACAGATCCACCATAAATTTCCACAAGCATTCGATGGGCTACAGCTGCACTTCGCTTCCAAGATTGGCCAGATTTTGCAGGTAGAACCATCTTTTGAGAACGAACAGTATTAACTTGCACACTATAGAAGACCCCAGTCACACTTTGTAGATTTTTCAATCGGTCAAGTAAAGGAGGTGAAAGGCAAAATAATAACGAAATGTTCTAATTAAGTTTCAGCCAATGCAAAACATTAAATTTCCCATTATATTATTACAGACATTAGTCACTTTACACATTTAAAATACTTCCTGGAAAACGTATGTATGAAAACCTCAAGGCCGCGCGTGGCTTATCAGTGATACCCATCCAGAACTAAAGTATTCAAGTATTATACGTATTAATCTAGTTCGGAAACCGGTTACAAAACGGCGATAGCATATGCATACATACATTATATAATCTAGGCAAAAAGTTATCAACGCACTAAATTTCAATGAAATCAAATCTGGCTTATTTCCTTGAAATAAATGTGTTATTTAAATTAATATCAGTGAGATGATCGAATCCACAACAATAATAATCATATTTATTAAATTAATTTGAAAATGTCTTTTCCTTTAATACTCGTAACTTCTTATTTCCAAACAACATAATAAACATTTCTTATCATTAAATGCATTTAAAAACAGAAAATACATCTGAAAGCAAGAAACTGAGAGAATAGGTACATGCGAGGCTGCGACGCCTTAATTTCAATATGAAATTACACACGTAGACATAAAGACACCTACAAAAATTAAACCGAACTGAAGCATAAACATCATGACTTTAATGATAATAATGATAATTTGTTTCAATAAGATCGTTATCGTATCTTGCAAAGAAAATAATCTCAAGTAAATCGAGCCGGAAGAAAAAGTAAAGCAACCAAATTCCAAGTAAATCGAATTAAAAATACGATTTTTTCGAATAAATCAGTCCGTGGTCCACTTCTCTGAAGAAAAATTAGTGTTTATGTTAAACTAAGCGTCCCTAAAAATAAAATTTTTACGAATACTTTGGCCCGTCATCCATTTCCCAGTCCAGACGTTCTTTAGTTGGAAGCATAGTAACTTCCTTTGAACATATAGATGTCGAAAGCTTTTCTAGTTAAAGAAAATAACGATAAATGATTAAAAAATTTAAAAAAATCGGCCCTTACAATTTAACCACCCTTTAGATGGGTTCAGTGATCTGTATTTTACGTTATATAAGTGCGATTGGATTACGCTAGGTGGTATTGTAATGATGATATTTTGTACTAAAAAAGATAACTGGAGATGTGTTTTACTATTGTATATTTTGAGCGCATGTCAAAAATGGATACCAGCAAAGAGAAAATGCGCTATATTTTAAAATTATTCTTCGATAAAGGCGAAAACGCAAGTCAGACACCCGAAAATGTGTATTGTGGTTCTAATACTTTAACAGTTAATCACGCGAGTATGATGGTCAGAGCACTGTTTCGATTACTCATGAGCTAAACATTACACAAAAATTAATTTTGAACCATTTGAAAAAGGCTGGACATACAAAGAAGTTCGAATGAATTCCAAATGAATTAACGAGAAAAAGCCTTTCGGGCCATCTGCGAATCGCTGCTGAATCGTAACAAAATCGAGCCGTTTCTGGTAATGAAAACTGGACCACTTACAGTAACGTCAAATGGAAGCGGTGGTGATCGAAGGATAGTGAAACAGCACAAACGGTCTCCAAGCTAGGATGGATGACCACGAAGGCTTTGTTGGGTGTTTGGTGGGATTGGCAAGGAATCATCCACTATGAGCTGCTCCCCTACAGTGACCTTAATTTGGAATTGTACTGTCAGCAATTGGACCGTTTGAAAAAACAATCGTCCAGAAGCGTCATGCTTTGACCAACAGGGGGAATTGTATTTCATCAGGACAACACACCAGACCACACACATCGGCAATGACTCGCTAGATGCTTTAAGTGCTTAATTGGGAGGTTCTTATGCATTTACCTTATAGGGCCTCGCACCAAGTGATTGCCATTTGTTCCTGTCTATAGCAAATGATTTAAGAATTGGCCTCAAGAGGAGCCTACACGTATGTAAATTGATTGTTACAATGTTTTGCCAAGCGGAAACCGCGGATGTCAATTAATTTTAGTTGTTATTTATTATGTCATAAGTAATAGAATATAAAGTTTACTAAAGAGAAATAAATACATTTCATGTAGTTGTGTACAATGGGCAGATTAGTAGTGGAATTCTACAAAACAACTTCGCTCGAGACATAGTGTTTTCCCAAAATAAACTGTTTAGCGGGATGACGTCTGAAATATTTTATAATAGATTCATCTATAGATAAATTTTCATGAAAGACACCCCATTGACATGAATTCTTTTGAATCACGTTACACAGCGTTCTTATTTACATTTTAACGCTGGAATTTTTAATTTGAGAATTGTCCACAAAATGGAGGTTTCTTTTTATGCCTAAAAACCTATTACGTGCCATACAATTTGCCACTAGTGGAATGCCAAGATCTTCATCTAAATTCTACTTTTGACTATTTATTTGACTTTACGTTTGTGTAACACCAAATTTTATGCTTTTAGATGCTTTTTTGACGGATTTTTTTTTAGCCAAATCTGAAAAATCTGAACAAATCGGTTGTATGGGGGCTAAATGATATAGTCCTCGGATTTCTATGATTTTCGATGGCAAAGCTCTTTTTCTATGGATTTATGACCCAAACTATTAAGTCCGAAAAATCGCTATGTATATTAAATTAGTCCGATCGGGTCGATTCCAACGAACGATAGTTTAAATGTAACAGTACATCTGCGTACTAGGTTTGGTTGAAGTATCTCAAAAACTGAGGGACTAGTTTGCTTTCAAACAGATGGGCAGATCACTCAACTCGTGATTCAGACCCGATTAGTATAAAAAGTGCAATGTTTTATTTAATAATATTAAAGTTATCTTTCTTTTCTTTTAATATAAAATAAGAAGAAGTCTGCGTGTCTGCCAAACATCGCAGTTGTATTTTTCGCTGAAATTTAATTATTTCTTCGCCATCTCGATGTTATGTAGTTAGCTAGAAATACAATCCAACTGCTCAAGCTTGGCGTATTATTGAACATATGATATACTTATAATTTTTTATGAATACTTTCTACGTATGCGTGTATGTATATATTTACTCATAATCGATTTCTCTGTAATCTTATACATTTTAGGTTATCCATGGCGTCCAAATCCAGACGGCTGATTCACCATTACACCCACAACAGAGTATCACACATAGTTTACATAAGCGAAGCACCGTTACCGCTGACCAACCGCTACGAATTTTACTCTTCTACGATGAATCTGTTTTCAGGTTAGCTTTTTTGCATTTACCTTTTGTTATTTCATTAAATAAATGTACTTTAAGTACATATATACATATGCACGAGTATGTATGTAACGTTTAGGTACATATAAATTCATGTATATATGCGCATATATATTTGTGTATATGTTGATATGATGCTGTTATAATACTAATTGTATTTAATAGAATAATAACTTATTCAATCTGGTAGGAGCGTGGGTTGTGCTAATATAGGTTTATACATTTCGCGGTCTGTATTTTGACATTTGTCAAACTTAACTGTCAAATCAAACATGTTTTGTTTTAGTTAAAAGTTGGGCGTTTGTGAAAATGGATCGCATACCAACTCCACAACCCGTTAAAATTCTTAAAACCTACTATAAAAATAGTGATTCAAACGTGGCAAAGTCTCGTGGCATAAGGGGAGATTATGGTCTACATAATCGTGTAACTATTCAAGAAAATGGTAAAATTTCAAGCAAATTTTAAAAGACTGGACCGGCTATAGATATTGTAAGGTCTGGGCATCATCGTTTTGCTCGTTTAACTACAGTTGGCTACAGTAGGTGAAAGTGTAGTCGAAGACCCGAATGTGACTATTTCTCAACGTTCTTAAGAGTTGGGACTTTCTTACGGCCATATTAAGACCAGCTCACTCAACAACTGAACCCAGAAGCCAACAACGCCGTACATACGTTGGTTTTGTGCGTGAGCAACAAGCAGTGGATGTCGAGGTGCCACATGTCACACAATACGAGCGAATATAGTTTTATCGTCTTAGCTATGTCAAGATCGTGCTATTTGACACCGTTGCACTTTTTCTTGTGAGGTTACGCAAAAGATAGTGTTTACACGGATAAGCCTTTAAATCTTGCGCACAGGAAAACCAACATTGGTTAAGTTATAGCTGAGCTACCACCCAATATACGTGTATGCCAAAAAGTGGTCGAAAATTACATCAAAATTTGCGAGGCGATCATTTGAATGATGTAGTTTTTCACATATAATGCCAAGATTACAACTTTGTAATAAAACTGGAATTTAATGAAACAAATTACTTACGTTTGTTTTTGGAACCGCAAAATGAATAACCCTGTACTACTGAATTTGGAAAAGTTCTGACTTTGTTGCAATTTTGTATGGTGGTTTTATTTTTGTGCAGAATGTTATCAAAAGCCTCTCTCCAGTTACTTGACAATCACTTTGGTTACATTGTGTATTTGCCATATTTGCCTCTGCTTACGTATTATAAATTTAGTATATTCCGTTTTAATTAGAAAAACACATTTTTTTGATTGTATGCGCCAGAAATTAAAGCTTAATAAAACTATAAGTTTATTAGTGATTATTTTTAAACTACATTCCAATCTTGAATTTAAATAGCAAGTAATTAAACGCTTAAAACTTATTGTGTGTTTGAAAAATAATTGGCTATATCCAATATTCCAGTAATAAAGTTATTGAAAATAGAGCAAATATTTCACTATTCCCAAAGTAATGAGTATGTAGGGCAGCTATGGTTAGTTATGATCCATTTTCGAGAGTAAAAATTTCGCTATATTTTTATTAAAGTTTTTTTCGAATACTCAGTAAGATTGTATATTTATTTTTAATATTTGTTATTAATAAAAGTGTTTTATTGATATTTAAATGAGACATTTTGCTCTAATTTAATAATTCGTATTTTTTATAAAAAAAATGATTTATATTCGAATACTTGAAGCCACACGTTTTGTTCAACTTATAAATGTTAGATTTGCTAATGTGATGTGGTGCCAGATAAATTAAGAATATTCCATACAATGTTCGTGGCTTTCATATCACTGTTTACCTATTTAAGGGGTAAAGCCACTCTAAAGGTTGAAAAGTACACTAATTTTTCAAAATTTATTGTATGAATATGGGAAAAGAAATATAATTTCTATTTAACCATTTCATTGAAAATATATTGAAGTACAAAAAAATATTCTTTAATTATTATTTTGTTACAAAATGGCGGTGACAAGAGGACCTGATTTCTTCTAAAGAATGAGACCTAGAACAGAAAAGCATAAAGTTGGATGATTTCCAAACTATGGTCTTTGGAAGTACGCACGGATTTATTTTTTAACTAATTTTTGTGAAAGCGGCACACTTTTTTTAAAAAGACAGATTTTTGACTAAAAAATATGCACTAAATTATGTAAAAAAGTTTACATTTAATGGAAAAATGCCTACGTACTTCCAAAAAAATGTATTTGTGAAGCTACCATCAAAATTTCCGATAAATCGATGCAATAGGGTCCGAATAATCAGTCCTTCCAGTTTGAAAAATGTGATTTTGAGAAAAACGCGTTTAAAGTTTTCATTGTGCTCAGCGCACGCTCTGAGGGGCGATCATTCAGCTATTTGAAATATCTGTTTCACTTTAAAACTAATTGCATAACATTTCTAGGACCCAAAGGTACGCTGTGAGCAAAAAAAAAATTGCGTTTTCCAAAATCCTAGAGCGGCTTTACCCCTTAAGGTGAATATTAATATTTCGAATTAAGCCATACGCTACTACTTTGATCTTCTTTTACGTCAGATATACTCGCAAGAACTCAAAGGCTCACCTACCCGGGAAGAAAATACTGTATTTGTTAATCTAGACAAAAACCTAGGGAGCATCCATAAACTATGTAGCTCGGTCTCGGTAGCTCGGGAGGAAGGGTTAGTTTTAATGCTAAGCTATAGCCAATTAACTGGGGGAAGAGGTTAGAGGAAAGCTACGTAGCTTTCTTTAGATGAAACAAATATTTATTGTAAGTTAGCAGATTGACTTACTAATTGATTTAAGAACTGTTAGTAAATATATTTATTAAGTCGTATGATATATTATATTGTTATACAAATACTATATATTATTCGTTTACATTTAAACAAATTTATTTTAAGCAACGAAAAAAGTGTGAAAACCACGTTACATCGAACAGGGGAGAGAAGGATCACTTGGACGACCACTTTAGAATACATCCTCCCTTCATGTATTCATGGCGGTCCCTAGATTTCATGCAAATCGAACTCGTTCTAGACAAAAAGATATCTTTGCAAAAATAATTCAACAAAATCGAACCATAAGTTTTTTTCAGTAGATTCGGTATCTACTCTACTTCGTGGATTTCCAGATAAATAAACCATAAATTGGTTTTTTTTGAGAAGATCGGTTCCAGGTCCAGTTTCCAGAAGATAAAGTAATTCTCATATTAATTTAAGCAAAAAGCTACCTATAGATTAACGGGTGGCAACTATTTCAAAAATATTCGCACTTCACCGGAACACTCTCAGGGTTTCAATGAAGCTATCTTGAAAATTTGAACAAAAACGGTTCAGCAGTTTCGAAGCCTATGGATGGCGTAGATACATATGGTACATACCTATATATACGGGTATTTATCCTCCTTTATACATCGTATATACACAAATTCCATACAAATTTTTTTTTGTAAATTTATTAATTTTGTTTATCTTTCTCTACTTCTCCGAGAATTCACACTATTTTATTCTCTGCTGGGCGTACACGTAGCATACTCGTATTTACTATATACTAACAAATTTTACTTATCTTTAATTATTTCCTTATTGTATGAATTTAAACAAATTGTGATTTATAATACGCAATGTTCAGGTGTTGTATGTTGACTATAATTTCGATCATCGTTTCCCGTGAACTCTACTAACTTCCAACTTCGATTAGTTCACATTGGCCGCACAAACACACTCGTACAATATCGGTAATTTCTTTTGTATACGATTTCAACGACTTCGCGTAAGCTTCATTAAATTGCTAATTTTCCGCAAACTTAATTTAACAATTTGCGTAGTTGAACAGGTTTATTATTGCATGTAGTTGGCACACTAGCGGCTGGCTGCCCTTGATAATTACCATTACATTTGAGGGGCGCATTAGGGTGGCACTTTTATAGCAAATATTTTTGAAACCGAATTCGAATTGAACAAAATAAATTTGAAATTCATAAAGTTACGAAAGTAGAAAAAATCAAAATTTGTTCAAATTTATCTGTCAGAAAAAAAAATTGAAAAAAAGAAATTTAATAAAAAAATTACTAAAAAATATAATAATAAAAAAAACAACAAATAATAAAAAAAAAAATAAAATAATAAAAAAAAATAAAAAATAAAAATGTAAAAAAGTAAAAATTACTAAAAAATATAATAATAAAAAAAATAAAATAATAAAAAAAAAAAATAATAAAAAAAATAAAATAATAAAAAAAAATTAAATAATAGAAAAATAAAAAATAAAAATGAAAAAAGTATTGAATGATATTTTTGAATATTTTGAAATTTCGATCTTTGTAGAAAAGAACGATAAAGTCATTCCAACAGAGACTTCTAAGCATTAAACAGTATTCAATTACTAGTGTTTTTTCAGTATAAAACAAAAAAGAAGTGCTGTCTATGTCCATGCCGAATTCTTTATATCTTTCTTGAATATATTAATTTTATTGTATTACATGCTTTCTTGACGAATCTCATTTCTGAAAAATAAATTGTAGGAGGAGTCGACCAATTGCAATAATTTTCAATATGAATATTTATTTGAATTTACGGCTGTAGAATACCAACTATCATGCTCTTAGATGCTTTTTTAACAAATTTATTAACCAAAATCTTATAAATATTTCAAGATATTTGAATTAAAGAAGCTTTTCGGAAGTTTTCTCTTATATCAACAGTTTTGCATGGAGTCTTTATAAGCGAGGACTACTGTTGCTAAATAAATTTTTTGTCATAAACTAAGCAGGAAATTAAAAACTTTATAATTGTTATTTTTTTATACATTTTATTCTAAATTACAAGCCAAGGTTTTCAAAAATTTGGGACACACCCTATTGTGTATACAGTTAAACCTGCATACATTTGGGTATATCTGCATGACTCCGCATATACACGTATATAAGATTGATTTGTAATTCAGTTGATAAAAAGAAACGTGCTTTCAGCGCTTAAATTTACATACAGCTGCAGTCATATTAATAGAATTGGAAAATTTATGAGTAGTTTTTATTAATATTGAATTTTTCATACCGGCTTGTACTATGACTTACTTTCTTACTTTACTGTCGTTAACACCGCTTACGCGATTTTAGCTGAATTTATAACATCGCGCCATTAATTCCTTTTTCTCGTTGCTTGGCGCCAATTGGAGATACCAAGTAGATCCAGTCCCTCTCTACTTGGTCATTCCAACGGAGTGCAGATCTTCCTCTTCCTCTGCTTCCAACTCGTAGAGGACCGTAAATCTTACACAAAAACTTTTTCTTGAAAACTCCTAACGCCGACTTGCAGAGTTTGGTTTTACTTTTCAGTTGCTTGCTCAGTTCAAAGTAACACCTGTTGGCAAGAGTGAGTTAAAAAAGTGACACGATAAAGAGTCACCCTATCTGAAACCTCGTTTGGTATCGACCGACTCGGAGAGGTCCTTCCCTATCCTGACGGAGCTTTCATCCGTTCTATGTGCTCAGAGTGACGGCCGCGGTAGCCGAGTGGTTAGTATTGCGTACTGCCATTCGGAATGCTCGAGTTCAAATCCTGGTAAAAACATGCAAGAACTTGCGTTGTCGTCATTATCAAAGAAATATTGTGGAATGCTCTCTTTACTGGTATCCATCTTTGAAATGCGCTCAAATACTACTGAGTTAAGTGATCAAGGCTTCTCCCGTTATCTTATTTAGTAAAAACTTCGTCTTTTTAATGATATGTATTTAGCGTAGTCCGATTGGGCGTATAGAACGCAAGACTTGAATGACGAGACGAGCCGATTTAGTCATGTCTGTTTGTTAGTATGTTCGAGTACACGATAACTCGTGGGAATTGAGATATTTTGATGAAATGGTTCACGCTGTCATTGGGTCACAAGTACGGATGCTATTGGAAATTGATGAAAACGGTTCTAGTTCTGAAAAGTATGAAAATTGCGAAAGTTCGGCAATGCGCGAATTGGACTAAATGTTATTATTTACCTTGCATTGTTTTGTTGTGGAAAACGCCTGGTAGTGATGGGGACAGGGATTAGTGCCCTGAGTTCACGTAACGCTTCTGTAAGAGAATTTTTGTAACCTATAGGTGTTCTTCGGCGACAGTAATCTTTTTATTTATAATGATTTAACTGAAGTTAAGAACTAGAACATTGTAAGCAGGTTTTCTTGAACGTGGGCTAAAAAGACAGTAGCTTTATTTAAAGTACATAAATTAACATATTTTTCTTAAATAATTGCTATAATCTCAGATTAAATGCTACAACAATTATTGTTGATGAAGAAATTACTGCCAAAGAATGGAATTTACCCCACATGCAAAATTAATTAATACTTAAGTGGACAAATGACATGTATGCGCGCTTTACTTAAATTTAAGTTTCTACGAGTAATACATATGTACTCGTAAAAACTTAATATGTAAGAGTACATCTCACTTGTCACGCCTTATTTATAGGGATGATAAATAAATATGTAATAATTTGCAAGATACTGTTACTATGTCAATAATATAATGTAATGTTTTTTAATTATACATGTTTACGTGTTTATATATGTGTACCTATATGTAAATATAAATTTTGCATAAATTGACAAATAGAGATCTGCATTTCTTAAACACTAAAAAAGGTGTTCACTCTCTATGGTTTGTCACTAAGAATAATTGCAATCGAAGAGTATATGTAAATAAAGTTCATAAATGGTTTTAGAAAGCATAATTTTATTTTCTTATTTTCTTTTATTTTATTTCATTAAACTTTATTTCAATATATATTATTTTATTTCAGTTTATTTTATCTTATTTTTCCTTATTTTATTTGATCTGATTTTTTTTTATTTTTATTTATTTAGTTCTTTTATTTTCTATTATTTTAAATTAATTTTATTAAATATTGTCTTATTTTATATTATCTTATTTTTCCTTATTTTGTTGATTTTGTTTTCATTTTACTTTATTAGATGTACAACTTTGCTTCCGCCGTTTTTTTCCAAAATTAAAAGCCCAGGTCCTTGAGACGTTTTGAAATGGCTTGCTGACTCACTCCCAACGATTCGGCAAGCTGTTCTTGGGTTTGGCACGAATCTTCATCAAGCAATGCTTCTAGTTGTTCATCTTTAAAGGTTTTTTCTCTTCCACCACCATGTTTGTCTTCGACATCGAAATCACCATTTTTAAAACGTTGAAACCACTCCCGACACGTTCTTTCACTCAGAGCAGCATCACCGTAAGTTTCTGAGAGCATTCGATGTGCTTCAGCTGCATTTTTTTTCGAATTGTAACAGAAAAGTAAAACTTCCCGCAAATGGCGAGAATTGGGCACATAAACGGACATTTACGAAAACAAGAACAACTGTCACTGAAACGGCGATGACAATTCGTTAGGCACTGTCCACACTCACTTTAAAGGCATTATCATCTATGTATGTATTTCAATCAGCCTCAGCCGGTACAGCCACCTATCGGAAAACGTCGGAAGCAAAGTTGTACACATAATATTTTGGTTTATTTTATTTTATTCTAATTTGTTTCATTTTATTTATTTTTTATTGTTTATTCTATTTCATCTTATTTTATTTTAGCTTTGAATATTTCATTTTATTCTTTTTTTAATTTAATATAATTAATTTATTTTTAATATATTCTTTTATGGAATATTGCATTATTTCTTTATTTTCTATTATTTTAAATTAATTTTATTTTAATTAATTTTATTAAATAGTGTTTTATTTTAATTTACTTTATTTTATTTCATTCTATTCTATTTAATTTAATTTGTTTATATTTTAATTTATTTAAATTTGTTTTATTTTATTATACGTATTTTATGCTATTTTAGTTTCTTTACTTTTATTTTAATTTTTTTTTAATTTATTGTATTCTATTAAATTTTATCTTATTCCATTTTATTTTGCTTTAATTAATTAATTAATTTTTTTTGTTTTCATTTTTATATTATTTAATTTTATTTATTTTTTTTACTTTTATTATTATTTATTTTACTTTACTTTGCTTTAATTTAATTTTATGTATGTTATTTAATTTAGTTTAATTTTATTTTTTATTTTGTGTTATTTATTTTAATTTTATTTTTTTGTACAATATATTTCATTTAGTTTCAAATAAATTGTAACTTATTTAATTCTTTATTTTTATAAATTTAATTTAAATTTTACTTTTTTTAATTTAATTTAATTTTATTTCGCCTTATTTTATTGTATTTTAAATTGTATTATTTTATATTATATTTTTTTTTTTGGTTCACTATTTTATTTTGTTGTTCTCTATTTTTTTAAATTTATTTGAAATTAACTTATTTCATTTATTGTTTTTTTTTTGTATGGTATATCACTGCACCAGAATATATAATCTGAACTCTTAGATGAAATTGAGTTTGTGAATACCTCTACTGACATCACCGTGCAAAAATTGTAACAGTGATTCGCGCTACAATAATTTTTCATGTGATACACTGAACTTGTTTCATTAATTAGTTCTCACAAGATATGCATTTATGTACATCTAAACTCAAACACATGTAAAATCTTACACTTGCACACAAGTGTGCACTTACTTACATACATACATATATGCAAATGTCTTTATTAATTTATTCTTTACGTATAAAGTTGCTGTGTTTGAATAGCATAATGAAAGAAATATTATTTAATAAATTCACTTTGGAATTGCAAATCTCATTTCAAACGATTTTTTTCTTTTTATTAAGTAATTTTTTTTAATAAATTAAACATGTTATATAAAAGGAATATTCCTGCTTTGGCACGACTTAATATAGTAAATTGCATTTAAAATTACTTAACTGTTATTTGTTAATTAAAAAAAGTTACAACAAATAACCGTACACATTCTAGAGAGTTTTTGTTATTGCTTGATTTTTGTGTTTATTGTTTGACTTTTACAACTTTCAGGTGGTTTTTAAAATGCATTTAGAATTTTATTAAATCGTAAAACAAGCACAGTCTTCAACTTTTTTCCGATGTTTGAATTGATTTATATTTTAAACTTTTTATATTGAAGGTTTTACTTTCAACTAGTTTGTCAATTATTGCATTTATAGTACTGTTTGCTTTTAAATTATATCAATAAAATTCTGCGATATACCTATATTTAAATTGGGTTATATTGTTCGATTTCTTACTGTAGCTGAATATTGTATATTTGTAAAATTTGTTAACACAAGTACATGTAATATATAATCGCTAAATAAAATCAGTTGACTCAGAGCTCCATGCTATCGGCCGATTCTATTTCATTTTCAGAAATAGCAACTTATCGGGTGGTTCTGCTCTAAGACGTCGCTATCGAAATGTATTCCCGATATTCGGTTAGATTTTGTATTGGGATTTTTGGCCCAGTTCTTCCTTGATGTTTTTCCAACAAATGGAGGCACCTACAGTTTTAAAATGGTTTATGTCCGAAATTTATTTGAACCCTTGACGATATGCATACTATCACGTACTGGAGCTGACAAAGCTAGACCATCTAACGGAAGCAGCGGAAATTAAGCTGTCTCGACAGGTTCGTACCAACATAAAAATAGTTGTTAGAGGAGTTAGTTTTAATTCAGAGTCGTATCTAATTGGGACGGATTATTTGCACCTTACAGTGGTATTCTCTCAAAATGCTTTATGCTTCCGTCTCTGTAGCCACCGAAGTCCGGATCGGTTTTTCGACGATCTAACAGCGATTTTCGTTGCTAAGTTAGATTCGTTGTTGTGGAAGTGACAGTCTTCAGCCAGACAAAAGTCTTGACCATTCCGATATCAAGAGCAAATAAAGAGCTACAGGACCTTAATATGCTAGGATAGCTGGTATGTAGCCTGATCTTCACCGTGAATGTCCAACAAATGGAGGGACTTACAGTTTATACTAAACCGCTTCCGCACGGCCAATGGATTTTTATAACGAACTTTCATTCCATGTCAGAAATACACTCGGAGGGTTTGACATTTCCTGTCGAGGTGACCGCGAATAAAAAAATTAATTTTCTATAATTTTGGATATTGGTCGGACCAGGACTTAAACCCAGACCTTCCGAATGGTAGTACGCAATGCTAACCACTCGGAAATTCAGCCATTTCTTCTTATACTTTATTAGCGTAGGCACCGCTTACAATATTGCGCCGATAATCTGTTGTTTGCGCTGTTTGGCGCCAGTTGGAAATACCAAGTGAAACCAAGTCGTTCACCACCTGATCCTATGAGCGGAGTGGAGGTCTCCTTCTTCCTCTGCTTCCACCAGCGAGTGCTTAATCGAATACTTTTCTCTCGAAGATTCCCTAATCAGATGTCTTACAGTTTATGCTAAGCCGCCTCCGAACGGTTCATGGTATTATTATGAGGATCTTAATATTCTTGGCTTGACATTCGGGGGCGAGGGAAAATTTAATATAATTTTTTATTTTAAATTAATTTTTATAATGGCAGTACGCAGTGCTAACCACTCGGCTACCGCGGCCGCAATATCTTCAATTAACAGACCAAAATATTTAATATGTCTATATTTTTTATATTTTACATTTATTTGTGTATTTGGTAATATAATATTACAATTGTTTTATGTTTTTGCTTTTTTCACAGATTGGATGAGGATAAGTTCGAGTTAATCAATGTAAGCGCAAATACTGTAACCTTCTTTCAATAGTTACTTAATTACTGTATTTATATCAAATTCCAGAACACAGTATTACCAGAGGCTGTACAATTTTGGGAGCAAGCGCTGATGGTGCGCGAGACAAAGGGTGTTATTAGGCTGAATAGGTAGGTTTGTAACGAAAGAATCAAATAATTTCAACATTTTTATTTTTATTTACGTAATATTTTACAAAATACATAATTATTGTTTTAGAAAATGCAATAGCACGCAGGTCTTTGTGAAAAATGGCCTGACCCATTGCATCGACAACTGTAAAAAGACGACGATGTGCGGCGAAGTTGAAGTGCCGAAGGAGCATTTAGATGTGCGTATACATTGGTTGAGTGAAAAACAGGCTTAACCGTCAATGAATTTATCTGTTCACTCTCCTATTAACAGGTTTGTCGCGTATGCAATGCGACTGGACAAAATTGTCGAAGCGATGAGACCACACAGGCCGGAGAGGGTATTGAAAATGCTGACTTTATATTCTACGTGTCGGCGCGCCAAACGGAACGTTGTCATAAAGGATTGACAGTAGCATATGCAGCGCATTGCCAACAGGAAGCGAATTTAGATCGACCAATTGCAGGACATGCCAATTTGTGTCCGGAAAGTATAAGTACAAAGCCACAGGAACTGCAAACATTATTATCTACAGTGAAACATGAAATTCTACACGCACTTGGCTTCTCGGTCAGTCTATATGCCTTCTTTCGCGACGATGAGGGGCGGCCAAGAACGCCGCGTAAACCAGATACAGGGAAACCTTATTTAAATGAAAAGTAAAAAAAAATATTTGCTTTTCTCTGTACATTTTTCTAATGTTTTCACTCTCTCAATCCGCTTAAAAGATTACAAATCCATCAATGGAGCAATGAGACAATACGTAAGGTGGTACGTGAAAATTGGGCTGTACGCGGTGGTCATGTACGTAAAACCATCGATATGATGGTGACTCCACGCGTTGTTGCGGAAGTGCGTAAACATTTCGACTGTCCTACATTGGAGGGTGCTGAATTGGAAGATCAAGGTGGTGAGGGCACATCCCTCACACATTGGGAGAAACGTATTTTAGAGGTAATATTTCTATACCACAAATTTTCTTCTGAACTATCAAGTAAGAACTGAAAAAACTCATTTATTTTCACAGAACGAAGCAATGACGGGCACACACACACAATCGCCCGTATTTTCCCGCATTACTTTGGCTTTGATGGAGGACTCTGGTTGGTATCGTGCGAATTATAGTATGGCGGCGCCATTATCATGGGGTAAAGGTCTCGGTTGCAATTTTGTTATGCGCAGTTGTAAGGATTGGATACAAGCGAATAATGGCAGGTAAGTTTCTTTTTTTACTGAACAACTACATCTTAAGGTCTCTACAGTAAAGCAGGGCTTAATTACAGCACATTGTTGTTGACACTATTTTAAAACACCTTAAGACACCGGACTTTTATTTCTTGTCAGAAATGCACTTGGAGGACTTGAAATTCCCTTCCGATGGGCGACCGCTAATGTACAAATTAATTTTTTATAATTGATGGTTCGACAAGGATTCGAACCATTCCTTACCGCGGATAAATACTTAAACCCCTAAACTTAATTTCTACCCTTTCGTTCTTGGGGACTACTTTAACCTAACAAACGATGATATCTTTAATCTACTCTATTTCAACGTATGCGACGTTTTTTGCAAACGGAAAGATTTATAGTTTTGATAAGCTTCCGAACGGCTGAGAAATATTATGAGAAGCTAGAGAGTGAAAATTTCATGAACCTTTAGTTAACTCTAGTTAAAATCCTTGTTCGTCTATCTGCAGTGTATTTTCGTTGCTCTTATTAGGTTCGCAATTAGCATATATATTGATGAGGTGATCCGTCCAAATACGGTTATTTCTTATTTATTGAGTTGAGTTGAGTTGATGCGGCTGCTGGTCAGCGCGCTTAGGCCAATAGGTCTATTGTGATACCACTATGAGGCTCCTGTTTTCATCTTTTCAAATGTTCGAACCATTTAGTGTGCATTATAAAAGAACTATTTCCAATTTTCGCTGAAGATAGCTCTGCGAGACAGTCGAAGAAGTGTTTTCCGGTGAACTTGTGTCACGAAAATGTCAAAGCTGGGCAGTGACAGAGTAGAGTCTTCCTCTTCTTCGTACCTACAGCTGCGGCAAAAATCATTAGGCCATTATTTTCCCGTGAAGCCGCATTAAACAGTGCATCGTTATTATGCCTGTCGTTTTTTTATTGGATAACCGGTCTAGAAGAATAGATGTTTTGACTTTGCCGTGAGCGAAGGTAAACCTGCAACATGTGCGGCTCATCGAGATTGCCCAGCCCACTTTTCCATCGAGCTTTGAGCCATCTGTATAGATGGCTATGTGCGTTAGTGTTTTCCCCATTCATTTCTGTTTGGGATTATCGTGGAAAAAAGATTGTCGGAACATATACTGGAGGTGGTGGAGTCCAGCTTCTTTTGGCACTTTTGCAAGAGATAATATTTTAGCGAGTTGAGTTTGCTATCTAAGATTGGCGGCCGCGATAGCTGAGTGGTTAGCATTGCGTTCTCTCATTCGAAAGACCAGGGTTCGAGTGCTGGTCCCACCAACATCCAAAAATTATAGAAAATTAATTTAAATAAAAAAAAAAAAAAATTAAAAAAAAATCACTTCAGCGGTTACAAAGCGCCAAATACATATTATATTTGACTTCGATAGGGAGGATGATCTCCACGGCCTTTAGTACAGGTGGCTTAAAATGAGGCAGTGTATACCTCCTGCTAAATATAACCATTTCGCGTTTTTCTTTTTTAAATCCCGCCTGCTGTCCTTGCACCACTTCCCTACTATGTATGGAGCAATAGTACAATATTATTATCGATTCTTGATAAACTTTTTACGATGTAGATCGAAGCAAGATTGATCTCGAAACAGTCCAATTGAGATATAAAACCCAACATTTAAACAATCCATCTTTCACAATTAGTATTATTTTTAGCTTTACTACAATTTGTATTATTTTTATGATTGACTTTACACAATTTATTTTATTACGCTCACAAAAGAACGTCTAATGAACGAGATAAATGGCTGGGGTATGCTAGAAATCAAAACTAATTTACCGTTCATACAATATTATTCACTGAGAAAATTACTATCAATTACAGAGGCCGTTCAATTCACCCATTTTGCTCGAAGGTAAAGCAGGACCCCTTGCAAACAGAATGTACCGATGATCGCAATTCAGTTGCTTTATGCAATTTAATACGCCATGACTACGAATTGCCTAAGAAATATCAGGTAATTTGCATTTTTAATTGAAACTGAATGGAGCGTAATTTGTGATATTCGTATCTCTTTGTGCTTGCTTCAGAACTTCGACAGTATAAATCACGTGAAGAGCGGTGAAGAAGGCTACTACGGTGGCTCTGTATCATTGGCTGACCACTGTCCCTATATACAGGAGTTCACGTGGCGTAGTAAGAATGTAGTTGTGCGTGGCTCGCATTGTCGCTTTGTTGAGAATAATCCAAGTAAGTAGAAATGTATATTTTCGTTTTTACATAATTAAATAATTGTATTTAAAATTTCGCGGAAAATTACATTACTTGCAGAACCAGAAAAGAATTTCGCACTCGAAAGCTATGGTATTGGTTCGAAATGTTTTGATCACAGCGATTTCATGTGGGAAGAGCGTTCATGTCATCAGACGCGCGAATGGCAACACTGGGGTTCCGGTTGCTACAAATATGAATGCTCCGATGGACGCTTGCATATAATAGTGGCAAATTATACGTACCCTTGCTTCTTCCCCGGTCAGACGCTTTCAATACGCATCAATGCGAATGGTTGGCTACATCGTGGCGCAGTGATATGTCCGCCATGTCAGGAGTTGTGCGGTGAAGTCTTTGCTGAGAGGGAGGAGCAGTGTCGCATGCGTGAAGAAGCGCCGCCGGCTAATAAATATCCACGTGATATGCTGACGTGTGCGACGTGTCGCGGGGTGGCTATCTGCCAAATATTATTATTTGTTGCCATAATTGCTGCATTTAGTTTGCGAAATGCGCATACGCATTTGCTTTGTTATATTGGGTAAAAGCGCTGCTTTTCCAATTAATTTCGTTTTGTTTTGAATTTTATTTTCGGGGTTATCTACAGTGTATAAATATAATAATTTCCTTAGTTGCGTTAAGTATAATGTGTAAAGTAATTGTAAGTTCAGATAGGAGGAGCAAATATTTTATGTTAAACTACTTCAAGTACATACATATAATTAAATTATTTATAAGTGAAAACTTTGATTTGCTTCCAAATCTGGCAGATCTGATAAAACTCATAAAATTATTACTTTAATAATTGCCAAAAATCCGGAGCTATTGTAAAACTATATAAAAAAACAATAAGGTAGTTGAAGCGCTCGTGCTTAGATGGGGCATAGTTTTAGGCGCACGAAAAAAAAAGTTTGTCAAAAAGTTTGTCATGGCCACATTAGTATACCCGACAGCACTGTGTACACAGAGTAAAAAGTTGTGTCCAAATACATACTCGTACGTATGTAATAGTGTGTAAAAATGTGAAAATAGACGCGTAAATATAGTAAGATTTTGAGAATGAAACGATAAGCCGATTTAGCAAAAGCCAAATTCAACCAAAGCCGATGAGAAAATAGCACACATAACTTCAAAATTTAAGCTATATAAAGAACTTACTACCATTTAAACTAATTGAAGGACATATTTGGGCTTAATGTAAATGTAACGTGTTTACACTTTTGTCCATTGACTTTAATTCTACCGTCTTTTTCGATGAAAACTAAATGGTCTCCAATTGCTTTCGATGTCATCCACGTAAGTGAATATTTGTATTTTTCAGTTTACTGATTTGTCTGCAGTGTATATAATGTATAATATAGACCCAAGAACGCTACCTTAAGGAATTAACTAGAAACTTCTCTAAATAGTGAGTGATAAATTCCGATTGTTTTACGGTAAATCCTCTGTTAGACAGATATGACTCAAATATATAGGCAAAATTTTATAACTTTTGTGTAATAGATCTTTGTTCTCAACTTTGTCAAGAAATATTGCACATCAATACTTGTGAAACTCGAAAATGAGCAGATTATTATTTTATCACCTAATTTTTTCGTTATTTGGTAACATTCAAATGAGGTCTTTTTGATAATTTTTGAGCCATTTTTGCTCTTTAAAAAATTAACTTTTCTTGAAAAAAACTTACCAGACTACTAAAACATCGCAAAAATGAAAGAAAGATTTTAACGCGATAATCAAAAAGCCAAAAGCATAAATGCACATACGATTTTCCAGAAGCGCGCTCGTTGCCAAAATTCAAATGACCACCAACTTTGATGGATAAATTATCTATTATGTCTGCAAATGACTAGTAAAACTGCTTGATTCACAATCATCGGAAACCCTCGTACAACCGAAATGGTCGGGTATCAAACGTTCGGTTCCACACGAATTTAGATTTTCTACCTTTTTTTTGAGTAAATTAGTTAGTTATTGGATTTAAAAGCCTAGTAGACCAACTGAACAAATATAGATAATTAACGAAATTTTCCAAATTATATTAATAAATAATTACCAAGACACATTGTAATAAGTTCAAGACTGAGATCACCATACTAGGTACTCAAAACTACATTATTATTATTGCCACCAAAACTGGCTAGTAAGACATAACCTAAAACGGTGTAATTATTTCAAGTAGCAAACTCCCATACATGTATATAGATATTGATATATATCATACACACGGCGTAGATATACTCGTAATAATGTTATGAAGTAATGTATTTAAAAAGGAGCATAAAGTAATTACATATATACTTGGCTCTTTTAATTTTTGTATTATGGAACGTGATTTTGTGATAAATTCTGTGCCGACAAGGCCAAAAAAAAAATTATACTCTATTTGAAAAAGTTCAAATATATTTGTATTTGCTACACTATAAAAAATTGAAAAATTGTAAAGTTCAGCTCAATAGCGCTAAAAGCATGTACCCTTTATCGGCACAGATTTGTTTGTTTGTATTTAACTAAAATTGAACATTCGACCAAATGTTTTATAAACTTGGAGCAATTGTATGATAACTGAAATCCCATTGTTGTTGTAAATAGGCAATTAAGTAATATACTATGGGCATGCAAAAATATTTCAATATTACCGAAATAAGTATCTTACGTCCAATAAGACGTGTTATTTTGATTGCCAGCTATTCCGGTAGATGTCATTTTTCAAGCTGTAATTTTTGGACAATTGACAAGTAAAAACTACGCATTGAAATTATTAAAGTTCACCATACAAATTTCATAGAAAAATCATCTTGACTGATGAGGTTTCGTCAATAAGCAAAACTGTCGCATCTGGGACTCGGAAAAGCCCAGATTTATTGTTGAAAAGGCTCTCCATACTCAACGTGTAACTGTTTGGTGCGGTTTATGGTCCGGCGAGGTTCAATACTTTTTCGTAAATGAGACTGGAGCAACAGATATGATGAATGTATTACGCTATCGATAGATGATTTTTTATGACCGCAATTGGATGGTATTGATCTGTATAACGTTTACCTTCAACAAAACGGCGCTACGTTTGCCACAAACAACGAAGTTTTTTTGAATATTAAAATAACACAATTTTATTGGAAAACCCTGTATTAACGCATACAAAACTTCGAGTTGTTAGTGCCACCAGTCGTGCTTCTAAATTTGTTTTTAACAAATATTCAAAGCTCACTTTTCTCACTCACTCTTTAATAAAAATCCCGCACAATATGCCACACAAAGTCATTTGCACAAATTATTGTGTCTATTTTCGTTTACTTCAAAATTCGTCTCCATGAGTAATTCGTTAAAAATTCAAAAATCGTGCTCCGCCCATAAGGTATTGGCTTAGTTGACAATTTTTGCATTTTTCATCTACATACATATATACGCAAAAAATAGTGGTATACATAGGTATACGAGTATACTAAAAATAC
Organism: Ceratitis rosa; assembly: GCA_037013455.1. Taxonomy (NCBI): domain Eukaryota; kingdom Metazoa; phylum Arthropoda; class Insecta; order Diptera; family Tephritidae; genus Ceratitis; species Ceratitis rosa. The sequence goes on from JAWMAG010000006.1 coordinate 11,486,448, forward strand.
ATTCATAGATATGTTTTGAAACTAGTTGGCAGCTATTTAACCCCAACTACATACTATTTTATCGGTAATATAACCTAAATTTAAATATCATCACAGCACTACAAATTGTTGCTCTAAATATACATAATTCAAAATGTGATTTATTTTATAAATTTTAATAATATTTTATTTTAAATTGTTGTTGATGGAAAAAAGGCTTGTAGAGAAATTTAAATATTATATGTAACATTCCCATTTTATCACGTTCCCCACTAGAACATGTCCTACGAATACATATATGTGGTATTTACTACATTATATAACTTAAATTTAAACATTATATACTCAGTGTAATTTTATGTATATGAAAGCATTTTAACTGTAATTAATTTAATGTGTAAAATAAATACAAAAACAAGTAAATAAGCAACTTATAGCGATACTATTTAAGGGTGCCACATACAGGTTTTAAAGAATATAATTATTAGTAAATAACTTTAGGAGAAATAACGAATTTTAATCTGAGCATTTATAATTTTTCCATAAATCCATAATATTTTTCTATTTCATTTTTATTTTGTATGATATGTATGCATTAAGGAATCTGTATAAAAGAAAAATTTGTTGAAATTGTTATTAATGTTTTAATTAGTTATTTTATTCATTGACCATATCTGAAGCGCCAAAATTTTTTTCACAAATGTGTATATCACATAACCATCCATTAAAATTTTTCGCGAAAAATGTTTTTTTTTTGTTATAAAACGATAGTTTTCAATGTGAAGTTTTTCATTTTATTTCTAAAGTAAACTGTCGAGCTGTGCAAAATATATAAACTAATTCTAATAAAAAACATGTACATATAATAAATATATATTTAAATGGCATTTTTAATATATATAAAATTCTCGTGTCAAAGTGCTTGTAACTAAAGTCCTTCAAAAAGGCTGAACCCATTTTTTTGAAATTTTGAAAATTATAGGTGAATATCGGATAGGTATGGGAATCGGCCAACATCTACTATTTTTCACATAGAGAAGTGGACCAGGGACTGAGTTATTAAAAAAAGCGTATTAATTGTTCTATTAAAATTTTTTACATAGGTAGCTTTCTGCTTAGGTTAGCAGGGTCACAGTTTTCCGGAACTGCAATAGAGAAAGATCTATTCGAAAAAGTCTTATTTGTGGTTCGAAATAATATATAAGCACTTAAAACTTTTTATCGGAAGTGGTCAGGGATCCCAAGCCAGATTTGTTGGATCCCTTCGATAGTTGGCATTATGCGTTGACTTAAGCTATTCTTCTTCTTCTTCTGCTTTACTGGAGTAGAAACCGTTTATGTGATTATAGTCGAATTAATAACATTGCGCCATTCATTTATTATTTTCGCTGTTTGGCGCCAGTTGGAGATACCTAGTACAGCCAGGCAATTCTCTACCTGGTCTTTCCAATGAAGTTGAGGTCTTCCTCTTCCTCTGTATTCACCGGCGGGTACTGCATCGAAAACTTGCAAAGCTGGAGTATTCTTATTCATCCGGGCCACATGACTGAGCCAGTGCAGCGGCTGTATCTCGTACGGCTCATCGTTCCATCGGCTGCGGTATTTGCCGTTTCCAACTCGTAAAGGAGCAAAAATCTTAACTCCTATCACCGACTCATCAGATATTGCCATCGTCCATGCTTCCGCACCATATAGCAAGACTGGAACGATGAGCAACTTGTAGCGTTTGGTCTTCGTTCGTCGAGAGAGAACTTTTAATTGCTTACTCAGTCCAAAGTAGCACCTCTTGGAAAGAGTTCTGCGTTGGATTTCCAGGCTGACATTGTTGATGGTGTTAATACTGGTTCCATTATAGACGAAGTATTTTCTCCAGCATCAAATTGAAGAAATCACACGATAGAGGGTCACTCTGGCTGAAACATCATTTGGTACCGAGCGGCTTGGACAGGTTCTTCGCAATTCTGATTGCGCTTCTGGTATTGTCCAGCATGAGTTTTACACTCCTTTTTGTGCTATTGAAGACTGCTTTAAAATCGACGAAGAGGTGGTGTGTGTCAATCCTCTTTTCACGGGTCTTTTCCAACATTTGGTGCATGGTGAATAACTGGTCTATGTTGGATTTACCAGGTTTAAAGCCACACTGACAAGGTCCAATCAGTTTGTTGACGGTCGGCTTTAGTCTTTCACAACAATGTCAGCCAGTAAAGTCCTCTCTCGGCGAACGAAAACCAAACTCTACAAGCCGCACATCATACCGGTCCTACTATATGGCGCAGAAGCGTGGACGATGTCAACATCTGATGAGTCGGCTCTAGGAGTCTTCGAGAGAAAAGTTTTCAAACGATTTATGGTCCTTTGCGCTTTGGCAACGGCGAATACCGCAGACCATGGAACGATGAGCTGTACGAGCTATACGACGATATTGACATAGTTCAGCGAATGAAGAGACAGCGGCTACGCTGGCTAGGCCATGTCGTCCGAATGGATGAACGCACTCCAGCTTTGAAAGTATTCGATGCAGTACCCGCTGGTGGAAGCAGAGAAAGAGGAAGACCTCCACTACGTTGGAAGGTTCACTTGGTATTTCCAAGAAGAAGAAGTAGAATAGAAAGTTCGTAATGTCAAACCCTATTTCTCATGTATTTTGTTTGTGTAATTTGTTGAAATGGAAGGAGGAATAAGCAATCATATGATGTGACAACTTCACCTTCTATAAATTCGCCTTGAAAATGCTCGAATTGCTCGAGCTCAAGCACGAAAATCTTCGAGCAATGAGCAATAAACGAGTATGCTCAAATGCTCGAGCAGCTCGAAAATGTTCGAAAGAAATTTTGAGCTCTACTTACAAGACAATATTTATTTATTAAATAAAATAACGGAAGTAGTGCCGATCACTTAACCCAATAGTGTTTGAGCGCAGGTAGAATATGGTCACCAGCAAAGAACTCTCAATCATGCACAATTTTGGTTTCGCGGATCTCGTACCCGTAAGAGAGCCGACACAAACGGCCAGGAAGATTTTCCACCATGAACTGCTCCCCTACGGCCAATTCGAACCTGTACTATCAGTAACTGGACCGTCTGAAGGAAGCAATCGCCCAGAAGCGCTTAGCAAACACGAGACGAATTATGCTTCATCAGGACTACGCCAAACCGGTCATCTCCTCTTGGCTATGACGAATGATATGGCTGGTGAAGAATTGGACTCAAGAGAAGCATGGGAAAATCGATTTTAACAATTTTTTGCCAGTAGAGGCAAGGGTTTCTATGAAAGAGGCATAATGTCATCCATTAACATGAATAATAATTCTAGCTATGGTAAATAAAGCCTTCAATTTGATGCAATAATCGATTACTTTTTACTAGACCTACAATTGGTACTTTTTACTTGACCTCGGCCGGGAATGTTAAGCCCTCCGAGTGTATTTCTTACATGAAGTGAAGGCTCCGCATAAAAAACCATCATCCGTTCGAAGTATAAACTGTAAGAACTTCCATTTGTTGGAAAAACATCAAGGCGCAAAACCACAAATTGGAGGAGGAGCCAATTATATATACATATATATATATATATATATAATGTAACATTATGTTTTGAAGCATTTATATTTTATTATCATTCTGGAGTTAATACAAAGTTGTGGAACTGAGATGAGGCGAAGTTCGCCGTGCCCGCTAATTGTGTTATATAATTGTCAACCCTTTGGGTTAGCAAGATTTAAAAAATATACATTTTCGTGGCCCACCCGGAACTACCTGCCAATGTCTGAAGTAAAACATTAAAAGTTTCGTTTTTCAACTTTACATTTTATTTTCATTGATTTTTAAGGCATTTATAAATATTAATTTTATGCATATAATCAAAACAAACTCGAAACATACATACATACATAGGCAAATGAAATGTAATATAAATACAATACATATATTTAATTTTCAATCAGTTTAAAAAATATCAGCTAAATTATTAATAAATATTTACATTATATTATATATAAAAATACAATAAACAATACATATAATATGTTTTTAATTAATAAAGAATTTTTATATGATTTCACAAATAAATTATTTAAAACATAATTCAGTCCCTAAGTACTTAAGTCATAAATCGGCTCAGAGCGCGATACATACATACATATGTACATACTTACAAATCGATGATTAAATAGTAACGAGTAACTTGTTTTGTTCTTCTTTTTTGCCAATTTAATAGTTTTCTTTACATTTGCATGATATATGTATATTTTTTTTAATAAAGATTTATACAGGGTTATCTGTTTTGCGGTTTTTTAATGAAATTTCTTTTTTATTACAAAGTTTGAACCTTGGCATTATATGTGAAATACTACATCTTTCAAATGACCGCCTCGCGATTTTTGAAAACTTCTATGCGATTTGATTTCATTCTTCCAGTGATTTTTTTTTTTGCTTAAATAAAGTTTAATACATTTTCATATATGTAAAAAAGTTCTTTGATTCGAATATTAAATATTAAACCCCTAAGGCCAGGTTCCCCTAAAAAATTAAAAAAAAAAAACAATTTTTTTTTTCCTGTAAATTACTAGAAAATACGTGTACTCTTAGAAATAACATAGAATTAGTCCAGAAGGTCCAAAAGACTAAGAAATAAGTATAGAAGAGAGGAGAGGAGAGCGGAGCGCGCCAAGCGGTAAATCCTTAGAACAAAAAATTTGATCGCCTTTTTCTTGAAACCACGTATTTTCAACCGGGGGACACTCTCATTTAGAATCTATTGAACTTATCGACATGAAAATAAATTCAATAAATAAAATTTGTTTGATTAAAAGCGTTTTTGGAGGAACTTGGACTTAATTTCGCATAAAATAAGTACACATTTTATATATTTACAAGCGAGAGGTGAATAATTTTTGAAGCGAAATAATTATATTTTTTGGATATTTCTAATATACATTTATAATTGACATTGGGATATTTGCTCATTTGGCTTCTTAAATATTATATTTACAAACGCAGATACATATATTTACATACACATACACGAATAAGTTAATTAGACACCAATATTTTAATAAGTTAATTAGTTAAGTTTTTAATTTTATATTTGAAATATAAAAAGAAAATTTTTAAATAACATAATTTTTAAATATATGTAACTACATTCATACAATTTGTTCGTACAATAAAAGATTAAATAAAATAATTATAAGATTTCCTACTTAGAAACTAGTTTATGAAACAAACAAAAAAGTGTTCAATAAGCACACAAATTCAACAAATTATTTAATACGATACTTAAATCACTTACTAAGCACTTATTAATATTGTTTTTTTTATTTTTATTTCTAAAAACTAAACGGTGATGCCTCATTTTGCCTAAAGCAGCACTTCGCACTGGGCGTAGTACTTTATAGGCTAAATTGCGAACGAAGAATGCCAACTAGCAACTGTGCGGCTCTCTTCCGCCAGGTCACTGGTAACGCCACTCCAGCGGCAACAAAATATCCTTGATGGCATATAAAAATCGCGCATACCAGTGTATACCTGTTGTGGGCGTCGTCGCAGCGGATATCGTTAAATTGGCATTGACGCTCTTTGGTTGTTCCGCCAACGCGTTCACTTCATTGCTACCCGGCAGCCACGAGCGCATTGTCGCCATCAGACGCATTGGCGCCAAACCCCAATGTGCCAATTTTTGACTATTCACCACCGCATAACATGATGCTGTCACCGAGTCTACCACGATGGTGCCCTCACGTGTTAGCGGCGCTACAACGCCTGGTTTATGCGCCACTTTCAGCCGTTGCACACGTTGTGGACTCAAACGGCCATATTTGTCGTGTACCAGCACATAATCATCTTCCTGTACACGATCAGCAAACATATATTCGAGTCGTTGTTCTTTCGGATGCCATACCAGTACCAAATGTGCTGGCGTTACTGTTAGGGTAGCGCCGCCATCTGTATGTATTTGTACGAAATTTTCCACCAGCTCCAAATTTCGATCCATGAAGAGTATAACTTCACTGTAGACGGGTTGGCCTTTCGCATTCATGGCGAGCACGCGATCACCGATTGTCAAGTCGCGCATTGATTTATGTTGTCCACTCTCGAGCAGTACACTGCTATCGGCAGCAAAACAACCGCTTACGTGTGGCAAATGCTGAGAGTCTAAAAGAGAGAAAGAAACAGAAAAGAAATTTGGAAGTTAATATGAGTTTGGGTAAAAAGTCGAAAAAAATAGTTAATAATTGTTATTGTTGTTAAAAATCTTATTATTTTGCACAGCGTGAAAATTTCATATCTCACATAAGCAACTAAGCGGCCACGAGCCACACGAGTCACTGCATTTTGTATATTGTATATTTTTTAATCTCAGCTCAGCTCACGATCTATTTTGGTTGCTGCTATAAGTTAATCCTCTTGTAAAGGGAGTTCCTAAAGATCCACAATTGTCTAACGATAACAGTAATTGGCTGTGCACAGCAAGCATATAATCCAATTTCTTGCAATAAACAGAAGTTTGGCTTACTACTTGCAAAAAAAAAAAGAACTGGTTAACAGACAACTTGGGTTTCGTTTTTAAGAAGTTTTGAATTTTGGTATGCCTAGCTGAAAATATTTTCCTGCCGAATGACGGCGAAAGGTTAAATGCCAATTGGTTTTGGGTTTAACTGGCTACAGTTGAAAGTTTGTACACCTACATTTCAATACCAATAGTTTTTGAGTTGTTTTTGAAGCTGTGAAAATGCATTAGAAAATTTGAAAAAGGATTATACACAAATCACATGAGGCAAGCGATTAAAATTTATGCAGATGCGAACCTACAACCTTAATAAAAGAATGAGCATACGCACTCTTGATTCAGAATAATATCTTGTAGTTCTGGAATGTTGTCAGATTGTCAGAAAATTATGGTAAGTAAAATTTTCTTTGTTTTGGAAATTGCTTAACGAAACTAACGAAACGTTTAAAACATATAGGTAGTAGATACTTTTTCGTGCTCGGATCTCCGACTATGAGAAGTTTTAGCCGAACTACTGTTGGTTATTAACTCGGAATGCTTAAATTGGACATTAAACTTTTTCCATTCTGTCACCACCTGTGAAGCAATGTTTTCGTCATTGTGTAATATTTGACATGTTTTAGTCTCTGAAGCGATTTTCGGTCAAGCTCCACACCGATTTGGGTTGTGCTTGATGTTTTTCCAACAAATGGAGGGATTCACAGCATTTTCTTTGCTGCCTCTGAACGACTGAAGAATTTTTATGGGGTATTTCCTATTTCATATCAGAGATGCACTTCAAGCGGCTGACATTACCTACTGAGGTCTCCGCAATTACAAAGTTTTTTCTATAACTTGGAATGTTTTTTTGGCGAAAAAGCTGTTTCGCGTAGTTGGTAGTTGTTGCTTTGAGATTTTGCTTTCAATTTAGGAGTCAATAATATCTTAGATTACTTGTTATTCTTCAGATGGACGGATATGAACGTTAGCTATTTCCGAGAGCGAAGTAATCTAGATCTAAATCCCTATCGGGGAGAGCCTGTAAAACATTAGTTAATAGTTTACTCTGTAAGAAATATCAGATTTGAATAAACATGTCGAGGCTATATAGTCGAAGGCGACAAAGAATTTTCCATTTTCTTTTCAAGTATCTACTGGGCTCCGACACGCTTTTGATACATATGTATTTCAGGACTCAAACATCACACAGGTCTTTCATTCAACTTTTTGATGAGACATAATAAAAGTTTTCTAAAGAATAAGCATCTTACTGTGAGTTTATAGATCTTTCGTTCTGCTTCCAATAATTTATAAAGCTACGCTCCAGACCTTGCTCTAAGCACTTCTTCGATATCGCTACTAAGAAGCTCCATAAAATTTGTAGCTAAAAGATCTCTAACTTGTTACAAGGTGTGACAAAATATCAAACAAAGGCTTTCTTCCTTAAAACGAAGAAATTGATAAGCATAAAAACTAAAAATCTTCACAAAGGCCTTTTTCTAGCCAAATCTTGACTAGAGCGAGTGAATCGAGTATGATCTGTAAAACTGAGAAAAATGAAAAAAAATTGTTGAACAAAAAAGCTCGGTTCTGTAGCCATACCTATATACATATATATGTATATACATTTGTACATACATTCATATTTATTATTTAATTTATTTAGCTATGTATGTTTGTGAAAATATTTGAAAAACATTTACGAGCCTACTACGCTTGCTGACCTATCTATAAATATGGGAGCATATACGTGTATATGCATATGTACATAAAAAAGTACTATGTATGCGACAATCTATAGTTAAAGCCATTGTTACCAAAGCCAAGCCGCCCTGGCCTCAGTATACATAGTATGTAGTATATAGTGGCCTATAGCGGCCGCTTCTTGAAAGGTCATAAATTAATAAGCCATTAAAATGCCTGAAATTATCTTTGTGCGCTTTTGTTTGTTGTTGTTGGCCTGCCCGCCTGCTGTACTCGTACAATGTTACACAAGCAACATATGTACTCGTACATACATACATACGAGTACAAATTCAAGGTGTTGTGATCTGTTCGGTCTCAGGCATTTTATCTTCACTGGCGGTTGGTAAAACTAAACTGATAAATTATTACAAAACACAAAACTACAATTTCAACTGCAACAACAACAGCGACAATATACATACGTGTATATAGGTAAAAAGAAGAAAACCGTTTAAACGTACGCGCAGCACCATTCAGGAGTGGTCATAACAAGAAGATGGCCACATGGAGGCAAGAAAATATTTTTATAGGCATTTATTACTTATATAAGTTTGTATGTCCATACACATATACTCGTATGTTAGTATATTTTTAGGTGCATTTAAACACGTACATGTTTACAATAACAAATGCATATTTGGTGGTATTTTTTTTTTTTCTTAAATAGGTGCGCTTATAGACAAAATCTGCAGCTCATGACAGAGTTAGAGAAGTGGTTGCTTTCATTACTCATGTTTGCTATACTCTATGTTGATGTTAGTAATAGTAATAAATATTAATGTTGATGCCATTTTCGCTGTTGTAATTAGCTACCACTGATCCAAATGTCAAAGGATGTTGTCTCCGACGTTACTCTTTTGGGTACCAGCTTGTGAAAAAGCCGCTTGTAAGATGGAATTTGATTTTAGGTAAGAATGTACGAGTATAGACCTATTGATACCGCTCTGGTGTTTCTGGAGAAATAAAATTTGTTTTGGTTCGTTTTTTACCTAAATAAAATTCAAGAGTGGTTAGCATTGCGTACTGCCATTCGGAAGGCCATGGTTCAAATTCTGGTACGATCAGCACCCAAATGTTATAGAAAATTAATTTAAATAAAAAATTAAGTTATGAAATTAAGACATGAAATAAAGACACCTCTTAAAAACGTATCAGCCGTTCGGAGGGGCTTAGTATAAACTGTTGGTCCCTCCATTTGTTCGAAAAACATCAAGACATAAAACCAAAAATTGGAGGAGGAGCTCGGCCGAAAATCACTTCAGCGGTTACAAAGCGCCAATTACATATAAAAGTCAAGAGGATATAGTTTGGCCTTAGTATAACAAGATCCTAAAGCTAAGATAAAATTAATAAAACAAACAAAAAAAAGAAACAGAAAGAAAAGCTGTCTTCGGCCATGCTGAAGTCTTTTTATATATTAGTCTTTATAAATATTAATTCTCTTATCTGTAAAATTGATTGAAATTTGATTTCGATTATTTTCAGTATCAATATTGTAACTCATCGTATTTTTGAAGAGCACCAAATTGTACACTCATAGATGCTGTTTTTTTGTTTGTTATGACTCGAAATCCCAAAAAACTCATGCAGGCAGTCATTCGCTTCTCCTTCTCTTCTGTGGTTTTAAAGCGCCATTGATCGTTTTGCCGTTTTTGATTGGTAAATTTTCAATTTCGTCAGGAATAGTGATAAGGGGTTTTCCAATAGGAGGTGTTATTTTGAATAGCATGCTATTCAGGTAGATGTCACTTTCGAAGCTGTAGTTTTTTGACATTTGACAAGTAAAAATTACGCCAGTAATAAAAATGGAACGACGATACACGCTTCAACAACGCATTGAAATTATTAAAATTCCTTATAAAAATTTCATCGAACAATCAACTTGACTGATGAGTCCCATTTCCACCTCGACCGCTACGTCAATAAGCAAAACTGTCGCATCTGGGGCTCCGAAAACCCGAGATCAATGGTTGAAAAGCATCTCTATCTTCAACATGAAACGATGTGGTGCGGTTTATTGTCCGGCGTAGTAATTGGACCATACTGTTTCGAAAATGAATGAACTGCGCTATCGAGAGATGATTAATGATTTTTTATAGCCGAAATTGGGTGGTATTGATCTGAACAACGTTTACTTTCAAGTTTCTTTGAATATCAAAATAACATCTCTAATTGAAAATGCCTATAATATTCTCTACAGGCTAATTCAACAGGCTTAAAACCAATTGGTTCGATTATATTGAGCATGAAGTGGATGGGTTGGATGTTCTTTCTTAATGCTTCGGGTTTTACCATAAAAAAATGCTTGAGAATATGTTACGTCACAGACGATTAATGAAGCTGTTCAAATTCAAATTCTTATAAAAACTCATAATGCTGAAGTCGATTTTAGAAGTGCCTACTCTTATTTGTCTTAGAAACGTTCCATGCAGAGTCCGTCCGCATAGAACTCAATATATTTAGCTCGTTATCACTGTAACCATGTCTTTAATGTAGGTTAGAGACAGAGAGCAACAACTACAGGTAATGTAGGGTGTGTATGGAGACAGTGGAGCATGTAATCTGTGAGTGTTCAGGATTCGGCAGACAAAGGCTATGCTTTCTTAGTATAGAAAGGCTGTAGAACCAAGTCCAAAATACACTCGGAGGGGTGGACAATTTCTTCGTATACTTCTGGCATTTATGACAAGTGACTGGTTGCGTGAGATCTGTATTGCCTGGATAAGTTTTGTGAAGACATTCCTCAAATTTAATTTTTGTTAAAATAAGCTGCACAAAGAATCAGGTTATTAAAAAAAAGCTCATGCCTGTTGCGGGCTCACACTATTTCAGTGCAGTGCCAGTGAATTTGAAATATATCCATCCACTCGCTTCCTTCACGATAGCCACACTTTTAAGATATTTTTCTTGCATTGGCAACCATTCGCTGCTAAGAGCTCATACCAAATGGTAGGTAGGTGTTGGCAACCGCTTCCGCCATTAACAACCAACAGATTCAAATTTGTGTAGCTCTCATTAATTATAAGAAACTACCAAAAAGGCTGAGAGGCAGATGGTAATTGATTCTACCTAATTCGCGTGCAACCGATCGTTATCCAATTAATTTAATTCGTTTGCTTACGACGAGGCATAGTCTTGTGTGTAGTAAGTATTGTGCACTGTGCGTGTGTGTATGTACATATAAGCAGACCTCCTTGCGGGCACGCCTGCCAAAATAAACTAAGCCGAAACGGTAAAAAGGTAAAAAGGCAGCGGAGGAGTATAAAAGAAGAGCGAATAACTGAAGTGAGGAAATATAAATGGCAAGAATATAGGTACATATATGTACATACATACAATACATAACATACATACAAAACAACAATAAAGGCTTGCTGGTATTGTAACACGGGGGTTGCACCGTTTCTCAGTTTCATTACATTATCAACGCCATCAATCTCGGTAATATGCTTAGTGTGGCGTATTATTTCACCGCAAGTGCTCCAATGTATGGTACATATAATACTTACATACACGTATGTACGCATCTAGGTAAGTATGCTTATCTCACAACTCTTCGCTTTCCTGTTGCTATTGTATTGTAATTGCGTGTGCGGCTCATGTTGCACATTGCACATTTCAGATTGCCTCATATCCTTTTGTGTCTTGTAATCGTTAAATATATCGGTATTTCGTTACCCAAACGAGCAGCAAAATCGAAACATCAACAACAACAATAACGACAATAACAAACGGACAGGATAATACATGCATGCGCTGTGAACGGACAAAGATTAGACCACACATTGCCAGCTAACCATACTTAACCACTGACTGACTGACTGAATGACGGCTGTTACATACATATTCTCATACACACATATAAAGTATCGAGCAGCGGGAGTGAGAGTGCGTGTGCTGTGAAAATTCTTCGTGCCCTTGTGGGCGCAGAGGAATATTGATATTGGGATGATCCTTTTGCCTTCGAAATTATTTTTGATTTTCATCCTGTGTACCTTGTGAGGTCATCTTTTTTTTTTTGTTTTCCCATTGTTGTTGGTGATTGTCGGCTTGTTTTTTGTTTTGCTTGCAAGCAGGCTCACGCAATTAGATTAATAAACCATAACAATGGCACAAAAATAAGGACTAAAAAAGCGAACAGCCAGCAAAAAAGGATCAATTTTAGTATATGGGTGTGTGTGTGTGTGTGTTCGTTTTGTAGGTGTTTGTCAGTTTGTCGGTTTGTTTGGGCTATAACTTTTACAAATTTCTTTGACAGTCGACAACAAGGACTCTTCATGTCTACTCGTATGGAGCTATGTGAGAGCAATGCTGGACAACACTTGGTGGCGGTACTGTTTAGTGTGCATCAGCAGGAGGGGCCACTGCGGCAAATAGCACTTTGATCCCGTTAAAGCGTGATTGCGGCATTTGCTTGTAGTGACATTTAAAGTCACAATATTTTCTTCTTTTGTGGTTGACCGAAACGCGAGTGTAATTTATGGCTTAAGAGCTAACATATATACCTATATATATATGCCTACATATATACGAGTACATATACAAATACGAATTATGTGTGCCTCAGTGCTTGTACTTAAATGGTATGGAATTTGATTTTTTGATTTTAATTTGAGCTGCTAATGCGATCAGTACTTTTCTTGTAGCGTTGGAACGTTTTCTTTGAGACGAGATATTGTTGAGTGGGTTTTGGGTTTTGGCAAGCAGCAAAAGTCTCTGTAAAATAACACAGTAGAGCGGGAGAGAGAGAGAGAGAGAGAGAGTGTGTATAGGGTTTTAAACAGAAAAGCTCCATAGCGCTGTATGAAGATTGAAAGAGAATCGAAAGATCGGACAATTTTGTAAAGTTATTCTCAAAAAACAAGTTCTTCGTCACGCTCCTATTTGGAGTCTATCCGTCGTGAAAACAAAGTTTTTCAAGCGGTTTATGATTTCTGTTGAAAGCTCTTCATTATATTCAGATATAGATTTATGAAACACTGCAGCGTATAAGTCACTCTAGGAGGGGAGCAAGAAACTTCTAAGAATCTAAGTTAGGAGCTCCCTCGGGAAGTTGGATTTATATACCCTTAAATCATTCTCCTCAATATATTTGCCATTTTTGTCTTCAAAGTTGAAAATTCTGTATCAAGAAAGGTATTTGTTTACGAGAGGACCTTCGAATGGTCCAGGTCAGATATCTTGTTATCTGATATGTTTGCGACTTCCCATCCCTGCTCCTTGAGTAAGTGATTGTTGTCTGCGTAGCGTCAGGTGCCTCCTATGACATTGGGTAAAGACCACAACTTTGTGAAACGAGCCTAGTGTTCAACTTGAATACATTTCACATTCTTCCCCACCCGCTTTTACAGTATTCCTTAGCATTAGATTGTTGGTTGCCAAGCTCTGTGTAGAACCTGCTGAGATGGGTTTTGGCATCTCTTTCTGCTTTCTGTTCTATTTACAAATAGATGATAGTTGGCTTTTGAGGGGAGGAACTGGTCTAGAGAAAACCAGAAATTTTGAGTTTTTTGAACCAAGAAATCATTTAAAGATCTTTCCTTTGCTACATCCCTACTTCCTGTATCATATGATTATTTCTTACATCAAACATATTTAATCCACTCTCTACTGTCAACTGTTTTTGTTGATTTAAATGTAAAATCTACAATCCAAATGGCGTGATAACTTCTAAACCCTTAAGCAATATGCTCCAATTTGGACTGAATAATGACTGAGAAGCTCTATAAGCACATGAAGACAGAAGGTATCATTTATTATGGTTTATTATGGAAATGTTAACTACTCACTGTGCTAGTAGTAGAGCTACTGCGAGATAGTTGGTTGTACAGCAACAAAGTTTAAGCTAGCAAGAATTTAGGAAAAAGCTTGGCATTTGGGAGCAAAATAATTTTTTCATATTCCCATATACTCTTATTTACATATACATGGATACATATATATTTATGTGTTTTTTAGACATATATAAATATCTAGGTATGTACTCGTATGTACATATGTGTATTTCCTACATAAATTTACGAAGACGGCGCTTTTTGTCAGTTAGTAGGCATTCATTTTTTACTTATTTTCTTCACGCACACATACACACTCGTCCACACCTGGTCCAGCCAGACCCAGTCCGGTTCGGCCTATTAGTGTTGGCTCTTTTAATGTCTGGCTCTTCACACTCGTTGATATCAAAACAGGCGCGGTTTTTGATTGTTTGCTTGTTACGCATACTTGTTTGTTGCTGTTACTGTTGTTGTTGTTATTGTTGGCTATTGCTTTTGTTATAATCGTTGTTGTTGGTATTGTTTTTGTTATCGTTGGCCATATTCTGGCAACATACATACACGTATGCACATATGTACGAATATATTCGAGCATATTCGACAGTTTAAGCACTTTTCGAAAATTAATTGTTAACGCGTTTTGGTTGGTTAGACTGTCGGACGATTGGTCGTTATTGGATTGAGTGTGTGTGTGTGTGTATGTGTGTGTAAAAGAGTTTGAGTGTGTGAATACATGCTGAAATGTGGCTTACAGACGGTTAACAGGGCTGCCGCTTTTCCGCTTTCTAGAAAACTTACGGCAATTTCAGCTAACTACGAGTATATAGCCTATATACATATATACCATGTATGTTTATATATACATATGCAGTTCATTGCGTTGGCTAATTTGTCGTCCGTAATTTTATGAATACATTTGGTTTTAGCTGACATGAAACCAGTATTTTCAATCAACCTTTTCCGGGTCAACCTACAGTGTTGCAGTGACAATAAATAGGCGCCCCAGCGTTTTTGACACTCGTTTGTTGTTTGTTTGTATTTATGTGTGTTATGAAAAAGAAAATTTTCTCGATTTCTCTGCAAGCGATAGCTTTTTAAATATGTATTTATGCACATTTATGTGATTGGTTGCAGTTAAAAAGTCCTAAGCACGCACCTATTTGACAGTTTTAATAATAAAAATTTTAAAGTCGTTGACACTTACTGTTGTAGAAAAATCGTACAACAACAGCAACAACAACAAAACCTCGGCGCTTTACAACCGCTAAAGCGATTTTCGATTTTTTAATGTTATTTTAAAATGAGAAATGAATGCTGCCTGCCATTGCCATGCCCGTTATGAGTGGAATATGCCTAGAAGAAGAATTTCAATGGGGAATCACATAGCTGGCTGTTATTGACGGTCGCCTTCTAAATGCTTGAGCAGATTTTGATGAAATTTTGTATGTGTATTCAAGTGGATTTGAGAATGGTTTTGAAATTTTTTTTTTTCGAAAACTGGATCAGAAATTGACCTAATCGAAAAAAGTGCATCAGAGGCTCAGCAATTCGCTTATACTGCTTTAAAATTCTTAAACTGATTTTAAAGAAAGTTTATGTGTATGTTGAAGTACTTAAATTAACATGAATGAAACTTTTACTTACGGGAAGTGGATTAAGGACCACCAACCTAATCTAAAAAAAAAATGTAGATATGTTTGGATTTCTTGCTTTCTTTCCAGGAGTGGGACCAGAACCGATATCCTTTAAGCATAATTATGGTAATAGTTTGTCATACTTTATCTGTCTTCTACATTACAATACAAATTTTAATTCCTAAACTGAACAAAGTTCAAAAAAAAAAAAATACAGTAACGTGTGACCAGTTCTTTTAGCTTAGAATATTAATTTTTCTAAACTTTAAATTTGTAACTTTTCACATAAATCATTTCTGAAAATAATTTGTATGAATGTTGTAGTCGTCCTATTTCGTTAGTTAAATCCTAAATATTATATGTCAATTATAATATTCTTATATTTTATAAAATTTCATATATTTAACTGTCAGAGTTTTGAGCGAAAACACTTTATTTTTTTGAAAAGGCAGTTTTACGAAAGCTATGTAATTTTAGCTTATAGTCAGATAATTTTGTTAAATTTTACCACAAACATTTTAGCCATATTATTGCTTATACAAAAATTTTGAAGTTTTGAAATAAAAAACATATTTTTTAACTACTAAAATTCGCGAGTTATGATCCAAAAACGCGCTTTCTGCAGAGAGTTGTATTATTATTTGCACCTGATTTCATAATAAAATTCAACATTTTTAACTACTAAAGTATGAGTGTTTTAAAGAAAAAATATATTTTTTTAACAGTTTTTTGCATGGGCGATATATGTTTTAGTCGTACGATTACGATCGTTTTTAACATAAATACCTATTTCAACTCTAATTCATTGGCAAAAATTTTAGATTTTTATCTTTAAAGACGAGAAAGTTTTTGAATCAAAAACAAATTTTTTAGCAAGCAGTTAAAGGCAAAATATACATTGTAATTGTTTACTCAATCTAGTCATAACAAAATTAAAGAGTTACAAATTTAATTATTCTTTTCTGCTTAATATAAGTAGTGCTGACCTAAAAACGAGTTTTTGAACAATTTAGATATTTCAAAAACGATTTGACTGGAAGAGATTAATTACTGATCAACTCTTCCTTGCATGGTGTTAATATTGCTAAATATTACAAATATTGCATCTTGTTGAAAATCTCAGTTTTGGCTCATGAAAGGTATAATATAATATTGATATTAAAAACAAAATTATTACCTTTAAAATGTATTTGCTGTTACTTTTTTAAATTTTCAGTTACCGCTCTTACCGTACAACCACTACGCACACTAACCACATTTATGTCATTTCAAATCAGTTTACTTATTTTTATTGTTTTATTGTACAACAATATCGGTATATTGTATCTTTCTTGTCGCGGCATTCGCATTTGTAGCCACAAATACATATGAACGTACAGATTATTCATATACATACATACATACATACGAGTATATGGTAGATATGTATTTGTTTTGTGACTGTCTCTTTTACCTTTGTTAAAAAGCATTCTAGTCACCGCAAACAGCATTGTTATTGCGGTTATAGTCTTATTGTATGTTATTAGTGTTGTTATTGTACTGTCGTTAGTGTTGGGACTGCTGTTACTGCTGCTGGCTGCTGCAGCAGCACAGCTTCCGTCCAAACAGAATTTCTCATTACTTTTGCTACTTTTTTGATACTTTGTTGATTGTCTTCTCGTTTGGTCGCACTCTTGTTTTTGTTTTTGTTGTTACAGTCGTCATCGTGGTCGCAATGTTCATGTGAAACTCAGCGGAGGTCGCATCATCAATTCGTTTAATTTGACAGGCACAACCCTAAACATGTCAAAGCAGTAGGTTGCATAGGCACCTACTACTTAAACGCGAACATACGAACATACGAACATACGACTTTCGACGACTACCTTCTCGACTCTCCGACTCTTTCACTTTTTGACTTTTTGGTTTTCTGTTTTTTATTCCTTTTTTTCTTTTTTTTATTTTTTGTCTTGGTTATTTTTTAATCTTGCTTTGTGGCCTTACCTTTTATTTTGGTCGATTGTTTTAGTAGGCCAATGCAAATTTTAAGTGTTTGATGGCAGGAATTTGAGTTCGATTATAAAGAAAAGTGGTGGCGGGCGTAATTAGCAGTAAAAATTAAACTCATAATTAACAAAAAAAAAAACAAAATAAAAAAAAAATAAAAAATTGTGTCCTTGTTTTTCATGCCATTGTTTTTATATATCAACAGCTTTTCTTATGAATAAACCATTCCACTTGTTAAAATTATCTACATAGGTATACGTACTCGTATATATAAATAACAATATTATTATTATTAAGTGAAAAATGGATGCCTTCATTCTTACCTGATTTCACTGAACAATGTATATGCGCTCGACTCTCATAGTAGACCCAATCGAAACCCGCCTCCACAGCCAAACGTGCTAGCATACCATATTTACTGGTATCCCGATCGGATGTTGTTATATCGACCGCTCGACCCTCGTAATGCAACGAGTCGGCGTGATGTTGATTATCCTCATCCCAACTCTCGATGACACGCAAACGTACGCGTGGCCATTGATTCATCACAGAAACAGCCAAAATGTTGAGTTTTTCTTTGCAGCGCTGGAATAAAAAAAAGTAAAAAAATAATTATTGTAATTTTGCTAAATTTACCTTTACTAAATGAATTAATATTTATAAAAATTAAGGATGTTATATTAATTTAAATGAATAAATTTTATTATTATATTATTCTCTTTGTATTTAGCATATTTTATAATTAACTGATGAATAAAAATTTTATTTTGGGTTTGAATTTTCATTAAAATTTTGTTTATAACTTTATATTTTTTGTCGAAATGGGCCAACAACTTATGGTCAGGCAATTTTATTTAAGGAGTGTCTCTAAAAAAAACTAAAATAAAATAATATAATTTTAAATAAAATTAAATAATAAAAAAAATAAATAAATAAAAATTAAAAAAAAAATAAAATAAAACATATAAAGTAAAATAAAATAAAATAAAATAAAATAAAATAAAATAATATAAAATAAAATAAAGTAAAGCAAATTAAAATAAAATAAAATAAAATAAAATAAAATAAAATAAAATAAAATAAAATAAAATAAAATAAAATAAAATAAAATAAAATAAAGTAAAATAAAATAAAATAAAATAAAATAAAATAAAATAAAATAAAATAAAATAAAATAAAATAAAATAAAATAAAATAAAATAAAGTAAAATAAAATAAAATAAAATAAAATAAAATAAAATAAAATAAAATAAAATAAAATAAAATAAAATAAAATAAAATAAAATAAAATAAAATAAAATAAAATAAAATAAAATAAAATAAAATAAAATAAAATAAAATAAAATAAAATAATATAAAACAAAATACAATAAAATACAATAAAATAAAATAAAATAAAATAAAATCAAATAAAATAAAATAAAATAAAATAAAGTAAATTAAAATAAAATAAAATAAAATAAAAAAGAATAAAATAAAATAAAGTAAAATAAAATAAAATAAAATAAAAAAATAAAATAAAAAAATAATATAAATAAAATAAAATAAAATAAAATAAAATAAAAAATAATAAAATCAAATAAAATAAAATAAAATAAAATAAAATAAAATAAAATAAAAAAAATTAAAATAAAATAAAATAAAATTTAATAAAATAAAATAAAAAAAATTAAAATAAAATAAAATAAAATGAAATGAACTGAAATAAAACAAAATAAAATAAAATAAATAACAGAGTACTAAAATATGATTTACTATATGTAATAAAATAATATATGAAAACATAATAATGATATAAACAAACATATCAAATAAGATAAATATATATAAAATAAACTATATTAAGTGAGACCTTCGCTCCATGTTGAGTCATCGCTGAAAACCAAATTAAAAATTAAAAATTAAAAAAAGGAAGAAATCTTGTTAGTTATTTAAATAAATTTCGGCATGAACACAAAGTAACAATAATAATTCTCACTCAACTGTGCATATATGTATTTAAAAAGAATGTTGCAGTTGTCTTTATTAGTGCTTTTGTAACTCGCTATACATCTAACGATTTAAATACACAAAACCATTACATGAGATATAATGGAATTTACCAAACTTATTTTGAACCTGTTGCGCTATGCAAACATTAAGCCATTTATAAATGTACAAATACATATCTATACATAAAATATTTAGATAGGTAATGGTATGTATGCAGCAGATACAAAGTAAAGAAAAAAATCGATGTATTTTTGTCTATTCGTAGCCTCTCTTGTTAATTTAACAATGGACCAAAATAAATAATAGAAATATAGAAGAAGTTGTATTAAAAATCAATTTTCTTACATTTATTTCCACTGGCAGTTACATACTTACAAATACAATGTATTTACCAACGAAAAAAAGTGGTTGATATTTGCTTAAAAACGCACACAAACAACAACGAATATCTGGTCGTTCTGCCCGATTGCGAAAGGTCGTAATACAAATATTGATTTTCGCTGAGGTGTATAAAGTACATGTTCATTCATGTGTTTATGTATATGTGTATTTATACATATTGTAAATCTCACAAAATATATGCACGCCAACTATTTGTAATCATGGTGGGTGCATTCTAGCATTCTACAGTTGTTCTCCAACCAATCTACCATTCATTTGATATGCAATTGCTTATATTTATATATATGTACATACATATCTACATACATGCATATTAATATAGTTGTAGCTAGATGCATAATACAAAACTTGTGGCACGAATGATTAGGTAAATAGTATGCCCAATATTTACCTGTGAGCCTGCATTATTTTCTTACCAACCAGGGTGGGGTTTAAAAAGGATTCAAAGCCACTTGCCGCTTGCCGCACACGGTCAATATACGTATATTTTTTTCATTATTTATTTAGATTTTTTATTTAACTACTTTTATTTGCATTTCAATTTGTTAAAAAAAAATTTGTATTTGAAAGATTTCACCAGCCTGTAGAGAAAAAACAATAAAAATTGTGAATAGTAAAAAAAGAATTGAGAAGAAATAAAAACTTGTGCCGCTGGTTTAATGGAGATTGACTGCAAGGCTGTTTAAGAATTTCTAAAATCTTCTAAAATTCCTCCTCATCAGCTGCAACAGCTTCAATTGCCCATCGAGAATCAACCACAAAATCAATTATGAACGGCTGTGCGGCAACAGCAGTTGCCTGGGCTAAGGTATGTGTTTCATTTACATATATTTATACATACATACATATATACAAATATAGGTACACTGCATGCGTTTGCAAACAATTCGCCAAGAATATTTGTGGTCACCATGTTATGCACTGCTGCGCGCTGCTGTTTTGCGCTCCGCTCTGCTCTGCGCTGCTCTGCTCTGTTGTGTGGCGGCAAGTGAGCATCGAAAATTGATTCTCTGCACCTTGTTGGTTTGATTTTCTAAAGGATTTCACAGTTTTGAATAAGCAAAAACAAAAAATGCTATCACACATGCATTTGCTCTGTTTGCAACACCTATGTTGACGTATATTTTACTCATACCCCTATGCATGTACTGTGTATGTTTATGTGTTTATAGTGTTGAATTTAACTAGCTGCTGAGCGTAAATCCATGCATACATTTACACATACAAAATCCACTATGTGTTGTTTTTGCAGAATATGTTTGTTGCTTGTGTAATTTTGTTTTCTTTTTTTTTTGGAAAACTTCAATGTAAAAACCAAACCAATTATTTATTGTAGGCGTGGCGAATTGTCGTTATTTATGTGGTTTTAATGTGCCATACAAAGTGTGCACAATCGATGTTGTCTTTATGTGTTTTGTGTTGTGTTTAATTGTATGGTATGTTACAATGCACACTAATAAAACGGAATTTGCCTGCCAAGTTTGTCGCTTAAGTCTATTGTTTTGCTATGGAAAACTTCTCTACGTATGTATGGTACATATGTGTAATAGGCGCATAAAACCAGAATGGGTTAACTGTGTCGTGGAATTTCGATTGGGCGGGTAATTTTTGCAGTTTATTGAGCATTTTTATTGGAAAATAAGTGGCATGAGGCAGGCAAATGTTTATAAAAATACCCTGATTTTTATAGTAATTTAAGCAGATAAAAATCATAATATTATAAATTAGTATAAATAATATTAGTATAAATATTATTCAGAAATAATTTGTAATTTTATGCTTGACTTTTAATTCTTTCTTAATTATTTTTTAAAATTTTTATTTAATAAATGAAATTTTATATACAAAGAACAAGAACGTCTTGTTTAATTTTCTTATGTTTTTCGTTTATTTTTTGCTTAATTAATTTTTAACTCTTTTGTATTTCGTAAAATATACAATGGGCTTAATTATACAATAAAATTTAGTTGTATAAAGAAATGATTGTAGTTATTATCATTATTATTATTATTATTATTATTATTATTATTATTATTATTTTTATTATTATTATTATTATTATTATTATTATTATTATTATTATTATTATTATTATTATTATTTATATTATTATCTTATTTTTTTCTTATTATTGTTTAATTTTTTTTTTTAATTTTTTAATTCGCATAATTTTAATAAATGCATGTTAAAGAAACTCTTACTTTACAGCCAATTTGAGGTCATCTTTTTGACGAATTATACCTTAGAGTAGTAGTACTTCTGAAGCCTTTAATAATAACTATTCCAATCATTATATAAAAATATTAAAAAAAAATATATATAAATAAAATCTTAATTCCATCTTCAAAAAAATCATTTTTATTTATCTCATAAATAAAATAATTATTACTTCATATATTCCAGTGAAAGATTTTTGTTTTAATTTGAAAACTTTCTTGAAAATATTTTCTTCAGAAGGAAATAATTTTTATCCACATAAAATTAAAAAATAGTAGTATAGTAATTTTATATGTCTTTTTATTTGATTTTTGGTATGCTCAGAAAAAATTTTCCCGAATATTAATTTGAATGGGATTTTCCATTACTACTAACAGTGCCAGTTCACATTAATTTTGAATCCATTTACATACACGTATATGCATTCAATTGCATATACAAAAATTTATTCCAAATATGTACTAATATGTATGCAAGTGTTTATTTCTAATTTGAAATACCAACAAGTGCACATGACACATACTTATGCAAATATATTTACCTATGTATGTACATACCCCAGCCATACGATATTGGTATACATTATTAATGGTTATTATTTTTCCACAAGTCTAGCGCCGAACAATGCTTAAGAGAACATTTATTTACACGTCTGAACATTATTAAAAGGCTTAACCATTCAAGTGACCAACGGTGTGCAGACGCATTGACACTTAAGACAAAGCCAAGCAACAAAGTGCAAACAAATGTAGGTATATCTGCATATGGTATGCAGCAACAAGCAGGAAGGCAACGACAAGCACTTAAGATCGCGCTCAACATGCCATCAAGTGATGCTTAAAAGCATCGAGACGACACTCGAAAACGACATGGCTTGAATGTGACGAGATGCCATAAGCACGCACTCGCTTTTGTAAGCACATATAAATATGTATTGTATGATAGTGTGCGTGTGTGTGTGTGTGTGTTTATAGTCGTTGATTTGTGATGTTCAACCAACTGCTAATGAGTACAAAAGCATATTACCGAACAAAGTGAAAATATTATTAATAAATGCAACACATGCTGCTCTGCTGCGTTGACTCTCGATAGCCGGTCGAAAGGTTTAAGCGCATTTATTAAGCACACATACACACACGCGAACACATAGCCTTGCACCTGTTGGCCGTGTGTGATTGCGAGCTCGCTAAACGCTTGTAGATGGACATTCATGGTGGCAAATACACGTGGCATACACGTACATACAAGTGTGTTGAAATGCGCTTTTGTCTTAACATTTGCTTGTTGATGAATTTCAATATTTGCTCAACTAGGCTAGAGGTAGGTATATCCATGCGTGTACGCTCAACAAATGCCAAAGTTGGTGGCCGGCCACTTCTAGGCCTTACCGTTGAAGAGGTCACGCCGCCGTCAATACTCTTTCACATTTGTTTGCGCCTCGGTCTACTGGCTTATTGGTCTTTCGTCGACGACTACGTCGCATCGCATCGCATGCAAACATACCTATGTATATATGTATATATTGGTATGTATTTTAGAACGAGCAGCGGCATGCAAATGTTTGCTGTTTGATGTATGCCATCAGAGCAGTCCTGTGCGACTGCGCATAGTGCAATCAGTTTTTAATTTCTATTTAGACTGCAAACAACAATGGACTAAGCGATGATTGCTCATATACGAACTTATATATTTACCACATAGGAGTATGCGACTGAAAATTCCACTTTGTTGATCTTTTGAGGCACTGAGGAATTTGTTATAACCTTTCATTTACCTATTATTTTAACAACGCAAACAGCAAAACGATCATGCCAACCTGCAAATGCATATGCTTACATACACGTATATACTCGTATATCTGTATGCACATGTTAGAGTTGCTGTGTATGTTTTCGATGATGAGGATCATTACGACTACCTAATCAAATATTTGGCAATTACTATATCAATATTCACTGCACAGCACTTTGCATGCCCTCGCTTGGCCTTTTCTTGGTTAGTTTTTGCCTACTTTGTTATTTTTTCTATTATTTTACCATTTGATTTCTATGTACACATCTACATATGTATATTAATCTATGTATATGGTATATTCGACAAGTTGCTTACTCATGGATATATTGGATAAAAATGGTCGTTTGTATTGCACATAGTATTTGTATACAAAATGCTTTGGTGGAGAGAGAAATGCCGACGGGTGAATAAGGTAAACAACTGTTATAAAATAAAACAAAAATATAAGTGTATGTACATATGTATACCTACACGCACAAAGTATAAACAAATGCAAGTAATCTATGTATAGTTGAAGACATACAGTTTAACATATGAAATTATAAGAAAAAAAATGGTTAAATAAATCAATTAAAATAAAAAAACTAATTAAAAAAAATTAAATAAAAGCTAAAATAAAATATAAAAGAAAACGAAATAAAGTAAAAAAATTTAAAAAAAAATTAATTTAATTTATTTAAATAAAATAAAATAAATTGTTATAAATTAAATTAAATAAACTAAAACAAAATTAAATTGAAAAAAAAATAAAGTAAAATAAAATAACATATAATAAAACTATAATTAACAGACTAGTAAAATAGTATATAATGGTATAAGTTTAAACAACAAGAAACCAATAAAATAATGTATGTATAAGAAAATGAAATTAAAAAAAAAATGAAGTAAATAATAATCAAAAAAAGTAATATTAAAAATATAAAAATAACGAAAATAAACTTAAATAAAAGAGATGTTATTGTACAGAAAGTACAAGAAAGTAAAGTTAAGTAAAATAAAATTAAATTAAGTAATAATAAATAATACAAAAAACTGTAAAAATACAGATGTAAACTTAATAGTAATTGTAATACATAAAATAAAATATAACAATGTTATAAAAGAAATAAAATTAAAAATTAATAATAATAAAAAACTAAATAAAATAAATTAACTTAAAATAAAAATTAAAAAAATGCTGAAACGATGTAAAATAAAATAAAATAACTTAAAATGAAATAATAATATAAAATTAAGTCAAATAAAACAAAAAACCGAATAAAATTAAATAATATAAAACAAAATAAATAAAAAAGTAAAGTAGATAACAATAAAATTAAATGTAATAAAGGAAATATAATATTGAAAAACAAAATTTAATTTAACGCCCTTAAAACTTAAAATATATCACCTAAAAACCTAAACTAAATTGAATAAAAAAATTAACAAAATAAAATACATTAAAAAATAAGATTAAATAATATCAATTAAAATTAAGAAATAAAAATTTTGAAAAAGGAATTGAACATAAAAAAACTAAATCAAATATATTTAATAATATGGAACAACATAAATAATAATAATATTTATAAATAACAACAATAAAAAAAGTTAAATAAAATAACATATGAAAATATAATAAAAAAAAAATTAACAAACCAAAGTAAAGGTAAATAAATTAAATAAAAAAAATTAAACTAAATAAAATAAAATAAAATAAAACTAAATAAAATAATATTATGTATAAAATTATATTAAATAATGTCAAAAAAAAAAAGTAAAAAATAAAAATAAATAATTAACAAAAAAATAAGTTTAAAAAATTACTAAATCTAATATATTTAATAATATGGAAGAACAGATAAAAAGTTAAATCAAGTAAAACTGGAAAACAAATCAAATTAAAGTAAAATTAAATTAAATGAAGAAGGAAATAAAATGAAGTAAGACATAATAAAATGAAAAGGATTTAATTAAAGCTGAATCAAATGAAAATGAATTTTGATTAAAGATGAAAAAAAAATAAATAAAACAATAAATAGAAAAAAATAAAGAAATATTAAAAAAAAAAATAATAAATAAGTAAATATAAAGAAAATAAAACCAAAAAATAATAATACAAATAAGTTAACATATGTAAAATAAAACGAAATCAAATAAAAAAAATTAAATGAAATAACCAAAAAAAAAAAAATAATAATAATACATAGCTTTTTAAACTGTGCTACATCTCATTATCAATAACTAAATCTGTCTAATCAAAGTAGTGTAATTAACAGCGAAAGCCATACACTTTTTAGCCTGCCACACCTTGTTTGCACATAAATATCATAATATCTAGATATGTACATATGTATGCGTGCTTACAAAATCTAATGTTGCTCTCAAGAAGATGGCGCTCAAGTGGCTGTACAAGTGCTATAATCAAAGCGCCAACAAAAGCAGCAGCAGCAGCAGCAAAAGCAATAGGGAATGCGGCATAAACGGTGTGTGTGGCCCATTTAACTTCCCATTTCCAATATAAGAGTATTATGCTGCCTCTTCTCTTTCAACATACTCAAGTATTTCAGTATTAAAGTGTATAATATGTATTGTATATATGTATGTGTACACGTATGTATATAGTTTTTGATTTTCACTTTATTAACACTCATCAATACCTACATGTGTACGTGTATGTACATGCCTATATGTAATACTCGAAATTGTATTTATTTAATCAACTACATTTTCATTCGAAATTCCACAGAAAGGGAAATTCTGCGTATAAATATCGAATTATTTACTCTTTACTTAAAACGATATTATTGACTGAGTAAAAAAATTGTACTTATATACGAGTATGTATATGTAGAGGGAAACTTAATGCCATTACCTTAAAAGCCGTTTATTTTTAGCTCCTTGCCAACTACTACTATTTATTTCTCCACACTCCCCTTTTCGTTTATTTTTCCTCCCCACAATTTGGCAAGCGCGCAAAATAAATATTTAATTTAAAAAGTATGTTTGTATGTAAGTATTCGTACTTATAAATATTTGTAGACACATCAAAATCACATCACTTTAATCACATTTACATTAAATTTACAATGAAGTTGCGCGACTAATGATGATGACCAGCGCCAAATGTGTGTAATAATCACTGAGGGGCGCACATCTGCGTTGCGCCGGCTGACTTTCGGCAAATATCGTACATACATATATACATATATCATATGAATGTATGGTATGTATGTAAGTATACACACACGTGCACACATAAAACCAGTATGAAGCTGTGATTAAACTTAATGAGCCTTAAATGTAAGCAAAAAAAAATGTACGAATTCAAACATTAAATAGACATACATACCTACATACACACATATACATGTATTTTTTTTTCAATTTTATTCGCTTTAACAAAATACACAAGCACATTAATTGCTCGTATGCTTTAATTACACTTGCAAAAAAAAAAACAAAAAAAAAAAACAAAACAAAAAAATAAAAGAAGTCAAAAAGTAATATTTGTAAAAAACGCTAAAAAATGGTGTAAGATAAGAACAAAAAAAATCAACAATCAGTAAGAAAAGTTGCTCACTGGCGTGTGCTGCAGCCTTGCGTGCCATGCATGCAATTCATACTTATATATATGAAATATATGTACGTGTATGCAAAGGTGGTTAGTGTCATTAGTTGCAAAGCAAATCGACAAGATTTAAATCAATTAAATGTACAAACTTACACGTACATGACCATACACCAGCGAGTGTGTACACGTATTGCAGGCGGTTGCCACCTCCACAGGCTGACAGGCGGTAAATTAAACACACCTCAAAATGTGCATAAATATATATACATATATATGATTATTAAGAGCAGTGTGTTGTGTATGTATGTACCTATGTATTTCCTTGGTAAACTTCCAAGTATATACATGTATATATATTACATATTTTATAGCTTTTTTTTGTTTTTTTTTTTTGACTCGCTCCAAAATAGTGTAACCGCTACATTATAGCTAAATAGACACCATAAACTGTCAAAATAAATTGATTTTAAAGTGTTGAAAAATTCTTTTCAAATACGAGTATATGGTTATATAAACAATTGTAGGCGTGCTACATACACATGTACGTGAGCTGAAAACGCCGCAGGAATGCTTTTTTGTATATATAAAAGCACATCAAAGGTTTATATGTAAATTTAAATAAACATACATGTGTATGTACTTACACTATCTACATACATACATTATTTACATATGTAGTGCTGTCAAACCATTCTTTTTACCACTTCAAATCGAGATATTCTCTTAAAATATTAGGAAATTTTCAAAATGGTGCACAAAAGCTTCAAACAAAAACAGAGAAAGAGAAGGAAAGAGATTAATTATAAATAATGCCAATGAAAACTTGAAGCAATTAGACAAATTTTAAAACCAAAAAATTTTCGAAGTTATCAAAAAAAAAAAAAAATTGACGTAAAAAAAATTTGAAAGCTAAAAATTTGAAAGCTAAAAATTTTATTTCAGGACAAGGTTTTAGTTCTTTTTTATACCCGTACTCTAATTTTTGTCTCATGACACTTTTTTTTAAACAGATATATAGCAAGTGGGTACAAAATTCACCGTAACTATACATTTCTTTCACATAATTTCAATATATTTTCCTTAAAAAAATATCAAGCATTTAATTTATTTTCAAAAATTTCTAACCAAAAAGTCTTTCACGAGATTTGTGCTCTAACTTGCTCTCTCATTTTTGGAAGCTTCTCTAATCTACTATAAATCAACAGTCTATTCTATTCCACTTCAAGTTTCATTTAAGGCAGTCGGAAAAAGGTAAAAAATGTTATTTGTAAAATTATAACAATTTCATTTTTTTAACAAGTTTTAAAGAAATATTTGTTTTTTTTTTTTTTTTTTGAAATTGACAACTTTTCGATTCACACACCTGTTCAATGAAGCTTGGCATCCGCCGGGAAGGTATAACTGACACAGGACATGAGACATGTTGAGCGACGGTTAGTTGGTGGTGGTGGTAACATATTTTATGCGTTAAAGCAAATTAATTTACCCTCCAACAACCGAAAAAAGGAAAAAAAGACGAAATACAAAAAAAAAACAACAACAATAAATTCTTTAACGCAAGCGGTCTACTTCCAAGTCAAGCGGGCACAACGCTTTTGAGAAAAAAATGAAAGAAAAAAAATTTGAATAAATAAAAAAATAAAGGGTAAAGCTATTAAATTACTTCAAGGCAACTTAGCGCCCTTTATTTTGTTTTAGTATTACTTTTTTCTCCAGCAAACAAATCAAGCTCATCAAGAATTCTTGCTCACAATCATTTACATAACTAACATACATACATACATACATACATAAATATTATTCATACAACCATATGTAGGTGGTGTGTTCGCTTATGTAAAGTATGGTATGTTCTACTATGCGCACGCGCAACATTGTTATTTTACTTTTTGGTTAAATTTTGTTGTTTTTTTTTTGTTTCCTTTGTTATCCCTGATTATGGTTCAACGGTAACTCTTGTTAAGCAAGTAAACGGATACGTTAGCGTATTTGTCAGATGCAACAACAGTAACAACAACCACCTAGGCGTTTATGTACTTATACACAATTCCGGTTGCTTTTGCTTTGTTGATCCCTAACACAGTTTACATGCCTGCATACACACGCGCACACACACACACACACACTCACACTTGGGTGTATTTGATTCTTCGCACTACTTACTTACTAGTGCCTTTAAACTTTTGGCAATAAATGTGCAATTTCATGAACTTGATCACATGTGTGATTGTATGTAAATATTTTAAGTACGTCTCTGTGTGTGTGTATGTGTGTGTGTTAGTTGCCACAAGGGCGCTGGGTAATCAAATACCACATATCCTATAATGTAATCAGTACATGAATCGCTTAGCACAATATTCGCTTATAACGTGCGATTTTGCAGTGATTTTTATCGAAAACGGATGCGAAATCTTACAACTGAGGAAGTAGATAATTTCAAGCTCAGCTAAACTACTGCGCCACACACAACAGAAATTAATGAGGCAATAGGATATTTTGTGTTTTTAGGGTTAAGGGAAATGTGTAAATTGGTCATTGATTTTTGTCAGTTTGTTTTTGGTGAACACACATATGTACTACGTATACATATGAGTAATTGAAATATATATTTGGTTGGTGGTGAGGTTTTAATTATTTTTAATTATTTTAATTGAATATTATAATTTTATTTTAACTGAAATATCTAAAATTGAATAAAATAAAATAAAAAAAATTAATAAATAAAATAAAAGAAAGTAAAGTACGAAAAAATTAATAATTGCTTAATATCAATTTTTTTTATTTTTCATTTTTATTTCATGCTATTTAATTTAATTTGATTTCATGCTATTTTATTTTATTTTATTTTACTGTATTCAATTTTACTTTATAATATTTTACTTAATTATAACAATATTAAAGTTTTTATTTTTATTTATTTTGTTTCATTTTATTATATTTGATTTTATATACTAATTTTATTATTAACTTTTGTTTTGTTTTGATTTATTATATTTTATTTTTTATTTTATTTCATTATATTTAATATATTTTAATTGAATATTTTATATTTTATTTCATTTTATAACATTCTATCTCATGTGTTTCCCTGATTCATTTTATTTTGATTTAATTTAATTTTTTTAAACTAATTTATTTTATTTTTTTTATTCCAATACTTTATTTTAATTTATTATTGTAATTTATTCTTTTTTATCCTAATAATTTCTCTGTACTCTAACTTATTATATTTATTTAATTTTTTTTTGAATTTTTTTTATTCCATTTGTTTTCATTTGATTTTATTTTATTTAATCTACTTTATTTTACTTTTATTTGTTATATTTTGTTTTAATTTATTTTGTCTCATTTTGTTTTTTTTTTTAAATAATATATTTCATTTTATTTCCTTTCATTTTATTTAATTAAATTTTCTTTTTTTATTAATTGAGTTGGATTTATTTTAAATTATTTTCATTTAATCTCATTAATGCTAATTTATATTTATTTTTTTTCTTTTTAACTTTAATTAATTTTAATAATTTAAATTATTTTATTTATTTTGTATCTTTTATTTTATTATTTTATTTTATTTCCTTTCATTTTATTTAATTCTTTTTTATTTATTTTTTTTAGTTTAATTTTATTTTAAATTATTTTCATTTAATTTCATTAATGCTATTTTTCTAT
Organism: Ceratitis rosa; assembly: GCA_037013455.1. Classification (NCBI taxonomy): domain Eukaryota; kingdom Metazoa; phylum Arthropoda; class Insecta; order Diptera; family Tephritidae; genus Ceratitis; species Ceratitis rosa. The sequence continues at coordinate 11,517,681 of JAWMAG010000006.1, forward strand.
TTATTTTTTGTTCTATTTAACTTTAATTAATTTTATTTAGTTTAATTTAATATTACTTTATTTACCTTTATTCCATTTAATTTTTTTTAATCCACTGAATTTGATTTTTTATTTTAATTTTAATTTACTTTTTATTTTTAAATTTTTTATCTTCTATTTGGTATTTAATCTTTAAGTACGCAAAATCCAGTAAACAATAATTGTCTATCAACTGAAAATATCAAGTGACTCATTTAATCAAAATTGTTACCACGAAAAATCAATAAAAGTTGGTAATAAAATTTAAGTCTTAAACTAATTAACACTTAATATTATTCTACAATTATCGATACGACAAATATTATAGATAACAAAGGAAACCACATTTAATTATAAGTTTCGCTACGATCAACCATACCACATACATACATACATAGTATATACAATATTTACGAAATAGTAAACACTTGCATTCTAGTTAAAAGCTTAGTTCGCTTCACACGCCATTCATTTTACTCCACCGATTTTTCGCTGACTGATTTTTCATTAAGAAAGACTATATTTTTTATTTATTTACAATTCACAGTGGAAATCAACTTGTCCTTTATTGCCCCAAAGTTTATTTACACAGCCTCTGAGCTTGCATTAAGAATGGATGTGTATCGATGAATAAGTCACAAATTTTAATTTGCATGACTCATACTGAAAATCAAATAAACTTTACACTTATATCCACATGTACTGGTGTACATACGTAAATGTTGAGGATACCCAGTTAAATCGCTTGCGATCAGTTGAGATCGCTTGACAACGATCGTCCATCAAAAGCTTTATGTGGATCATTCTTTTCTTCCACTAACATCGCAATTGATCGTTTATCTACGCTTGTCAATTATACCGCATAATGTGCCGCCGTCGCAGCCAATCATAATTATATGTGTGTACCATATATACTTTCCATCTGTAGCATTCAGTCAGCAGCGGCATTAGTGTCGATCATAAATCGCTGCCTTCCAATTATACGTGTATGTATGCACAAATGTGCTCGCAAATGTATGTTTGTTGTTTTTTTTTTTTGTTTTTTTTTTTTTGTAGCGTCCGCCGGTGATGGACATTTAGATTGAACATTCACAGTATGAGAAAATTTAATGTTTATTGTTTTGACATTTTTTCTCCACAACTTGCAAAAATTATTAATTGAATTTTAATGCCTTATGGCAAATTAGCTCGATGGCAGGCTGTTGAATGACATTGATATTGAATTTTTTATTGGATTTAAATTTGCCCCTGAAATTTATTTATTTTCTTAACGTTTTTAATAAAGTTTGTGATATACGAAAGGGCGGGGAGACATCGGACGCAGTGAGTTTTAGTTTATTTTGATGTGCATTTTTTGTGAATTTTTTTTTTTTTTTATAATTACGATGAATAGAATTATGGCGTTAGAGTTTGTGGAAATGTACATAAATGTAAAATGTTTTCCAATAGGAGGTACACGTAGATGTCCCTTCTGAAGCTGAAATTTTTTGATATTTGATAAGTAAAAATTACGCCAGTAATAAAAATGGCGTTGTTCCAACAACGCATTGAAATTATTAAAATTCACTATAAAAATTTCATCGAAAATTCAACTTAACTGATGAGTGCCATTTCCACCTCGACGGCTACGTCAATAATCAAAACTGTCACATCATTAAAGGGAAAAGATTGAAAATAACACCTCTTATTGGAAACCCCTATACTCGTACTTAAAAAAATACTAGTAATAGTAGATCTGAATTTGATGTGAGAATCTTTAAAAATACAATACATTTACTCTATTCCAAAGAACCCATGACAAAGCCTTACCATTATACACGGTGTGTCCCAAAAATAACCGAACTTTTTGGATATAAAATAGTAAAATACACATTATATTATCTTTGAAAGTTATTATTTATTCAAAATAGGTTCCATTTGACTCAACACAACGTTTGGAACGATCAAACAGCGCATGCATAGATTTTTTTATGTCTTTTATAGAAATGTTCTTCAGTACCTCGGTTACGGCTGCTTCATTTTTTTCAATTTTTTTTTAATTTTTTAAACTTCAATTTCAATTTTTTTCAAGTTTGACACAAAATTTTATATTTGCTCTTTGTTCCATTTTTTTTTTTGGAACCATTAGCACACTTTTGGTTTTATTGAAATCGCTGTCACTTTTACATCTGTCATCCGACTTACATGAAGTTAGGTGCGTTTGAAAGAGGACGAATGTATCTTTTTAATGTTGCAAATTTTCAATACATGACGCTGTATTTTGTATGATTTAAATATAAAGTTCGGTTATTCTTGGGACACACCGTGTATGTCTGTTTCGGTAGTTTTGAGCTAAACATTATATTTTGTAATTTGGTTATCATTTCATTTGGTTTTAATTGGCTTCATTAAAAAACAAAGTTGTTCTTAAGAAGAGTTTTGAGTCTTCCAGTATATATGTATATATAATGGGCGCATTTTAACCGCTAAAGCAAATGAAGTAATCTAAAGTTAATACTAAAAGATTTTTTTTATTTTTTTATTTTATGTCAGAAATACACTCGGAAGATCTGTCGAGTGGCGACAGCAAGTACAATAGAAAAATTAATTTCCTATAATTTTTGAATGTTGGTCGGACCAGGACTCGAACTCTCGCTTGTCGAATCGTAGTACGCACTGCTAACCACAAACTGTGCTATTCTATTATGCTTATTTAAAATAAAAAAAAACCTTGCCCGCCACCAATTTGACCAAGCTAATATGTCATACGCTGACACATTGCTCTCGCTCCAATTGTAAGGCAATGTGACAAGATTTTGACTACCACTGACCATTAACCATCATCATCATCATTATCATCATCATTTAAGCACACGCACAACAAAATTTTTGCTGTCAAAGTATACATATTTCATTCAAAAAATGCGTGTAAGCCAACTGACTATGTACATACGTACGAGTATGTATGCATGTGTGAATGACAGTTGTTGCGAGTGTTCTTATAAATGCGGATAATACCGCTAAAAGTGTTCTACTGTGTGTCATTTGGTTACAAATGGTCAACTTGTATGCGTATGTGTGTCTGACTGTCATATCTGCTGCCGAGTGTCTGCTTTTGACTGTCTGAAATTGGTGGTCGTTGGATTGTTTCCTTTTGGTTGTAATTTTAGTTTTATTGGATTTTTATTGTTTTTGTATTTTTTTTTAATGTTGTTGTTATTGGATTATGCCTCTTGTATACTGTTTTTTTTAGACATTTCGATCCTGTTTTCAGACTTTTTCGTTGTTGTTGTTGTTTTTGTTGTTGTTGTTGTTGTTTCACTTTTGGTGGTACCCGCTTTGTTTGTATTAAACATATACAAATATTTTGATTGCGGTTGAAGATGATGGCTTTTAAAGTTTATTACGATTATTAATTGTATAAAGATTTTCTAGATCTGAACGAACGAGGTGAACATGAGATTCAGTGTTTTGTGTTGAGACAAAAAAAAAAATGAAAAAAGAAATAAACAACAAAAGCCAAAGTCACACGCAAGCTGATTTTTTTTTTCGATTTTTTCCCTTATTTTTTATTACCTTTGCGGCTGCTTATGATTTTTGCTTTTGTTTTTATGTTGTATCTCCTTTCTTTTGTTGGATTTAATGTGACAAAGACTAATGGAAGGATTAGCTTATCTTAAGTATGTGTGGACAAAAATTTGTACTTATACCCTTTCGATTGACTCAGACTCAATGGGATAAATTTTCAAAATTCAAAAAAAAAAAAAGAAAAAAAAATACACACGTATACACATACGTCATTCATACGCGTTTATATATTTGTATATATATTTTTGTATACATATGGTATGTTTGTGTGAGTTGTGCCGCGACTTATCCGTTTCGGTGTGTGATATGTAAATTTATTGTAATAAACAAAGATTATAAACGTAAAGAGTAGCTCTGCAGTAGAAAAAGAGAAGCTTAAACAGGTAGGTTTGTCTGCCGGCCTGTTTATATGTATGTATATGCTTGTACACATGTAAATAAATATTACACAGCTTATATTGTATTCTTACTCTTATGGGCAACACTCCTATAGCAAAGTGTGTTTAGGTGTTTTAAAACAGCTGATAATCACTAAATGAATTATCTGATAATACCTTTGGCTCAAATAGCGCATTAAACGCAATTTTTATGTCTACTCCACTCACACTCACTATTACTCAGCTCAGCTTACTAAGTGTCAATGTAGTAGTGGTGGTAATAGATAACACGCTTACGTGCGTAAATGTCATTAATTAACTGTCAAATCATCAAAATGCTTAATAAATTAAATTAAATCGAAATGAGAGAAAAACGCTGAGATTTACAAGAAAATCTTTTCACGACGCCAAAGAGACAAGCGTTAAACGTTCAACATCATAAACCACCTACCAACGAACAACCGGCGAGCGCTCGAGTGTACGAGTGTACGTGTACATTAGCCATCAACTCAGCCGTCAACTGCCAGCAGCCATCAGCGCTTGGCCGCCAGCGAACGCAGCCTTGTCAGCAGTCAACGGACGAAGAAAAAAATTCATTTGAAAAAAAAAGCTTTATGAGGTGTGATTAAGGTTCACAACTTTGAGTTATTAGCCAGTTATTTATGCACTCAGCCGCCAGTTGTTGGTGTTAAGTAAAAAAAAAAAAACAAAACAAAAAAAAAATTCAGTGCGAATGAGTTGCAGGAATGTCATGTTTTTGCCATGAGGGACTCACGTTAAATATTCGCAAGTCGTATGTGTAATGTGATAGGCGCCTTACGAATGATGATGGGTCAACCAGAAAAAAAAATAAAAATAAAAAAATACAAAGAAAGAAAGAAAAAAATCAAAGAAGATGCGAAAAAAGGTGAAACAATTTGACAAATGATGGACCAAGACAACTTTCGGTTGCAGGCAAATTTGTACGCAAAATATCATAAAATTTTTGAAAAACGAAGTATCAAATTGATTAATAAAAGTCTTAAAAGCCCATGGCGCAGCGAGTGCAATAAAACAATAAACGCTAAAATCACGCAAAATAAAGTATCAATAACCATTTTCGGATGGTTAAAGTGTTTTTTGATTTATTTACCTACTTTTTTTTTTGGGCTTTTTCTAGTTGATCTTTAGTGATTTTATAGTACTAGCGGCATGGCGCTTGAAACAAATGTCGACAAATGCATACATATAATTGTACGAGTATACCTATACTTATGTACATATGTATGTATGTAAGTATGTTTCATATATATTATATACATATATTATATATCAATAAATATTCATACATATACATGTAGTCATCACTTATTTTTTGCAATATTTTTGCTTATGTATGTATGTATGTAGGTATCATACACGAATTTACAAATGTACTCGTACCATATATACGTGTGCATGTTGGTGTGCGTATCTTTCGAGTTTAAGATTGGTTTGCTCGTCGCTGATGAATTGTTTGACTTTTTATTAACTGCGAAAACTTGTTTCTTTTTTTTTGCTATACGTGTTTTGGGCATTAGCTTTGTTGAAGGTGTGTTCAGCATACTTGCATACATACATATACGTATATGAATACATATGTACATAGGTAAGATTGTATATGAAAAGTGGAAACATGTTGATATTCCCACGCCAATATGCCGCTTTCCATTGTATTTTCGGTCGTTAACTGTTGATGCTGCATATTGATGGGGATTTTTTTCGATTTTTTTTTTTTTGCCTTTCAAGTCATATTAACGTATCATAAATTGTAGACGTACATCAATGTGATTTATTTCTAAATGGATTCAGTGGCAGACTATAGTGAATAAGAAGGTGGTAAAAATATTATAGGTAAGGTTATAAAAAATGAAAAAAATTAAAAATATTGCTCTAAATGGTGAAAACTCTGGCAACTCTGAGGTTGAGAAAGAAACCCACCGTCTTGGATTGTTCATACAGATAACTTAACTCATTAGGAATTAACTCTTTCAGGATTTGGACTCAGACAAATCATTCTAGTCGAGTCATTGAGCACTTCTATGGGGATCTTTAGGGCTGTGTGGCCATCAATAAGAGCCGGAAAGAAGTGAAAATTGCTTTGGTGGCATTCTGTTTTTCCCATAAGCTGAACAAGAGTATTTCAAAATCCCATAGACAATACAGGTAGTCGACAAGTTTTCGAAGGGCTGACATCTCGAGCGTTTTACAGCTTTTCAAAGCTTAGCACACATCACCTTTATTTTTTGGTGATTTTATTTCTATTAAAGTAAGGATAAGTTCTACAGTGTAATCATATTTATAGTCTGTGATTGAAAGTGATATTCATGAGTAAAAATTATTTTATTACACTTCAATTAATTTCGCCTACAAATCTTCCAATAATTGTTACTTAGATCAAAAAAAAACCTCACTCACTTACATACACATTATTTCAAATTACTTATTATGTTAACCACATTGTTAAAAAAAAAAACATTAATCAAAGAAAAATATTTATGTACATTTTTTATATTAACATTTTTAATAACAACAAATTGCATATCAAACATTCCAAAAGTACAACCAAATGCTTGTAGTACACCAAACAAAAAACACAAATTTTTCTCACTCCCTAAGATTCTTCATATATGTATGTATGTATGTATGTATGTACATAAATTTGATGTGTGCTTATGAGGCATGTCAATAATCAGATCATATTTCTTCTAGCCCTCATTCAAGTCCAGACTAAGCATACGAATCGTGCATGTAATTTTAGACTTTTTATGTGGCTTTATGCCTTTTTCATTTGTTTCGTTTGGAATTTTTTTTTTCTTTAAAAAAAAATAATATGTATAAAAATGAAAAGAATGCATTTGAAGTTATTGAAGCAAGCGCACTATGAATTGAGTTACTTGATTTGATTTAAACTGACAGTTTACAAATTATATAGATTATGATTAGATTTAATTAATTGGCGGTGGTCATTTTGGAGAGAAGATTGATTTGTGAACAGTCTTCTGTTGTTCTCATTTTTCAGACAATTTAAATAAATTTTGTTTAAACATGCTAAATATAATAATCACTAGGTGGGGTGAAAAGTAACCTCCTTGGAAAAGAAAAAAATTTTTTCTAAACTGTTTTTTTTTATTTATTTTATTCAATGTAATCGCCTTTTACCTCGATACACTTATTCCAGCGATTTTCTAACTTCTTGATACCGTCCGAAAAGTAATTTTCCGGAAGGTCTGCAACATACTCCTCCTCGTGCGAGCTGATTTTTTTTTTATTGATGAGCCATCTTTTGAGGTTTGGAAAGAGATAATAATCCGAGGGAGAAAAATCGGCTGAATAAAGTGGATGCGCAGGAATTGGAGTCCTAAGTCATTGATTTTAACCATGGATGCGATGCTCTCCTGTTTTTGTCCATACTCAACATGATGTCAAACACGTCAAAAACAATTAGCTGTCAAAACAAAACTAAGCGCAGTATCGCACGGAACGGCCTACAAGGCACTATAACCCTTTTTTGCAGTAGCAGCGCATTCTGGCGGTCAAGGAGGTTACTTTTCACCCCACCTAGTATAATAGTAATATAGTAGAACTAAAATACTTTTCATTATAGAAAATGTATTTTAATTATTTTTTAATTTTAAAATCTAAATCAAAATAATATGAAATTATTACAAAATATTGAAATTAAATACATATCAAATTTGAATCAACTTTTTTGGGACGCTGCTTAGAAAAAAATATTTCTCATTTACTTTAAATTCCTCAAAGAGGCAAAAAATATTTTAAATTGAAAATATATGTAAAAAATTTTTGCCTCCCGCGCAATTATTTCGCCTCTCACACTCAGTTGAAAGGAAGCAAGTAGTATTGTAAATAATACCGCTTAGTTGCGCAGTGGCAGTCCTACAAAACGCCAATGTCCTCGAATTAACAATACAATCGGTAGGTGTTCAGTAGTTTGTTTGCTATAAATATTTATGTCATTTTCAATTTGCAACCTTCCTCTTCTCATACTTTAACCTTTTATGCTCTCGTCCTTGACTGCATACAATTTTTCTCAATTTTTCTGGTTTGCAACTCCTGCTGTTACTTTTATGCTACGCTGCATTATGCTAAGCGACACCTTCTCTTCTCTCTCTTCCAAAACATATGCCTAGTTGCTTTGCTTAACTTGTGCTGACCTTCTAATAATTGTTTACGCACATTCCAAAACACACTCACTCAGTGCAAATTAATGACATAAATTGTACGCTAATATCCTTCAAAATGCTGGCATGTAACTGTATTTGTTTAACTGTAACTATTTTATATGCCATGGTATTTTGACATTGACGACGTCCTTGACTGTACTATATACTCATCTGCTGGCATTGAAAAAACTCTCTTTCTCTTAGTCATTTGCCATTTTTTCCACTTGCCACTGAATGCTACTACCATTAACCTTTTGCTAGCTGTCAGTTGTTAAGCAATTAACACAGTTTTATTATTCATTTATTGCTTTTCTTTATTATGATTCTATGCTTCAGTTTTTGTGTTTCATTTGTTGTTAACAAAAGTCAGTAGCGTCTGTCAAAGTGTTTTATTTTCATGTGAAATTTCTTTCGGAACTGTCACCGCATGCTATGTGAAATATCGTTTCTCTCTCGCTCTCGCTCTCTCTCTCTTTCTTATTCTCTTACTGTAATATTATGCAAGACGTTCTGTCATTCCGAAGGCCTGGGTACAAATCCTGATTAGACTAAAATCGAAAAATTATAGGAAATTAATTTAAATAAAAATAATTGCGGCCGCCCCTCTGCAGGAAATGTCAACCCCACCGTGCGGATTTCTGACATGAAATAAAAATTCATCAGCACTTAGACTTATGCCACAAGTTAGCTGCTGGTTACAAATCATTCTTATACGCTCAACTTAAGTGTGAATAAGCCAAGATCCGAATGGTGGATTTGGCTATTCGAGGCATTCATTTTTGACATTTAGTAATTAGAATAATGACACATAAAAAACTTAATAATTTAAATTAGGTAATTGATTATGAATTTTTTATCGTTCTTTGCAAAATTAATTACTTGAAAAATTGGTCAAAATACAGAAAGCCACAAAAGTGTGTGCCGGGTCTGTTAGTAATAAAAATAAATATGTACAAGTTCAGCATAAATTATTAAGTTTTCACAATTTTTGTGATTTTTTTTTCTACAAATATTCTAAAACATCTGTTGGCTAGTTAATTAAAATTAAAAAAAAACTAATCAGCATGCAGCAAATGGGTGTTTAACTGTTAAACCTTTTCATTCCAAGCATTGGAAAAATGTTTCAAATAACTTAAAAAATAAGGAAATACTTAAGTTGATTGGAAATTTTTATGAGCATATGTTTTTTGTATTAAGAAATTTCTATTAATGTAAATATGCAATTAAGGTAGAGTTTGCTGGGAGAAAATTGTATTCCAAGCATTTAATTATTAAATGAATTATTTCACTAGTAGTCAATAACATGTCATAATCACTTAAGTCTGTTTTTTCTTTATTTTTATTTATTTCAGAAGAGCTTCATTTCATATCTTCCTGGCGGCCGTGGGCTTGGCAGTATAACATTAAAGAATGAAAATATGTGTTGATGATTAAAATTGAAATCATTTCAGGCTAAGTAATATCCTTCAAATAATATACAATGGAATCAATAAATATTATCGCATTATTTGCTGCGGAATAAAAGTATTTTCTCAAATATTTTAATCTTTCACGTGCCTATCGCGCACAAAAACAGTGAATAATTCGGGCTATAAAAATTTAAACATTGCAAATGCAAAGCGGGAAACCGTTAAAGAAATTTCATTGATAAATTTATGCACTTATACATTTGTACAATACATACCTACAAACAAATATCAAATCGGTTGGCTTAAAGCGAATTACTTTATAGTGCCGCTAAAAGGAATTTAGCCGTTTGATAAAAATAAAATATTAAGTGTTAATACAAAAATATTTTTTTTATAGCTTATTACCAATTTCCTTCGATTATTTAAATATTTCGACGTGTTAAAGAACAAAAATTTTAAACCAAAAAAAAAAAAAAAAGAAATAAAAATCGTGAATAACATATGATACACTAGTTAAATAACAGTTTAGCAACCACTCGTACTATCAATTAGCACCTGATGTACTAATATTTTTAGTCACAGATTTTCAATGCGATTAAATTCCCATGTCCAGCACAATGCACGTACTCGTACGTGTGCAGGTACGGCACACTTTTCAAATGCGTTGACCAGACAGATAAGATAATCGAGCACAGCTTTTAAGCATACCTACGAACGTACACATAAACATAACGCAAAACATTTGTAGAGAAATTACGACTGTTGGTGGCTATAATTTATTAATTTTTTATTTGATTTTTTTTTATTTTACTACCATAATATTTTATTTTTATTACTTTGTAATGAGAACAGTTGCTGGTTTATTTAATTTTATTAATGTTGTTTAAATTTTTATTTTTCTAAATGCTTTAATCAGCTATTGAGCTTTGATAAGGCACTCAACATGTTTTCTTATCAACTCGTGTGCATTGTTCCGCGTAAATATGCATTTGTAGCTTCAAATACTCGTATGTATTATAAGAGAGAAGGTATTGTATGAAGAAGGAACTAGGTATTTATGTATATAAATATTGTTTGACGGATATGGCAAATATAATGGATTAAAAACTAATTAACCCGAGAATTTTGCGAATTTCATAATAAAGGTTAATAATAAAAGTTTTCGAAATAAAAATAAAATATTAAAAAAAATTTATATATTTTTCAACACTTCTATTCATATATGTATATGTATATATGTATGTGTATAATAAAGTAAATAATTTCTTATTGTGTCAATTGCGCTCTAATAAATCATTTAGTAGTAAAGCAAAAGCTTTTGATACGAACATTTCTTGAAGTGCCATTGAATTTACACTTTACTTACATACATATATGTATAATACTATTATATTTATTGTGTTTATGTATATTACACCCTTACATACATATATAGAAAATCTATAATTTCTCTAATAGCATATACAATGTATATATTAAAATTGCGCCTTTTGTATACTTCAAAGTTTATTGCACTGAACCTGATATGCCGCATCAAGGGCGTACGCCAATAATATGCTGGCGGCTACCTTAGTGACTCGGTAGTGTGGTGGGGGTTGCCTTACGTGAACGTCACACGTCGGATGGTACTTAAAAGTAATAAAGTCATTGATAATAAATAGAGAGTGTTTTTCGATTAATTTTTACTTTTACTTTTATTTTATTTGATTATTATAGAATATTTTATAAATTTTCATCTCAAGTAGTTTTCAGCAGAAATTTATAATACTCAAAAAAAAAAATAACTAAATAAAGCTAATAACACTTAAAGCTTTTAAGGCTTAAACTTGTTGAGTTTTCGCCCTCTTTTTCTTGTTTTTTATTGCTTCTTACCCAGCATGACTTGGCTTAGTTCAAGTTGTGCAATAATAAAATTAAATGTATATGTATATTTAATAACTTGTTTATATCGTTAATGAACTTTTTATAGAAAAAAAAAACAATTTTCTCATCAAATACTAAATTAAATATTAAATACAAAAGGCAAGTCTTATGACTATTAGTAACGGGTATTAATCATATTTATTACCGTTTCATTATTTCTCGTGCAAACTCGGTTAGAAGTGTACATACGTGTATATTGAAAAGTGTATTATTATTTTTTAATTAAAATCTCTTTAAGCCAGGTCTTACCTCCTATCAATTCGGTGTAAACAAATTTTTTATTTAATAATTTTTTGAAAATCTATTATTCATGAAATGAATTCATAAAGGTGTTTCTTTTGAATATCCATAGTTGATGGTAAAATTTATATTACTAAAAAATTTAGAATTAATTATTAATTTTGAAGTAGTGTTTTACAATTTTTTTTTTCATTTCATATCTCAACTTTGTACAATACTAAGTATATTTACTTATTTGGAAATAATCTTTCATAAGTATTTTTTTTTATTTTTATATTTGAAAGTAAAATTTGTAATGTAATAAATATATACAATATATTATTTATAAAATAAGAAGTAACCTATTTAATTTTTTTATTTATTATTACAATATATTAAAAAGTTATAGAAAATTAATTGAAATAAAAAATTAAGCTAAACTTTTTAATTGCAGGGAATGTTCCATTTTTGATAAATATTTGTATTAATATTTTTGTATAAATTTGAAAATAACCTTTTTAAATTTTTTTTCTTTACTATAGTTAAATTTTTATTTAACAAATTGTATAAACTAAAGACTTTATATACACGTAATTTCTGTAAATATTAAAAATAACGGAAAAATAAAAGTTTTTTAGTAATTATTAATTTTTTTTGGTAATTATTAGATTTTTTTTATTATTTTTTATTATTTATTAATTAGAAATAACGTTTTCTAAGGATTCAGTGTAATTTCCATATTTTTTAAAATATTTAAAAATAATATTTTTACTTATATATTAATTTGGAAGTAACTATTTTTTACCAATTACCAGTCCTTTTACAATTAAAATAAAAATAAAAGTTTTATTATTATTTTTTAATTTGCTTTTAACGATTTTTTTCGGCGTCTTTTTTTTTAAATTCCTATTTGATGGCCAACTTTGTAACATTAAACATTATTATTATTATATGTATTATTTATTAATTTGAAAGTAAATTTTCTTAAAGCATTTTTTTTATTTCCAAATTTTTTAAATTGAAAATTTTTCTAATAATTTTAAGTTTAAGTTTACCTTTTTTATTTTTTATTTTTTTAGTTAAATTTATAATAATAAAACTTTTTAAGATAATTTACTAATTCTGAAGTAACGTTTTTAAGTAGATTAAGCTCACATTAGATAATAAATTCTCACACTAAATGTAAATAATATAAAGTGTAAATTACTTTTAAGTTAGAATTTGCATAAAATTATATTTTTTCCAGTTCCAAAACGTAATAAATAAATGCTGTTTATGATAAAAAAAATCAACAAACTGGCAGCATTTAAATATTACTATTGACCCGTTCAGCAGCATTTACCGACGAGACCTCAAATAATCTTCAGTGTCTAATTTCTTCATAACTTTTGAAATTTTCTTTGTTTTCCATTGAAAAAAAAATAGCAAATAATTTTTCCAAAATTTTTCCTAGCATTTTTTGACAAAGAAAAAAAAATATTTATAAATAGAATTATGTTTCAATTTGAATTTGAATTTGTTTTAATTTTTAAATCAAAAAATATTTTCTATTATAAATTTTTACTTTAGTTCGTAATAATATTGAAACTATTCGAAAATGATTTTAAGGTAGCCGGAGGCGGCTTAGTATAAACTGTAGGTCCCTCCATTTGTTGGAAAAATATCAAGACGCAAAACCACAAATTGGAGGAGAAGCTCGGCCGAAAATCGCTTAAGCGGTTAATATATATTAATTACCTACTAATTCACACCCTATACGCTAGCAGTTAGTGAGTGACCATGCAAAAGAAAAGTAAAATTGCTGGTTAGCATTTGAAAGCACAGTTATCTCAAATGTCAAATATTCTTTATTAAATCGCAAACAAAAGAAAATGTCATTAATATATTTTGTGTAATTTTTATTTTTTCCCGATTTTATTTTTTGCATAAAAATGCTAGAACGTGCTTAGAAATAAAATACGACGAAAATAAAGCTACTTTCTGTTATCAATGATTCTTGGAAACAAAATTATTATTGGCTCACTATTTGTATTGTCGAATATTTATTTTTCTTCTCTACTGAATTTTTAATGCTGTCAACAAGTTTTATTTAATTGTTGTTTTTTTTTTAATTTAAAATTTTAATGTTAGTTTCTAATCTTTCATTAACATACAATATAATATTTTATTAATGTTTGTTTTACTAATTCATGGAAAAATATTCATTTATTACATACATAAATTTTATTATTTTTTTATATAAAAGTTTATAATGTGCTTAAGTGAGATTTCGCTGTGCTCAATAGAAAATTTACAGTACTTTGCACATAACTAAATGCACACAAATGTATGTATGTAAATAAGATAATTGCACATAAATATTAATAAATATTTAACAGTTGTAAAATTAATGACCGGAGTTATTTGCAAAAGTAAAATAAAATGTAATATTAAAGCTTTTTTAGTGTCTAATTTTTTTTTTCAAGATTTGCCATTTGTCGTAAATTACGTTTGGATATTTTTATATGCACAAATGTTAAGTTGTTTGTATGTTTTCACATACGTGTACATATGTGTGTATGTATATGTGTATTTCTAGCACTTTTTTTTGTTAATTTTCACTTTTTATTTCGAATGCTATTTAATATTCGTAAATCCCCTAGAGCGTGTTGAGAGAAAACACTTCCGCACCCACCCACTTGAAGATTACATGAGCAATTCATCATGTAAATACATACATATGTACATGTGTAAATAAGTATGTACGTTTGCAATTATCAATAAATTTAACAGCTTTAAGTCAATTATAACAAATAACATTGAGGTAGTTTTAGAAAAAAAAGGCACAAAAATTCAATGTTAAAAAAGTAATTAGGTTTGGGTTCTTTGTTGAATTTACTGGGAATTGTTCGTTATTGATTTCGCGAAATGATAATTATTTGAAAAAATAAAAGCTATTTCACAGCAATACAAGTTTTTTTCAATGCACGTTTAGAAAAAAAAAAATTGTCACAGCTTTTGTAAGGTTAGGCCAGATGTTGTTGGAAAGGAGAGAAGAATTGGGTCTCTTATGTATTTAGAAGTATTTGTCTTTGTGGAAATGTCGATAAGGGCGAGGAAGTGACGTGTAAGCTAAAGGTGAGGAGGATAAATTTTACTAGTGTGAATAAACCACCAAAGGGATTTATATAGTACTTACGGTAAAGAGTTTCCCAAAATGTTTTAGGCAACAGTTTAGGGTCGCAAGATAACATAAACCCTATAGTTTCGTGAGCAAGACGCAACCATTTGGAAAACGCGCTATCTCATACAGGCTTGAACAACGCCCTATCTCCGAAATCATTTAAAAAACACCCTACTTTAAGAAACACTAAAATATGGGCATCTTCGAACAAACTCAAAAAGAATTTTTTTTTTGCTAAATTCTGATGAAAGATAAATTTTTACTCAGCCGTATACCTAATTCAGTTTTTTTTTTTTTTTCAAAAAAAAAAAGAAATTCTGAATTGCTTCACAATTTCCCAACTAAACTTTTAATCTAAACATTTCTACTTTGAGTGTTTTCGGTTGAAAAAATTGAAATAAAAACTTACCCTCGACATCAAACGATCCGCGCCGGTGCCTTCGTCATCCTTAAATATAATATCGCTATTATAATTTGGTACCAAATCTTTAAATTTCGGTGAATTTTTCTTAATCGGACCTTCATTCAGTCCGGAAGCGCCCAACGTACGCTCGGACATATTCGGCACATGTTGTTTGAAAACCAACGGTGTAAGTTTACGATATTTACGCGGTCCACCAATACCCCGACCGGGACCACAAGCATCGACGGTGGAGAAGAGTGTACAGAGTAAAATTAGCGCACATAGACGACGCAATGTTAGTTGACGGCAACGATTTTGCGCAAACGTGCCGCCAGCTATAGCAATTTCGGCATCATTGTTGGCTATGGTTACTTTGTTACCGTTATTATATGCTAAAGCGGCGGCATCTTGCAATGCTGTTGTTATAGTGTTAGCGAGCATTATGTGACATGCAGTATTTGGTGTGGGTGTTGCAAGTGGATCGTTGTTGTTAGTGTTATTATGGTTGTTGTTGTTGTTGGTGGGGGTGGTGGTGCTGGTGATCGTCATTATATTTTTTTCATTAACTGCACGAGATCGCCGCTTGCTACGCTCTTCCGGCAACTTTTTGCAAATTTTACAGCACTTTGTGGGGGTGTTGTTGCTGTTGGACGCTTGAAGGCGTTGCTCGATGTTGTGCGTAATTAAGGGTGTTAAAGCTGATTGATACATTTTTAGTATGTATATGTATAGATTGTTTTTGTGTTTATTATTTTCGATGTATTTGTTCAATATCGACTTAATTATTTTTGTATTTTGTATTTAATATTTTTTTTTAATTTTGTAGAATATTTTTAAAACTTTCACAAAATTTTTAATTTCACCACTTTAATTTATAATTAACATTCTCTGTTGTCTTCAAGTACTTAAAAAATTTAATCAACACTTTTACCATGCAACATTTGCATTTACAATTATTATTATTATTATTATTATTTTTAATTAACAATTATTTTTATATTTTCACTTTTCTTTCTTTACGTCCCGATTCAAGTTAATCCATCTCAGATCTTAATTCATAATGCACAATATGCAAGCTGAACGTTTGCATAAATATTTCTGTATTATACATATGTACATATGTACCATATATTTGGCCACTAATTAGCTGCGATTTGTGACTTTTACACTTTCGCACACCGTTTGCACGAATGCGACTAACAGACCTTCGCAATTGTGCTATTAACTTCAACTGTGGCCGGTACTCGCACACTGATTGACAAATGACACTTCGACGACGACGACGAAGTTGCTGTCGCTGCCGCTCGCTGCTGCCGCTCGCTACTGCTGTTATCCAGAACTCAAGCGACGGCGCCGTACATACTTTCCTTCTTCGTGCTTACCATGTTCATCCCGGCACCACTACAAACTAAAGCGCCGCAACCGCAACGAGCAGCGAATGCCGGACGTCGCATAGCCTCAAGAAATTCATTTTCATATTTGAAAACTGCGTACTTACTGATAAACTGGGGAAGCGAACGCAAGCAGGTAACGAGCACGCACACTGTTACACCCAACTGGCAGAATGAACTCGAAGCCGAAGATCGATACTGAATGAATTCATAAATACATATGTACATATGTACATATTTATAGTATATGTAAGCAGTTGTGTGTGGTAGTGTTTAAGTGCGTGGCGCAGTGAAAGACGTGCTTACATATATTCATACATACAATATTTACCAACTAGCTGGTGTGGGCGCAACACAGACACATACTCATACATAAATAAACTCAGCTATCTACCAATACATTTACATACGCCTACATGCGCATGCATTCCAACACAAGCAAATATACACACACACACACACAGACTCACTCACATGCGCACACAAACACAATCCGGCTGAGTCGTCTCATTGGACTTCTTTTAGCTGCGCGTTCATCCATCAACATTGTTGTTTTTGTACTTTTTCCATTTTTCGGCCATCAGCATTGCGGCTCCATTGTATGGAGTTTCATAAGGCATGCGCGTGAAAGAGATAACTATAGCGTGTTTGCAGAAGAACTAATACACAAGCAAAACTTGCATATGAAAAGGTAAAGGGAACCAATTGGCACACAAACGTGTACAACATACTCGTACATACAAAACTAAAAAAAAAAAGTAATAATAAAATTAAATAATCACATTCATGGGAGTATATATGTATGTATAACTAGTGCGCATGCGCAACCGTTGTTGCTTGTGTATAGGTTTTTGACTTCTATGAGTGCGAGTATATAAAACTGCAGTGAAATTGGTCCACAGCCATCACTACGTGCATGTACGTACATACATACATACATATGTATGTACATATGTAGTAGGTACTCAGACCGGCAGGGCTGCTTTAAGCCCAATTGGAGTTGTGTGGAGTTTTGATTTTTTTCTTTCCATCTGCGTATTCGGTGTGCGCCTGCACCATGCGGCTTCTTTTACAAGCCATATTAATGAAGTTTAATGAAAATTATTTCAATGTTACACACATAATGCGAACACACGAGCAGGCCGTCGCGGCAGTCGAGACAAGTTTCCGAGTAAAGTATTTATTAATGATTTTTGTTGAAAAGTGGCGATATAAAAATTTTGTAGGGAAGCCACATTGTTGGAGCGGGAGACTGTAAAATGTGGATATTTATATAGTAAAACGATGTTTTTTGACATTAACCCAGCAAACGTTATCGCTTGTATTTTTGAAACACAGAAATTCTTTGAAAAATATAAGAAAAAAACAGCATTCACGTTTTGACAAGCGATATCTCTAACATGGGTACTTTTTCAGCCATTTAGACTCCCCTATGGACTTTATTATGTTGCTCACTTAAGTTTCTGCCAAATGGCAAAGCCTAGGCATAAAAGTGACACCAAATGCCGATTATATCTATATCTGCTCAGGGCTGGACAATCATCTAACAGGTGGCTTTTGAAAGCTGTTGCTAGTCTTTGTGACCCGTTAAGATTCCAATTACCTTTAAGCTGTACCCTTTTTAGAGAATATAAGCCATTCGACCATCTTTGCATCGTTTGTCTCGACTTACCATAGGTAAAGTTTTCTTTCCGCCTTAACGAGGCCTTAATGAGGAAATATTTATTTAGTAGCAGTTTGTTTGTGGCTAGAGGCATAGTAATACGATCTTTACCTGGTCCAGCAAACTCGTCTATCTTGCAGTTCCATTTGTTAAAATTAATTTTATTCTATAATTACTTCTGGATTCTTCTTTTGAATACCACAAAGAACTGGATAGTCGGGTGGTTAGCAGTACATACTGCTAATTGGAAGGCCATGGTGCGAGAATTATAGAAACTTAACTGTGGTCGCCCCTCGATAGGTTATGTCAGCCCCACCGACTGTATTTCTATTGTAATATGAAATGAAAGATCGTCATAAAAACCATAAGCCTTTCGGAGGCGGCTTAGTATAAACTGAAGGTCTCCCCATTTTTCGGGCATTCATGGTAAACATCCGGATGTCCAAAACACAAATCAGAAGTTGAAGAATATAGAAAAAAGCTATAAAACCAAGTTTTTCCAAACGTAGTCTCCCCTTAACAGGCGTCCATCACAGTGAATTTCTGAGATACAATAGTAGAAGAGCATCTTATAAATGTTCATTAACTTTTGGAGGATGAGCATTCTCTAAAAATTGCTTCTTAAGTTATAAAACACTCAATCTGTCACGTCTGTCTGAAGGGATTGTCAAAATTATTTTTGTTGTTGTTGTTGTTGTAGCCGCAAAAATATTCCTCAAAGTAATTTTTGGGGATTGTTGCGGGAATGACAGTCCTTGGCCGGATAAAAAATCCGGGTCGTTCCGGTATAAAGACCCGACTGTCGCGGGAACTATTGGATTTTAGTCGCCTCTTACGACAGGCATGCCTTACTGCGGGTAAATTCTTGAACCCCTAACCCGCAGGGTTCAATATTATTTTTGTCACTTAACGCGCTGAATATTATCTTCCAAGCCGTCAATCATCTCGGGCTTATTCGCGTTGTCGTTGTTAAGTCACACGATCTAAAGCGGTCACCAAAAGTTTCTTTCAATAAACCAAGGATCGTCCACATCAACATCCTTCAACTCAGACAAATATTAACCAATGAATCCCTCTGCTCATAGAGCACAGTAAATAGTGACTTTTTGAGGATGTAACGTCTTCTCAACCATGACTTTTGGAAAAGACAAGTCAGCTTCATCGCTGAAAAAAATTTTCTTGTTAAAATCTTGTACGAGTTAGATTTTGTAAGGCCGGCAAACCAAGATCCTTTTGCAAAATCTTTCATAAAGTGGATGGGTACAGCGCCAATTGTTGCGCAAATGACGGACGGCCTCATTTGGGTCTTCTAATCCACAGCAGTAATAGCGTCTTCGGTGCGCACTATAAGGCATCTCTAAGGATGCGCACTAGAGTAAACGTCGCGCGAAAACGGTCCATGATTGAGTCGGACGAACCAAACCATTATTTTTTTGATAACTTCGCGCGAATTGCCATCATTGTTCCAAATTAAGTCTGTTCATTAAAAAATGGCAAACCAAACTGAATATAAATCAGGTAACTGCTGTCCAAATGACCAACTTCGAAAAAAATATTACCTCATGGAAAATCACCCGTCTAAAAAAACACGCTTTACTTAATAGGGCGTATTAGGCGTAGTTCGCAAACCCAGTATAAAAATGAGTTACAGGTCTAAGATTTTGACTAGGAACATTGTAGTGTATTTCTTCCTAGGGGTTAAAACAGTGGACTGATTCATTTGCAATATCGGCCACAAAAATAAAAGCGAGCAAGGAGAGTCTATCACTCAGGAGCTTATTACACAAAAGTAGGCATCGCAATTCATACGAAGGTGTCGGTTCAGTAAAATTTAAGGAGTGTTAAGCAAATTCAAGTTTCATAAAAATATAAGAAGAATGGTACGGTCTCCAGATGAAAGCGGCATAGCCAATCGGTGTTCATACAAGGAAAATATAAAGAATCATCAATGTATAGGGATCTGAAAACGAAATGATATTCGGATGAATAGAATCGTATAAAACTTTGAGATAGTATGGTTAATATGGGTAGAGAAACTCAAACGAAATGGCGAAATAAATAACAAAATCATTAATTTCAGAAACCG
Organism: Ceratitis rosa; assembly: GCA_037013455.1. Classification (NCBI taxonomy): domain Eukaryota; kingdom Metazoa; phylum Arthropoda; class Insecta; order Diptera; family Tephritidae; genus Ceratitis; species Ceratitis rosa. The sequence continues at coordinate 11,538,105 of JAWMAG010000006.1, forward strand.
AATTGAGAAGCAACCCGGGAGTGTAGTAACACGTAGAGAAAGAAAGAAACAGGATGTATAAAATAAATAAACTTGAGGTACGCCCAAAATTACTACAAAATATTGGGATGAGATATTATCAAAATCAACTGCACAGAGTCTATTACCTAGATGTCCGAAAATCACCGAGCTCATAAGTCAGATGTCTAACTATAGTGGCTCTCACAGCCAAAGTCAACAATGAATTCGTAGGCTGCTATATATATTTCTGACCTAATAATGAAAATACGAATATTTATCAACGAAAATGATTTTTTTTTGTGGATTTGGCTCGTCTTGGAAGACCCACAAACCTTTTTTACAGCCAGGTGTTCATGCAATATCGAATGTATGCTGGTGGGAGAAATGCATAGGCATGCCTCTATCTGAAGGTATGTTACATGACGGTCTTGCATTATCAGTTCACGTACGGCTTCGATGTTTTCTGGCACAACGGCTGTTTTTGAACTTGAACGATCTTCCCGGAATTCGTCTTTGAGCGAGCGTCGGCCACGATTGAATTCGTTGTACCAGTTTTTCACAGTGCTATAGGATGGTGCTTCATAGCCATACAAAGATTTAATTTCATCGATGCACTCATGTCGTGATAATCCACGTCGAAAGTTGTGAAAAATGATCGCACGAAAATGTTCACGAGTTAATTCCATTTTTTGGCCGAGATGAATTTTTTAATTCCCTGTAAATAAAACAATTTACGATTAAATGACAAAACGTTCTCAGTGATGTTATGCTAAAAAATGTCAAACTTTCCAATGGAAATGTCAGATTGCACCTGGCTACACTTAGTGTTGCCTAGGCAATACCTATATATAGCAGCCTACGTACAGCTTAGGCGCAAGGGAACTAACGTATGTACGTCTAGCAATAAATATCTCCATGCTTACAGTTATTCAAACACTTTTATTAACTTTAAAGTCGTAGACAACTTCGTCTCTCTTGGAACCAATATTAACAACAAAAAAATGTCAGTCTGGAAATTCAGCGCAGAATCACACTGGCCAGCAGGTGCTACTTTTGACTGAGTTGGGAACGGCGAATACAGCAGACGATCGAACCATGAGCTGTACGAGTTATACGATGATATTGACATAAACATTTGATGACATAGTTAAGCGAATGAAGAGACAGCGACAGACAGGATATGCTGGCTAGGTCACGTCGTTCGAATGGCTGAAAGCACTCCAGTTTTTAAAATATTCGATGCACTACCCGCTGGGGGAAGTAGAGGAAGAGTAAGACCTCCACTCCGTTGGAAAGACCAAGTAGAGAAGGACCTGCCTGTAATTGGTATTTCCAATTGGCGCCAAACTGTGAATAGAAGAAATAAATGGCGCAATGTTGTTAACTCGGCTATAATAGCGTAAGAATAGAAGAAGAAGAAGAATTAAATCTTTTGAACTAACATTATATTTTCAATTTAAATAGTAGTACATACATATGTATACGATATATATTTGTATGTATGTATATACATATATACCTGCATATTTGTATGTATGTACATATATTTAAGAGCCTCCAAAGTACCTCAAGTTCGAATCAATAGCAATAACTTATTAACGGTTATTTTCTTATACGAAACACTGCTATTGTTGTTGTGGAATTTATGTGTGTTAAAAATAATGCATTTTTTTCCAAAGAAAAGAAAAAAAAAATACAAAAAGAAAAATTGAAAATGGAAATCATAATTAGCCACTTTGCCGTCAAAAAAGCTGAATATTTTATGAATATACATACATGCATACATACAAACACACATGAAAACATAGAAAATACCACAGTTACCTGCCTAGCTTTGCCATCAACACTAATACATACAGAAATCTGCCACCAAAAACCACCATTACTACTGCATATATACATACATACATACACACACACACACATACAAAGGCTACTGCCACCGATCGAACGATTGAAATGAAAAATAAATGAATAAAATCTATAAAAACTTGTTTGTGTATGTGTGTATGTGTGTTTCTGATGATACTCCATGCAGTCTTTTCATGCCATGTTCATGCCCATTCCTTTATACATATTGCATTGTGCAGTTTTTTGTTGTGTTGTTTTGTGTTGCGCTGTGATGCTACCGTTGTAATTGTGTGCGTATCAATCCTTGTGGCAAAGTGTTGGAGTGAAGGGGCGGAGCTGCTGTAGGAGCATATTCGTGAATGGAAATAGGTACATAAGAATGAATTCACATCAGAGTAAATATCAACAACAGCAACAACAACAACAGCAACAACAACAAAACAAGTAGCAACAAGAAAACACATACAGACAAAATGAAAAAAAAATTTTAAGAAAATTAACAAAAAATTAAAGAAAAAAAAATAATAATAAATAACGCCAAGACAACAAGGTACCGTGAGAGCACGGCATGGTTGCTGGCTGCAGTTAAAATCTCATACGATGCTAAGAAATTTTATACGAGCCAAAGATAAATGGAAGCGCACACGCTTTAGATGTTTCATATGTATATGTATGTATGTTACATACATACATATGCATATATAATACAAAAACCTACATTTTTATATTTGTTGCATTGTTGTTGCTACGGTTGCTGATGCTGTGCCATCGACATGTTGTTGTTGTTACACTGAATGTTGTCGGCATGCCAGAAGACTTTGTCTACCTCAAGCATACCATACACAAAGTCGTAGATATTTTTGGGCTCCTACTGCTACACTTTGTGGTCAATGTTCAAACACCGCAAAGTACCTACAAAAGCATTTTATGTACATATGTATATACTCGTACATATATACGTATGTGTATGTACATATATACCTATACTGTATTTTCACTAAAGGCATGAGAAGTGAACCATTTTAATTTAACATTGCTACAATGGCTAGTAGTATATGCATATACATACATACATATATACACATACATACATACATAAATACATATGTACCTTCTGTGTAATAAAAGTGACTAGAAGTTAATACCATTGTTAACTCTTAACCTGTTGTGATAATATAATATATGTACATATGTATCTGTGTATATATGTACATCCACATGCATTCCTGTTTTCGCTTGATATGAATTGTGTGACACAAATACTCCAAAGTCGGTGAAATGCCAGTTAAAGTGAAAAATTGCGGCAATTATTTATTTTGCACAATTACTCAAAATACATTGCATACATACATACCTACGTGTATGTACTCGTATGTATTCATGCAGCATGACCATGAAATTATTTGGAAAATTCGCAAGTGCAAGAATTCAACCAGGACGAAAGGTATCGTAATGAAGATATGAAAAATGTTCAGGAATTTAGTGACGCTTCTTTTTCATTGGAAAAATAAATAGTAAAAGCATAAGAGGAAGCTCATTACTCAACATGAATGGCGACTAGTTTCTTTGTGGCCTCAAAAGTATGCAACTACAAATTGCTTTAGATATTTTATAACCGATTAATAAATAATTTAAAGTGTTGTTATAGCATAAAGCGTCATATACTATATTTCAACGATCTTCCCTGTTCGTTCTAACCAGTCGCAGTGACTGAGTGATTAAAAAGGGAGAGTGACATGGATTCGAGACCTTGGCTATGCCAACAATCACAACTCTACAAAACTAACAAATTTAGGGAATTTCATTTTTACTCGATTCCACGCCTTCAGTTAAACTCAAAGGCAACCCTTCGAATGTATTTCTGTCATAAATCCTCATAAAAAACCATCAGCCGTTCGGAGGTGGCTTAGTATAAACTTCTAGGTCCCTCTTGATGTTTTTCCAACAAATAAAGGAATCTATAGATTATAGATTTTTATGACGAACTTTTCTTTCATGTCGTATTGACCAATTATTCTCCCGACCCATAGAGCACACCAAAAAACCACTTTATTAGGCGCTCCAACAATGGTTTGAAGATTAGAGTCTCTCGATATATGAGAATTTTATTAATAATGTATCCTTTCAACCAAGAAAGGACTTGATCGCTAACAAAATCATCTTGTGAAAATCGGGATCGGTGGCCATCTTCTTTAAGATCCATTCACCGATCGTGTGACGCGCTTCAAGGTCGTTCCGCAAAATTTTCCATAACGTGGATGTGAACAGCACCAATTGTTGCACACGATATCAAATGGCTTATACGTATCTTTTTCGATACTTTATCATTGTCCGCCGTCTCTGAGGTTATTCATTATCCACTAGAGTAAAACCTGGTGTGAAACCGATGCATAAAAAAAAACCAACTCAGCTGGGCGATTATGTCGACCGTTGATATGTCGCGCCAACTGAACCATATATATTTGTCATAAATTCAAGATCTCACGATTTGCAAAGGTTGTTCTGGAGTAAGTCTGTCTAAAAAACATTTTTTATTTAGTGCTGCCCTCGTTCACTACCTGCGCCATTCACTTCGTTTCTTTGTACGAGTACAGTCTGGAAATAGTAGAGCTGAAGCGATGACATAACAACATGGCCCAGCAGTAAATAAACCGTTTGACATTTTTCTTATTCATAAGAAGACAGATGGAAATTTTTCCGTAAAGGACGAACCCCGAGAATGTCGAACATTATCTTCCACTGATGGCGTCACTGTAGCTCTGTTTAAGTCCAAAATTGACGAAGACTTACTATTGACACAAGAAATGATTGCTAATGACTTGGGCTTGAATGCCATAACTGTACCGCGAATATTAATTAAACATCTGGGATACATGAAGAAATCTGTTCGATGGGTATCACGAATTTTAAACAAGGCCCTAAAAGAAGCTCGAGTGAGAAACCTTGGTTCTTAAAGTACCATCCAGAAACCACACAGCAGTCCATGGTATGTAGCCCAACAGGAGCAAACCACCCGTAAAATCTTAAGCTACAAAAATCCGCAGCAAAAGTAATGAGTAATTTTATTGCGATCTCTGGTATCGAAGAAATACGTCCAGCTCTAAACTCCCTGGATATAGCACCTTGTGATTTCTGGTTATTTCCAATTATTAAAAAAATTTAAAAGGAAAGGTCTTCAATAGCAACGAGGAGATATAATTAATGCGGTTAATGCTGAACTTGATAAGCTTAAAAAGCAAGATTTTGAAGACTGTTTTCAGAAGTGGTTTTATAAGCTTAAGAAATGCATTGAAATCAATGGCGATTATGTAGAGGAGATAAAAAAGTACAAAGATTTTGAATAAATACAAAAAGAATTTATATTTTTTTCTGCTCAACTTACCGAGCTTTTATTAATCCACTCGCATACGACAATTTTTTCGGATTTGGGATTTTGGTTCATAAATTTATCAAAAAAAAAAGAAAACATTTAAGAGCATAAATTTGGTATTTTACACATTTATGATGAATTACACATTGATACGGAAATTCATCGAAATCGGAGGACCCATACAACAATTTTTCAGATACGTGGTTTTGATTACGAATAAATTAAGCTGCGGCTCAATTGGAAAGTTTTAAGAAATTTTTTCGAGCCACACTCGACGTAGGTCCTCTGATCCTAACTGATCAAAAGCAGTTTTCCATTCACGTATACATAGGTATACTATCATGTACGAAATAATTTAAAAAAAAAAAAAACATAAATATATGTGCATACATATGCACGAGTATGTATATATACTCGAATGTGTTAAATCACTTTGCTCAATTGTGCTAGAATCCCACTTACGCACGCAATGGAGCGCACATTGGATGCCTGCCGACCATCATGTTAACGGCTCCCACTAAAACAAAAACAAGAAGATATTAAATGAACTTAAAATGGCGCATCTACTGAAAAATGGTTACACATAGAAACATACATACATATGTACATATGTATATATGGCAAAAAATACAAGTAAATACTGTGTGTGCTTGCGAGTAAACTTGATTCGATTAAAGTTTGCGTGCAGTCATGACCAGCTACGTTAGCTGATGAGAGGCTGGGGAGGAGATGACGGTTGGTGAAATAATTTATTAACCTTGAAGAGATCGCCAATTTCTAAGCGAAGGGCAAATGACTTTGGTAAAAATAAACACAAATACATATAAACACAAATCCATATCTATTTATATACATACCTATGTTTTTCGACATGTATGTACGTATGTATGTATATATCAAATTATAAGCATTTAAAGGGAATATATTTCCAGTTTGCTTTCATCATTGGCAAGTAACTTCATGGCCAGCGGGCAAGTAGGTATGATGATGCATGTGTCCAGAAATTCAATATTTGTATGTACGAGTATAGGTATGTATGCGCATATGTATTTTGGTACAAGTTAAGTATTTCTGACTCGCTCTTTGAACATTTCCGGTTTTCTATTGAAAATTGTTAATGTGGCTTTATTACTATGTTTATGTGGTTACAGTTTTGTAGTAAAAAAAAGTAACAAAACTAAAAAAAAGGCAAAAAAAAAAACAAAAAGGAAATACACTCCTACAGATCCTGGATGCTGACAATAACTTTTCTTAGAACCTTACTTGTCTATATAAAAGTGTATTTGTATGTATATATGTACTATATCTCCTTGAACGTTACACCATTTGGCATAACTTTGTACTAAACATTTTCTCAGGTCTATCAAAGCAGCTTGCAGCCTGTATAAAAAACTGTCTGATGATGCCATAGCAACCAAACAAACCAAAACAACCAAAGTGAAAACACTAATAACAGCAATAATCGTATCATTGGATCCGCTATAGAACCAGCATCAGGATTTTGTTTGGGTAAGAGCATCGGCGCAGAACAAAGGCGATGGCGAAACGACGAGTAAATATGGTATAAGATACAAAACTTACTAAAATGTCTGCTGGCAGACAGGCGATCGGAAGGTCAGAAGATCGGCCAAGTGAGCAACAGTTAAACCTAATCGAACAACAGCAAATAGCATCAACAATGATGCAGTCCACAGCAGGAGCTCCATCATCACTACTACTTCCAGCAGCAGCAGCAGCAGCACCACCACCACCACCGCCACCACTACTATTACTGTTTTTTTGTAGTTGTTGTCGAGTTTGTATTATATGCGAGCCCGTGTAACTGGTCTAAGGAGTATAAGCCTAATGGTTGCAGCAGCAGTTTCAAAATAAAATATCCAAAGCAACCGAACAGCAACAACAACAGAAATGGAAGCAGGTAGATCAACATCATTATGGTTAATGAAAAATTGTAATGACCATTATTGTTGTAGAAAAAAGTACTAACTGCCATTTTTTGTTGTTGTATTTTATTTTATTATATTGTACTTACCATATACACATATACATATATATATATACATATATTTTTATAATCGAACAACCAAAATGTTCCAAACGAGAGTATATACACAAATATGTATGTATGTATGTATATACATATGTCGATATATTAAAATGATATCGATAAGTATGAATATGCAAATATTAAGTCAAGTAACAAGTCATCCATTATTTTGGCATCAAACTTGAAGGATTTGTTTACCTATAACTATGGAGTTATGTCAAATAATCACCGTTTTAATCGATAACTTTTTGCCATTTTCAAGGTAAAGTCATTATACCTCTCTGATACTCTCTTGAAATAAATTTTTCACCAGCAAATTTATTCGCCATAGACAGGAACAGATGGTAAACAGTTGGTGCGAGAACTCCCCAACCAAGCTCCCACGCCTTCTGGCGAGTCTATATCGATATGTGCGATGTGGTCCTGTTGAAACACTATTCTCCGCCTGTTGGCCAAAGCTGGGTGCTTTCGGGCGATTGCTTCCATCAGACAAGCCATAGCAAGCCCATTGTGGACGATTTCTCGTAAACCCTTTTGGCCCCATGCGACTTGTTTTTGTTTCCAAAACTCAAGTTACCACTCCATGGAACCCGTTTCAACTCGATTGAGGCCGTGCAAGAAAATTCGCAGGGGGAACTGAGGCCGACTGATTTCAATAGCTGCTGCAAGCAAACTCTTGGCAAATCGCACACATTTTTGGCACAGTAATTAAGGACAATGCTGCCAGCTTAACAAATAAAAAAGTACTGAAAAATATTCAGTACGGGCGATTTAAATTTATTAAATTAAAATTTCGGAAACTTTCTAGTCTTAATGTATAGTACCTCAGTGCATAGGCTCTGTTTGGGCTTATCCGTACCCGATTCAGAAGGGTATTAACTGAGTGGGTTTTAGTTGGCCATGCGAAGACATGTTTGGTGTAGTGTGGTGCGGGAATTCATTACATGCAGAACACATGTTAAGTAAGTTGTGGTCAAGCCTGTTCTGGTAGGCGTTGGGATACCAGATTTTAATTGTGCTGATATTAATCGGGTCACGGGAAGAGAGTTAATAAAGGTGTTGAAATTGTAAATGGCGTTTACGATCTGTCGGTAAGTCGTCCTGACCAAAGATTCTATTTTATGGCACTGAATGTCGTTCATTAGGTCGAATTCGATGCGATTAGAGCTGAGTCAACAATACGTTCTACACCTTATATTTGCAACGAAGATGAGGTATTCTTCATCCTCTACTTCTACAAGCAGATACAGTGACGACAACTTTTTAAACTGGAGTGTTTTCATTCATCCAACTGACATGGCATAGGACATATTTTTTTAATGTATACGTTCAATGTCGCACGGGGCATCAACAGGAAACTGGTGGCGAAAAGAGAAATGGAGCCGATCGTTCAAACTTGAAACGACCACAAATTAAAATGTTCCGACAACTAAAAGTGTTCTTCAATGGTTCTTAAATGCTTTGCAATAATAGTTACTTTTCATCAAAAATTGTATAACTCCTTCTGAAAATTTAATAAAATTTTCATAGAAAATATATGTTTAATATTTAATACTTGCTTTGTTCCGTTTCCGTCAGAATATTTTACAGGATTTGAATAAACGATGAGAAGGGAAAAGACCTCGGAATCTTAATGTAGCTTTCTTAAATAGCAATAATCATGCGTCATACTCAAATTCATTAGGTAAGCAGAGTATATGGAAAGGAGACATAAGGTCGGGATCACAAACTTCTATTCAGACGTTCTTTACAATAAAAAACTTTGTAGATAACTTTTCGATGTTGATGAGAAAATTATTGTTATATAAGTATATAATATAATCTAACTTAAATATAAGGTCAAATAGATGGTCAGTACTGCTTTCTCCAGACTTGATAAACAAGCGAAGCGAATGGGTCTGGTAGTGAATGAGGGCAGAAAGAAATATCTCCTGTCATCAAACAAACAGCCATCGCATTCGCGACTCGGCTCCCACGTCACTGTAGATAGTCATAGGTTGTAGATAATTTCGTCTATCTCGGCACCATCTTCGACACCAATAATAATGTCAGCCTTAAAATCCAACGCAGAATCACTCTTGACAACAGGTGATAAAAAGTAGATCACATCCAGCCAAATGAAAACAGTCGTAGCCGAAAGACAAGTAGTCGGCACAACAGTTTTCAAGACGGAATTAACGGCCAGGTAGGTTTTGTTGCATGTTGGTGGGATTAGCAAGGAATCATCAACTACACGTATGAGCTGCTCAGATCACACACATCGATAGTGACTCGCCAGAAGCTTGAAAAGCTTGGTTGGGAGATTTGTATGCATCCACCTTAAAGTTCGGACCTCGCACCAAGTGATTACCAACTGTTTCTGTCTATGACGAATGATTTGGCTGGTCAAGAATTGACCTCAAGAGGGACAAGGTTTCCAAAGAGAGAGGCATAATTCCTTACTTTCAAAATGGCAAAAAGCTTTCGAGCAAAACGGTACATAGGATAATTCTAAATAATAATTCTATGGTAAATAAAGCCTTCAAATTAATCCCAGAATAATGGATGTCTTTTTTACTTTACCAAAAAATTTTATAAAATGAGGCTGTGCACATAAATTTTTTGTGATTTAAACCATAATTGAAGTAAGTTAAACTTAATCAAAAAAAAGTCAATGAATAAAAACTGTAAGGATAGCTGAGTGCTTAGGTATCTCGTATACGAGTACATTCGATTTACTTAATTGCTCAGAGAATAAGAATTCTAAGAAAATTTTAGTTTTATAAATTTTCTTGAATGAGACTATTGCATACTCAAACTAATACCTGAATGCGCAAGCATTTATTTAATAGTTCCGAAAAGTTACACAGTTATTGACATTGAATTTTCAAGGATTTCTAGGAAATGTAAATATGTATATGGATTTGAAATAAATTTAAGAAAAAAAAAATCAAACATAACATCTGTTATGGTGTCTGATATCGCATGACAAATGTAGCAGTACCCACAGCCGGGCACACACTCGTAAAATAGCTGGTAATTTGCTTTGATCTTTGGTCAGTGCCATTTCCACTTCTGCCCCCTCCGGCATCATCAATTTAATGAAACAACTGGTAAGTAGTTAAATAGGAAAGTGCAGTGTCACCAAAGCGGGAGATGCGGCAAAGACAATGGTTTGACTGATCGCACAACCACACGGCTATTGTGGCTGCTGTTGCTGTCGGCCGCTGTCGTTGTTGGCTTGTTGTTTGGACCTCATGTGGCGCATATTTGGCAAACAGTAGTATTGATCCTACATATTATTGAGCATTGAATGCCCACCTTTGTACTACATAGTGAGCAATATTGGGTGTGTACGTATGTATGTCTGATTGAATATTTTGAATATTCCTACCACAATATGAACTTTCTTCCTGCTTTCTTTTTTCTTTCCCTATTAATTTCTTTAATTCGTTTAGCAACCGCAGATCCCAAACAGTTTTGTCGTTCTCTATACCTTTTTTGCAACTATTCCCGTTGCTAGTTTTGCATTATAAACAAGCAGAATGATTTGCAAATATCTTTTTCACCTCTCTATTTCACACAATCTTTCACGCCTTTTGTTTTGAGTTTAGGTTTTGCCACAAAGACTCCAGAGAATTCGGTATCTCGTAAATTCATAGGTAATTTAAAAAAAAATTGAAATCTTTGGGAATACCCGAGGGTGCTGAAGGGGGAAATCATTCAAGAGTCAATACCATATGCTTTTGATATGTATATGTGTTTAAAATAATTATTTATTAACCAATTTAGCTGTGAACATCTGGCAAATCACGATGTTGGATTTTAGTTTTTATTGTGTTTGAAACGCCTAAGTTTTTTAAATTTTATTATAAGCAGTTATAAAGAGTTTCATGAGGTTACTCAGGGTAATTTTAATTATAACTAGTTGGCTCAACACTTTTGATTCACTCGTTCGTTTTAATTCTCTATTCATTATTTTATCTGTTATAAATTTAATGCCACTGATATCGCGTCACCTCGTTGCTTGGCTCTACCTTTACCATCTTCAAGTCTTATTCTTCTGCTTTACTGGCGTAGATAACCCAGTTAACAGCAGCCCACATAACCTATCCGGCAAAGCCACTGATTCTTGATTCGTTGACCTATATCTCGTACAGCTAATCGTTTCATCGGCTGCGGTATTCGCAAAACCTTTCTCTCATATGCCGACTTGTAAGATATAGCAGGACGGGAACGATGAGCGACTTGTAGAGTTTGATCTTCTTTCGTCGAGAGAGGACTTTACTTTTCTATTGCCAACTCAGTCCAAATCAGCACCTGTTGACTGTAATGACCGTTAACAGTCAGGAAATATTTCGTCGTGCCCTCGTTCACTACCAGACTCATATCATTCGCTTCCTTATCAAGTATGGATATCGAACGGCTCGCAGAGGTCCTTCCCGAGCCCGGCAAAGCTTTTGGTGTCGCTTAACGTTAGTTTACATAGTCGCATAAGTTTTTCGTGGTTATCGAATTTTCGTGCTGTCGAAGGCTACATTAAAATCGACGAAGAGGTGGTGTGTGTCGATCCTCTTTTCGCCGGTTTTTTTTCAAGATTTGTCGTACAGTGAATATCTGGCCAATGGCCACGGTAATTGGCGGATTCTCACTTTTTTTGAATTGCCAGAGCACACTTAAGTTCCAATCAGCGGGTAAGCTTTTTTCCGACCATATTTTGCGAAGAAGCTGATGCATGCAACTGTCAAGAACACTGTAGACATGTCTTGCACTTATCACAGCATGATCGGTCTGGTTTTGAGTTTTTCGATCATCCATCGGGGTGAATGCCAGTACTCGGTGACGGAGTGTCTCTTCCTCCACAAATCCGCCACCAAATTTGCGCTCCTTTATATGGCCGCTGTAGTAGATTTCACAAAGACCTACTCGCTTCCGTCCTTGTCCCATCCCATCGCAGTTCTTGAAAGCCGGTGATGCCAGCCTTTAGTTTAGCGAAAACATCAACCAGCTGAGTAGCGGCACCTTCCCAATTTAGGAACCGGACGAGCTTAATTATATAAAAACTTATTTGCACACCAAATGTCGTTCAAATATCTCTGAAACTGAGAGACCGGCCTGCTTAGCTCGTCATTCTGATCCGATCGATATATAATTTGATGCGTCTACCTTTTCTCCTGGTAATTAAATTCTTCGGAAAAAGGTAATATAGCGTTTCAGGTGTAATCAAATGAAATAGTTTCGTAATTATTAGTTCAGTTTCCGACGTCGACCGTGAAAGATCATACAGTTAGTTCATCGATTCCAACAAAGTGTAGACCGAATTGAGATTTATTTATTTAAAAAATTCAAAATTTAGTTTTTGTCAGTAACGAACTCTGAATTTGTGTAAATCAAAATCAATCGAGTTTAATATAAATAAGAGAGAGAAAAGTTATAGGAGTTCTGACAGGCCACTGTCTGATAGGACGCCACGCAGAAAGACTAGGCTCCCTATAGAAGATGCTTCAGAAGCTGCAAGGAGGATGAAGAGGAGGAGACGATCACCAATCTCTTATGCGACTGTCCTGCTTTGAGCAAGGCGAGGCTACTGCAAAGATAGTTGACGTCAAAGTCATGGTTCATTAGACAATCAAAATGGATGGAGGATGAAATCTGATGGTTTAAGTTTTTGTGGTATACAATGGGGGTAAGTCAAGCCTAGACGAATCCGACTTGATTGATCGGTAGGCACTGCAACCTAACCTAGGGTTTTTATATACATTTATGTATACGACACATACATATACTCGTATATTCAATTCCGATACGGTATTGTCATAGCAGAAGAAAAACAGATGTAAGTGGATCCGTATTAGGATATCGAAAATGTAAATCGTATGTTGGGAAAATCAGAATGCTGCCAAATATCAGAAACAAATATTCTACAATATCGTTTATGAGGTCTCAGCTAACTAACATAGTTCCGTTTTAGACCGTAAAATCCATAATGTAAAATTTGCTTACACTTGTTCATTGATATAGAATAAGCATCTCAAAGTACCTTAAAACATACATACACGTATGTACATATGTATGTACTTACGATTATTTGCATAAGTATAAAAACTAAGAATAGGTATGTATTAATGTAGGTGTGTATTGCTTAACGCATTACACATTGATAAGTGGATCAAAGAGGTTTTTATGCTAAGTAAATACGTACATTCATGCTTGATCAAGCGTCAACATTATTCTGCTATCAATGCAAGAGCACAAACGAGAGACAAAAATTAAAAGTCATTATAAACTTGGTGTAAGAATATATTTACCACACACACGCATTCCGCAGTAGTTGCGGTTAGCGTGGTAGCCACTTCATTCACTACTGTTCAGACGAAGGTTTACACCATTCTCATACATTCATTTGTTTACGACACCTTGTAGGACGATCGTAGCACAGTGGGTAAGTACTACGGAAATATACAAAAAAAAAAATATATATAAAAGAGCTCTGCAATTTCACATTATACTTGGAATAATATCAAAATAATTTTATTAATGAATTTTAGTTGACAAAAAAATATTTACTCCTTGGTACTTTTATAAACACTGCAGCTGTTCTCCACCGAGCTCTTCCTCAAATTTTTCAGAAGCTTTTATTTCATCTCACAGATTGACATTCCCTATTGAAATTAAATTCAATATTAATTTTCTATAATTTTGGATTTTAGTTTAACTCGTAACTCTACGCCTGGTAGCTGCAATGCTTATTTTAATTTGTTTAATTTTATTCAATTTTATATTATTTTTTTTATCTTTTTATCTTATGTTATTTTGTTTTATTTCAATTAATTTTTTTATTTTTTTTAGTTTTATTTAATTAAATTTTATTTCATTATATTTTATTTAACTTCATTTATTACTATATTTTAAAATTTTTTTGTAAATTTTCATTTATTTGATATGATTTTATTATTTTGTTTTGATTTTAGTTTTAGTTTATTTAATTTAATTTTGTTTTTTTTTTTTAATTTCATTTTGTTTCATTTTATTTTATATTTTTTATTTTATTTTATTCCATTTTTAATTTTATTTTATTTTATATATTTTTAGTTTCATTTAATTTAATATAATTTAATTCAATTTCGTTGTGTTTAATTTGTATAATTTCATGTTATTTAGTTTTATTTAATTTAATTTAATTTTATTTCAATATATTTTAGTTAACTTCATTTATTACTTTTTTTTGTAAATTTTGGTTTATTTGATATGATCTTATTTTTATTATTTTGTTTTCATTTTAATTTTTTTACTTTATTTATTTTTTTTAATTTAGTTTTTTTTTTTTTTGTAATTTCATTTTGTTTTATTTTATTTTATGAAATTATTTTCATTTTATTTTTTTTTATTTTATTTTACTTCATTTTTAATTTTATTTTATTTTATGTATTTTTAGTTTCATTTAATTTAATATAATTTAATTAAATTTTATTTCAATTAAATTAATTTTATTTCCTTATATTTTATTTAACATCATTTATTACTTCATTTCTTTTTTGCAATTTTGGTTTTCATTTTAATTCTTTTATTTTTATTTTATTTTATTTCGTTTGTTTTTTTTTAATTTCAGTTTGTTTTATTTTATTTAAAAACTGTATTTAATTTAATTAATATAATTTAATTTGTTTAATTTTATTTTAGTTCATTTTTTTATATGATTTTATTTTTTGCTATTTTTAATTTAATTTATATTTTTTTAATAAATGCTTAAAATAATGACATACATTTTTTATTAACAATTTTCACAGCTTCCTGCCCACTATGCCCGCAACGAGGCACAAGTCAGACATACCATAAGCGCATCAAGCGCACACAGTGAGCAACATCAACAATGACGATACCAAAACAATGGGAACGAATGAAACTCAACCAACCAACCGGTTGCAACGTCGACTTAGAGAGGGTTAATATTTGTTTGCTTAGCATTTTGGATTTGACAGGCAAGTGGCGCTTAAGGAATCAAATATGTACGAGCTTGGGTGTCAGTCACTCTTGCCGTGTACATATCATCATACATATTTATGTACTCGTATGTGACTTTATTTTTCTTGAACGAATAACGCTTGTAAATCAAAATCATTTAAATACCAAATGCGCCAATTGAAGTGCAGCGTCAAGTGACTACACATAAGACCAATGAAAAAGTGTGAGAATTTCAATAAAAGATCAGTGGAGTGTTGTACCTAAAGCATGCCATATTAACATTACCTCTGGTGTATAGTGGTAATCGGCTGGAATTGGATTTGGAGAAGGGGGGCAGTGAGTGAATTCATACTAAGAAAATTAATTTTGGCTTAACAATAGGCTTGTAGTTACAGATTACTGATTTAAGTCTAAGTACCATAAGAGAGTTAAGCAAAGTAAATTAAAAAAAAAAATTGTAAAGACATGAAAAATATATAACAATTTACTATAAAATCAATTATTTTTCTACAATTTTTGGAGGTTTAGTCAGATCCAGACTCGACCTTTGGGCTTCCAAATGTCAGTACGTAAGGCTAACCTCTAGACTATTCCGTTTGCCAGAGCAATTCATTATTCGCAGTAAACGGCTGATAAATGTATTTTTCATTAGATTAAAATTAATAGCAATTTCAAATTTCTTTGTTTATATGTATATAGGTATGTTCGAAAATTGACATCACTTTAAAGTTAATCATAAAAATTTGACCTTTTAGGTGGCAGATGATAAATAGGCAATATATTGATTTACAGGCAGGCAAATTCTAAGAATCACATAAAACGGGCAAATGTGGTTCCAAATAAAATTTCATTCAAAAATAATCTTAAATCATTGCACATTTTCTGGGCAACGATAATGTGATTCCCCAGAATTTGCATATTAAAAACATATAATTATCAATTTTAATTATTGGTTTTAATTATTATCGGGAAATCTTATTTAATATTAATAATAAATATTTATTGCGGCACCTCAATTAACCTTATATTTTAAGAAAATTCTATATTTGCAAAAAAATCATAAATTATATTGTAGTACGTAACGTTCTTAAATTCTAGTAAGCAGCAAGTAGGCAAACGGTTTTCTTCGGGACGAGCAAACCATTTACGATGAAAAACAGCTCATTTATATTTGAAAAAGAGACAACAGCTTCGGATGAGATATCCATCTTTCGATGACGACCACTGCCAACGTATTAAGGACTATGATTTAAAGTCATACATCTAGAATATCCAACCCCTTAATTGGGAAGGGATTAAAGGCTAACATCACCGCCATCCAAGAATTGCATTGGACGGTACAAGGATAGAGAGGTAGGAAATTGAAAGCTAAAGTTCTCTCTCAATGAAAAAAAATCGAAACTCTACAGCCCGTTCAACATTTCGGTCCCATATTTGTGGTGCAGTAGAGTGGACGGTGTTAATATCCGATGAGTAGACCTGAGAGAGAGAGAGAGAGAGAGAGAGGTTTTACGGAAGACTAATGATCCACATTGAGAGACAGCGGTTACGCTGACTATATTCCAGCTTCCGGATGGTTGAAAACACTTCATATCTGAGGAATAGTATAACACTTTGGTGGAAGGATCGTTTGTTTCTCATTAGCTAAAAGAATAAACGATTGACACACTTTTGTTAATTCAACCATAATCACGTTAGCGACTCACACGCCAAAGTACCTAAAAGTAGAAAGACAGCCTGCAAACCTGTACCGAAAGTTCAATAACCTTAGAGCCACTACGAATATACCTCTGTCATCAAAATAAAATCAATTGACCGGTCAGTGACGGTTTAAAAACTATAAACTACAGGTTCTTCCACTTGTTGGAGTAAGCATCAAGACACAAACCACAAATCGTAAGGTTGAAAAAATGAGTCAACTGTCTTTATAGCGGATCTCGGTATTACACTGGAACCACCATTAACACCAATAATAAACTCAGCCTTGACATCCAACGCAGGAACACTTTTGCCAACAGGAGCTACTTTTTTCTGAGTAAATAGGAAAGTAAAGTTTTCTCTCAACGAACCAAATCCAAACTCTACAGATCACTCATCATTCCTGTCATGGTGTGCAGTAGCGTGGTCGATGTCGACAACAGTTGAGTCGGCCCCAGGAGTCTTCGATGGGGAAGTTTTGCATTGGCATAGTTCAGCGAATGAAAGAACAACGGCTATGCCGACTAGATCATGACGTCGGAATGGGTGAAAACACTCCAACTTTGAAAATCTTCGTTGTAGTATCCGCTGGTGGAAGCAGAGAAAGTGGAAGACCTCCACTTGGAAGGATCAGGTGAAGAGCGACCTGGTTTCACTTGGTATTCTCAATTGCCGCTAAACAATGAAAAGAAGGAAAGAATGTTGCGCTATTGTAAATTCGACTATAATTGCGTGAGCAATGACTATGCCAATGAAGATGAAGATGAACTTCGGATAATATTTGGTTCCTCGGAATTAACTCACGGGTGTATTTTGTAAGTTTTTAATACATTTTCCGGCATGAGCAAAATTATTTCTCTTCATGAAATGGTATTTAAAATCAAATTTGAAGCTTATACATCTACAACACAGCAAATTCACACATACATACACGTATAAATTGGTCAGAGGCATAGCATACGCTTAATTAAAATTTGTTCGCAAAAATCCATATCCATGTTCAGTGTCGGCTATAATTCTGTTCTTCGCATTCATACTTAAGAAAGCCGGAATAACAAGGATACAAAAACCAAAAATAAAATTGACATGAATGCCACTTTCAAGCCGTTCAAATAAGTTCCCATGCATGATTTCGATCAGTAAACTTCAGTCATACACGCCCTGCGCCCTCAGCCTAACCAACTATACCATATACCTATATACGTACACGTACATATATGTATGTGTACGTTGACGGTCTTCCCAGCTTCCACACTCTCGCACACTTAACAGATCCCACAATGTAAGCGCGACAAGAGGGTGTGCGGCGGTCATGAGTAGACAAGGTGTGCGCACAAAGCTCGTAAGAATTTTAAAATGCATGATAATCATTCGGTGATAGCACAGTGGTCGGACGCCACTACCGCAAGCAGTTTTTGGGCACAGATCCCAAGCGTAGCAAAGGCGCACAGGCACAGAGTCAAAAGTACTTATGTCAATATACATACCTACATACATACAAGCAAATAAGCAGCGATGCATTCCAGCAACACTCACACACACACACACAGGTACACATAGTCAAAGAAACACAATCACACTTGCGATGGAGCTTGAGCTCGCTCATTCGTTTGTTCGTTGTTCGTCTCTCCGTCTGTCCGTCCATACAGCCATTCCATCTGTCCGTCCGCCCCGCTTTGGTATGTCCGTGTTGCTGTTCGTTTCGGTTCTGATATCGTCAGCTTGTAAAGCCGGGTGCCACCGCCACCGCCGTTGTGCGCACACGCGGACGCGTTAAATGCCAAAGCAACAATTTTTATTCTGTCAGCGGACGCGTGCCTGTATGTGTGTGGTCTCAGCGATCAATGCAATCGGCTCGCACGGTCGTACGGTCCACTATGTGCACTAACATACACACACTGTTTACACGTATAACCTTCATGTCAGTCCGAAGACCTTCTTTGGCCTGGAGATGACGGTGCGGTGCACCCTTTTCATTTTGTGCGCCGCGACAACAGCAGCACTTCATGGTTATAAACATACGAACAAAAATACATACATACGTACATGGCTGAGAATATGGATAGGTAGGTGAGTTGGTATGTAAGGTTGACCGCTTCTAGCGATGGCATCAGAAGTGGCTGAACGATGCTGTTAAGGTCCATGTTATTGCAATTGTTATTATGGCTCTGGTTCTGCTTTCGTTCTTCCTCCGTTCTTGGGTTTTCTTTTTTTTATATCTGCCGAGCGCATTTTAATGCTTTGACGAACACTAATGAGCAGGTTCACCGGCAACAGCGCGTTGTAGAGGGTTTATGTGTCATACATTGCTTGTGTACTTTTTGTTGTTTCTGTTGCTGTTATATTTGTAATTATTGGCTTCTAATTAACGATTACAATGTGCAATTGAACAAACTAGGCTACAAATGTGTAGCTTTAGTTTTCCTTAAGTATGCCAAGCGTTGAGTAATTAATACTGCTCAGCTCGTGCGGTCAACTTGGTGGTAATTACGTGTAACTACGGACATCTTTGCCTTGGGAGAGAGTAACCAAACTTCTTTTATTCGCAATTTCTTCATAAAGAAAGAACCAAGGGCTGCTCTACAGTACGCTCTGGAAAGTTGGAAAATTCCAAGATTAAAGAAAGTCTATAAAGTATCCAAGAGAACTCACGAGTTTGTCATAGTGAACATCACTCGGGTTCCAGGTCACACGATTTTAGAATATGCAGGAAAGTCATAGATCTGGCTCTTGTAGGCTAAGCTGACACCAAGGTACTTTTAGGAGGCACACTTAAGGCCCGGGCAACTTCGAACAAAAGTCGTAGGGGTGATGCCTTAAGTTCAGTCTTAGGAAAACGAATGGAAAAAATAAGAAATGTTCCCTTTTACAAAGAGATATAAACCACTTTCTTTAATGCCACTCAAATTAAAAGGCATGGAAATCCCACTCTCTACCGAAGTCAAATATCTCGGGATAATCTACGATAGCAAACTCAACTGGAACCGTAAAACAATGAAAAGATCGAGGAAAACTATCACATCACTCTGCGAGTGCAAAGCGGCCAGTATTAAGACAAGGGGCCTTATACTTTAGCTAAATCCATTTTATTGTACGGGTTCACAGTCAGGTGGCCAGCAGCAGAAAAACTACTTTCAGGACCAAACTGCTCTACCGTCGACTCCATCACAAGCCATGGGAAATTTTCTCAGTTTTCTCCCTTTGGTTATGTACGACAAACTTCAGGCGATCTGCATGCATTTTAACTTGAGGGTATCAGACCACTACAATGTCTTCCAAGCAGAACTTCTTATAATCACAGAAGCCGCACAATCGTTGCTCGGATCTCTGGTTACGAACTATATCATTATAGCCAAACTGCTATCAGTTCTCTTCGTTGTAGTTAAAGCACATCAATTGGGACGGTAAAATGCAGGAGCACTTTAAAAAACCTGGCTTTGATCAAACTACCCAAAACCAGATGGCTTAAGGAGGGATGGATGTTAGACATGAAAAGATGAAGGAATTTAATTCGCCTAGACTGGTTCATCATCAATACAACAACGAGTATACCAACTGGACACTGTTTAATGAGATTTCACATGAGGAGTAAGAGAATGGGATACTTTTGGAATGATTTTTGTTGAAGCTGCCGAAAAAGAGTTTGCCAGGCACTACCGCTGTCACTGTCCAGTCTTAAGCACTATGAGACATACAAAAGTACCTAGTATATCATTCTTTGGCTTTTAGGCAGTATCGCACCATTCATCAGGCACACGAAATGGTTCGTATATCTGAGAAGGTGAGAATTACACCGCGGCTGTATTAGAGGGGGGTGATCACTCTCCGCAGCCGCATCTACTCAACTCAACACTTGGAATATGTTGGCTTAACTGCGGCTGCTTTATGTCGACCTTTAAGCAAACTAACCAACTTTTTAACCTAAAACAAATGAAGTTCGGTCAAGTCCTTCCACGAATGTAATATACGCCTGATCCTAAAAGAAAATATTGCACTCATTGAACGTGTTGTTGTTGTGGTGGCTAGAAACCCTCTCTGGGAGCAAGCAAAATCTGTCTCAGTCGAAGTTTTAGAGGTCATCAAACAGGAGTCCAAGGAAACGGACTTTCCGACGGGTTGGGTTGATTTAAGTGGACATGAAGTAGGTAGTTACTGCCTTGCGGGGACCCATGACATGTAGTATGGCGGAGTCAGGCTTGGACTTAGCAACCCTGTCGTAAGAGTCGACTAAAATCCAATAGAACCTGCGACAGTTGGATCTTTTTACCGGAACGACTCAGCTTTTTATCCGGCCATGGACTTTTACGCTCCCAACATTCACCATAAACAATAATTTTACCGTTATAACAACAACAATATAATTTAACTTTATCACTGCACAAATAAAACTTACTTACCTTTCCCTTTCCATATTCTAATAATCTGAATTGGTTTTTTTAGCGACTAAAGAAACTAAGTTCTGCTCTACAGAGCTAGACAATTATGCATCGTCGCAAGGTCTACTTTGATATATTGGTAAATGTCGCGCCGTTTTTCTGTTATTACTTTCGTTTCATAGCAAATCTTTGTCTCAAAAACTTAACTTTTTAGATTCACTGTATATAAATCATAATCCTTGAAGAAGCATTGAAAGCTATAGCTTTATAATCTGAGGATGTCATACGACCGTTAAGAGTTATCTCATAAGGATTGACGATGATTTTTCTCTAATTTTTAAGATGAGATGAGAGATGTCTTATTAAACCGGACAGATTGTTCTAGAAACGCTTATTGCTCTCAAACTATGTTGCCTTCTATCATAAGAGAGCTACTTATAAATACTGTTAAAACCTTCGCGACAGTTTTACTAAAATTCAAGGAGCATAAAACCCACAAGTCCCCTCTATTTATATGCCCAGCATTAAGACTGTGTTTTCGTAAAAGAGTCTTGTCGCTCATTTATTTTAATTTTTTTTCTCTTCTTTTATTTATACCTAAATGCTAAAAGCTCGTTCCCAAACTATGTGATGTGTCTGCGCGTGCTAACCCCGACAACGTTTCGCCAATACCGGGTGACGCACTTCTTAACCGTGTTCGCATTGAAGTGCCAGGCCGTGTGTCGCTTCGCTTTAGTTGTGGTTTACGTTTAATTCCTTTCTTTTTTTTCCTTGTTTTGTTTTGTTGTTGTAAGAGAGCTTCTGCCCTCTTCCGACTCCACGTTTGAAACACGGTTTTTATTGAATTTTTATTTTTTATTAGCCACAACTTAAAGTGTGCGCCGCTGCCACAACAACGGCGGCAGCTCCCATACATCGTTTTCCTCATTTTAATGGTTTTTAACGTGAGACCGGTCATTGGAAGCTCCTATGGCTCAGAGATCGCGACTGCGAATGTTGTGACAGCGCTTACGGTTGCAATGTGCATTCGTATGTGTATGCGTGTGTATGCGTGTGCATGCTGCGGAGCAAATTGTCAGTGACTGGGAAATGGGATGAAAAAAAAAAGGAAAAGTAAGAAGACGATGTCAATTCGGTGTCTAAGTAAGTACAACAAATGCCTTACCACAATCACGGAAGGAAGCTGCACAAATGTTGCTGAGCCACACTTGGTAGAGTGTCCACCGCTTACAGTTACAGCTTACATGGTGCGGTGGATGAGTACTCGAGCCCAGTAGAGTATGTGAAATTTCTTTTTGTATTTATTGTAATTCAATATATTTACTTATAGTTACCAACAATTGCAAGCGCATGCGTTTAAAGGTATCGGTGCTCAATGGGCTTAGCTATGTTCATTTTCATCACATTAGAATAAAAAGAGGTCACATTAAAGGGCGCCTAATGTAAGGGAAACCTGCGGTTAACAAAGTGCATGAAAGTAATAAATATATGCAGCTTGCTTCTACAGCGAGACATGACGGTGTTGAAATCATTCAGCTGGAGCCGAGTTTAAGCTGACGTCGCTTTATATTACTTTTTGTCAAATCATTGAATCTTTTGGAGATCATCTAAAAGGCGAACAACAACCCTTAAAGCTCTAGGGTTGATCTAAACCAACGTGGTATTGGTTAATTGGGAAGAGCCCCTATTTAGCTAGTTGATATTCACGTAAATAACGAGATTCAAATAGCGTTTGACCGCTTAAAGAATGCAGCCAAGGGGCTGAAGCCGATACCGTACCGGCTGAGTTATACCAATACGGCAGCAAAGAACTTACAAGGTGCATATATCACCTTCTTTTTAGGCTATGGTCGGTCGAAAGCATCCTCGACGATTGGAATTTATGTGTGCTCTGCCCACTCCATAAAAACAAGAACTCCATGACCCGTGCTAATAATCGTGGGATTAAATAAAGTATATAAGGTACTATCGAGCGTATTGTGAGAAAGATTAAAGCCCACCGAACTGTGTGTGGCCAGATATTCACCAAGGACCTGTCCGAGCCATTCGATACTAAACGAGATTTCACAGGCGATTCTATATCGTGTGATTTCTTTAATTACAATAGACAGTGTACAATCTTTTACAAGGACAATGATATCATAGGACTTAAAACCTGCGCCGTTAATTCTGCTTTCCCCATTGCTGACAAAGAAGCAAAGCGTATAGGTCTGGTAGTGGACGAGGAAAAGACAGACAAAAAATCACCTGTCATCAAGCAGTCAGTCCGCGGCGAACTTGTGTCTTAGCTCTCACGTCACTGTTTACAGTCTAAAGTTCGGGATCATAGATAATTTAGTCTATCTAGGAACCTGCATTAACAGCAATAATAATGCCAGCCTTGAAATCCCACGCTGAATCACCGTTGCCAACAGGTGCTAGTTTGAACTAGGTAAACAATTGAAAAGTAAGTGCTCTCTTGACGAACTAAAACCAAACTCTTTAAATCTCTCATCATTTCCGTCCGATTTTTAAGGTGCAAAAGCGTGGACCATGCCTATATCTCATGAGTCGGCTTTGGAAGTCTTCAAAAGAAAAGTTTTGCGAAAGATTTATGGCCCTTTGTGCACTGAGAACGGCGAATACCGCAGAGGATGGGACGACAGCGAATAAAGAGTCAGTGGCTACGATGGCTAGGTCATGTCGTCCGAAAGGGTCAAAGCACTCCAGCTTTAAAAGTATTCGTAGTAGTACCCGCCAGTGGAAGCAGAGGAAAAAGAAGACCTTCACTCCGTTGAAGAGTTCAGGTGGAGGGCATTCTGATTTCACTTCTTATTCCCAACGAGATTCCAACAGCGCTATTGCCGATTCGGATATAATCGCCTAAGCGGTGCCTACGCAAATTGAGAAAAACAAAAAGATTCTCTATGAATGGACTGAGTTCACCCGATTCACCTCGTCATATTTTAGCTGATCGTTTTAAAATTCAGAATAAATCCTGAACGTACTGTAAATTTTAATTCTACGCTAGAGCCACGCAACTTGGGGAGAGCAAACCTTCTACAACCTTATACATGGTTTTCTTCAGGTGAAACAAATATTTACTTTGGTTAGTATAAACTGAAGCTCTCTCCATTCGTTGGAAAATATCGAGATGCATACAACAAATTTGAGGGGGAGCTCGGCCAAAAGACGAACGGTTATAAAGCACCAATTATGTATAACGATGTCGCTGGGGGACGAAAAACTCAGTTTCCGCTTCTTGCCTTGTCAACGAGCCCAACGTCTTAGTTGGGAAAAACTTGTTTCTGATCCATACTCTCACACACATACTCAGAGTTACATTTAGCAGTTACCCTATAACTTTTGACAATGGGTGATTACCAACCGTAATTACCTTCAAGGAGCGACTCAGAGTACAATTCAAAGATTCTGGAGCTTGGATTTCTGTGGTTTCCTTGATAAGCGCATAATACCAGGTGATACCCATCATCTCATCTTCAATTGTTGGGCCTACAGCGTTAAGGCGTCTGGACACCTTATCACACAGCCTATTTGATAGATTTTGCCGAACTTTGTTGGAATTCATGAACTATGCTTTTCCTTTGGGCTCAACTCAACTTGGGCTTCGGTGTTCGGTTATATGTACATGCTCCTGAAGTATGATAAAACTTTGAGCCATTTGCATTTTTGACTTTGTCTGTGATATCCACAAAGGTGCCTAAAGGGTAGTTGTTTTACAACAGTAGAAGACATTAAAAGAGCATCGTTGAAAGAAACAAAGGCTAACTCGCTGTCGAATTTGTGGTACGCGAAATTTCAGCAATTGGCACATAATCTCCTCATGGAACATCTACTCGACAAGATTCCTCGTTTGACAGTTCAGGAACTGTCGCTAAATCTGTTGACGTGTGGTTGCTACTAATGTCGCGCTGCGATTCATTGTTATCATCATCACCAAATATAGCACTAGATAGTTCTTCAAATCCCATCAAATTCGCAACAGTTTCTTCAAGAGGAGTCAATACCATTTGCTTGTAAACCCTTCCGCCTTTTGCTCTTGACTCTTTTTTGCTGTTCATCATGTTCTCTTCACTTTAAATTTGAAATCTTTCCACAACTAAAATAATTAAAATGATGAAACGGGAAACATTTGCATTTTTACCATGTTTCAAATATACCGCATACCGCACAGATCCTACCGCATTAATTTTTCGGACAATAACTTCTTTTAAATTGTGTTGGATAACGCTTTTTTTGGAAACCCCTAGCTAAATATGGCCTACTTTCCAATTCTGCCAAAAGAATCTCAAATTGAAAACTTGTCATTATTCGCTTTAATTTCTGCATCGTCTATTATGTTAAAGGATCATCAGTAAAATGACTGACGATAAGAGACGATATATAACGACAGAAAATGATGGCGATAACACTGAGCAGACCGCAACCGCATCGTCTGATGCTGCAACTACCCATCCAACATACCGCACGGCCATAACATAACACCATAATAGAATAAACACATACGAGTATTTTATGCGGGACAACCGTCAGTAATGGCTTCGACAAGCGGTGACAACTTTTTATTTACATGGCGCTCTCATAAGATAGGTTGCTATGGACGGAAGGTATGTAAGATGGGTAGTTGCAGAATGACGATACTGTTGATGATGGCGTTGAGCGGCATGCCAATGTTACCGTATCGTCATTTTCGTAAACGATGACGATATTCAGCATAAGGCCGATTGGGCGATATCTCCTAACTTGTCGAATACTTTAAGACAAACCTCTAAGTAGGTAGAAAAAGAGAGAGTCACGCTTGAAAGAATCTCGAGAAACACCGCTGAATTATTCAGCATTGTCTATAGAACAAGTTAAAAAAAACTCAACACCGAAATTAACACATTTTTAAATAATATTTATTTCTTTAAATTTATTATACATATGTATATATATTTGTATTCACTCTTCATATGTACTCCAATTCGTTAATGCGCATAGAATATTTAGTTTATTTATATATTTAGATAAATATATATATTTATATATATATGTATATATATATTTGTATATTAATGCAAAGATTAATTTCCTTATTTTTTTATGTTCTTCATACTCTTCTATGTATCTCTTTCTCTTATGGGCTGCTATTTATTTCTTTGTTTGTTGAGTTTTTTCTTCTTTCACTGCTAATTTGAATGAAATATTGGCTTTATTTATATATTTGATTTTATTAGTGTGAGTGAGTTGGTTTATTATTGATGGAAAAATCATAAATAATCATAAATAAATTATTGGCTATTTATTTATTCATGCAATTTTCCTTCGATAACAAAGCAAATCGTTCGCGCTATAAAACTTTTTAATTAACTTTCTTTTATTTTTCTTACAGTTTTGGTAGGATTTTCTAATTTCTTTTCAATATTTTCATTTTTTTAATTGCTCTGGTTTTGTAAAAATTCTATGCATCTTATGTTTTCAATATTTTTTTATAATTCTTTTTAATTAAATTAATTGTAAAGTTTTTTTTTTTGAAAATTTTGTTTTAATACTTGTAACTACATACATACACAAAAATTTAATTACTACTACAATGTATTTTGTTTTTAATATTATTTGTTTTGTTCTTGGTTTCTTTTTTCTCGGTTTTCCAAGCAATTTTTTTTTTTCAACTTTAACGACCGATCCTTGTTCGTGTAATACATTCTCATTTTGTTTTGACTTTTTTGTTTTGTAATTACATTAGTGTATCTAAAAATTTTATAAATTAAAAATCCATTCCTATTTCGTTATGTTTATCTGTATTTTATTTTTATAATTTTTCATTTATTTATTTATTTATTTTTTTAATTTCTATAGTTTAGCTAAAACACTTGTAATTGCTTTGAAACTGCCTAACACACATGAACATGATACTCGGTTGGTTTTCTTCTTTCATTTTCATATTAAATATATAGTGTATCATATATATTTATGTATGTATGTATGTTTGCTGTTAAAAACGAAAACCATTCAAAAATTAGTATAAAAAGGTGTAAATTTGTATGCTTCCCGTGTTAGCGGCAAAAATACTCGTAAATAGTATTGATATACACATTAGTTGTAATAAGTTATTTAATTAGTTAGTTGCTTAGCGGTACATAGATACATACATAAGTCATCTAAATTTATTCATATATTTTTATTTATTTTTTTTTTATTTCAGTTATTATTTTTTGTATTGGTAGATACATATCTAAGGTGCTAAACAAATTAATTTTTATTTTTCTTTTTTATTTTATTAACTCTTTTTTTTTATCAAATTTTTTTATTTGTTATTAACGGGGTCTGACGTTCAATTAACTGTAAATTTGTTAGCTCTTATTTTTCAATTTCTTTTCATTTAATTTTTAATTCAATAATTTTTCACCTAAAATTTGGTAAATGCTCTCAGTGGATTTGTATCGGTTAGTTACTTGGTCGCTTAGCCAAAGGGTGTGCTAAGCTTCAGTTGTGAGATAAATTTAAATAATTTTGTTTAAAAGTATACTTTTAGCTATTACTTGTAATTTATTTGAGTTTTAATAAGTGTTTTTTTTTTTATATATAGTTTGATTATACCGCTGCTTAGAAAATACGCTTGTACCAATATAAAAATTCCTGTTCGGTGTTCTCAGTTAGTTTTGGAATAGTAACCTGAAACATTCTGTTGCGTAGATTGAGTTTAGCCATTTTTTTTTGTTTTACTTGACTATCAATTATTATTTTTCTTTTTTTTTTCTTAGCATATTATTTTTGTAGTTTGTCTGTCTTTAATAATTAGAATTAGTGTGTGTGTGTGTGTTTTTATAACTTTTGTCCTACTTTTTCAAGTTTTCTATTTTTTTATTTTGATATTCTATTTTTTACTCCTTATTATTTTTCTATTTTTTTTCTTATTTTTCAATTTTTTTTTGCGTTTAATTAATAAATTACTATATTCTTTCATTTTCCATATTTTTTTAAGCTTTGCTGCGAGATTGTTTTATTGTTCTAAGATTGTTTCGTGTATTCTTAACCGTTCTTTTTTTCCTATTCATTCGTGTGTGACATTTACTTTTTAACTGTTTTATTTATTTATTTTTATTTTTTTGTAACTATTTGTTAACTATCGAATCACTAACTATGTATGTTAGTATATTTTTATTATAATTTGAGTTGGGATTCTATGTACGAGTATCTATTTTTTGTTCAAATTTGAAAATTCTATTTTTAAAGCAGCAATTCGGTGAGTTTCTCCGAGTGTTTGTTGTTATTGATTTTATATTTCAATTTTTTTTTTGTAGCCACACTAATAAATACATATGTGTTAATAACATAACAGTTAGTGCTTCATTATTATTAATTTTTTTTTGTTTGGAAAATTGCTAAATATTCTTATGAACATATAAAGATGACTCTTTAAGATTTCTAACTAAATGGGAATAGAAACATTGGGTATTATTTTAATTGTTTTTAATATTAATTACTTTGAGCAAAATTAAATACTATATTCTACATATGCAAAAACAGAAAAACCAAGTGAAGATATAAGATAATAAATAAAATTAAATAAAGTAAAATAACATAACAAAACAAAAAAGGAAAAAAATTAAAATGAAATCTAAAAAAAAATTAATTAATGTAAAACAAAAAATTTAATTAATTACTCATATAAAATTTCTTTTTGTAACAATAGGGATTAAATAAAAATAAACAAAAAATAAATATTTATTTTATTTGAAATAATTTTAATGTTAGTAATATATAAGGAAATAAAAATAATAATAATAAATTAATATAAAAATAAATAAAATAGAATAAAATAAAATAAAATAAAATGATACCAGTTAAAATAAAATTATATAAAAATAAATAATATAATATAATATAAAAATAAAATTAAATAACATGTAAATAAATAAAATGAAACAAAATAAAATAAATAAAATTAAAAAAATTAGACAAAATAAAACAAAATGAAATAAAATAAATTAAACAAAATAAAATGAAACAAAATTAAGTAAAATAAATTAGAAAATTAAAAGAAATGAAATAAAATATAATACATGTAAAATAATATAAAAATAAAAAATAAATAAAGTAAAGCAAAATAAAATAAAACAAAAAATAAAAATCAAATAAATTAAAAAATTAAATAAATTGAAATAAAATAAAATAAAATTAAATTAAATAAAATAAAATAATATAATATAAAAATAAAATTTAATAACTTATAAATAAATAAATAAAATAAAACAAAATGAAATATTGTGAAATAAATTAAACAAAATAAAATGAAACAAAATTAAGAAAAATCAATTAAAAAATAAAATGAAATGAAATAAAATATAATAAATGTAAAATAATATAAAAATAAAAAATAAAGTAAAGCAAAATAAAATAAAACAAAAAATAATACTATATAAAATAAAAAAAATCAAAAAATTAAATAAATTGAAATAAAACCTAATCAAATAAAATAATATAAATATGAATACAATAAAATAAAATAATATAAATATATATACAATAAAATAAAACAAAATAATATAAATGAATACGAAAAACTATGTCACTGCGACAAAACACCATATTATGCACAATAGATAGATAAATTAAAATAAAGCTAAAATCAAAGGAAAAATCAGTGAAATAAAAGAACGCGATATAAAACGAATTAAATAAAAATTTCTTTATTAATTTTTTCAAAAATATTTATAGTACAGTTATAGTGTTTGAATAATTAAAAAAAAAGAACGGAATGAAATTTGTTTAACAAAAAAAAAATACTTTTTTCGATACTTAATCGTGCTTCTTATTTTTGGCAGTATACAAAATAATAGCGAATCAAATTGTTTTAACTAAAACTTATAAAGTGGCAAAAAATATGTATTATTCATGTATATCAAGGTGACTTCATTACGAGAGAGCTCAATATTTTGTTTTTAGTTTCGGCGTAAACTTAAACAAAAATCTGTATAATTTGGCAAGTAAATAAAATAAACTAAAATCAAATCGGCAGTTCTAGTGCTACAACCTGATCAATATTAAATTAAATCATAACTTATAAATCTTTGAAAAAATAGAAGATATTAAAAATAAAAAATACAAATTTCTAAATATGGAAAATATTAAAGAAAATATATATGTACAAATTTTTAAATAAGAAATAATATAAATTGTTTAATTAAAACAACTTAATTCTACACAATGAGAAGAAAAAGTAATTACTAAATAATTCAAATCAAAAGATATACATACATATGTAATTTATTAAAAAGTTTTAAATAAAAAGTATAATTACAAATGCACAATATTAATAAAAATAACGAAATATATACATATATATATTAGTTTAAATACTTGAAATACTACAATTTTTGAGTTTACATAATTTCATAACCTAAATACGTGTACATTGCACTTAAGACTAAGTAAAGCAATCCAAAAGAGAATACGTTATGTGTTTACTAGCTAAAGTTATAGGAAGCAAAATTTTTAGATTTAGCATAATAATGTAAGCATACCACAAATATAAAATGCATACTCAAATATCAGTGAAAGATTTATTAATTTCTTGTTTCTATTTATTTTGTTTGTAATGCATATGTTTGATATTTCAAATTTACATTTTTAATAATTAAACAATTTGTTTTACCAGCAGAAGCGTGTATAGCTGCTTAGGATTTTTTTTTAAATAATTCGTATACGACAGCAAAGTCAATTTGTTGTTTCCTTTTCTCACTTTCAACTCACTACTTTTTCCAATTCTGCTACAATTTTTTGCTTATTATACATTTCATAATAATTTCTTCCTTTTAATTAATTTTCACATTTATATGTATGTATATATCGTGTGTGGCGCATACAAATATCTGTCAGCAAATCACATTGTTCATCACTCGTTTATTATTTAAGCTTTTGCTATATATTCAATTATATTTACTTTTATTTTTTGTTTCATTTCCCTTTACTGCATATAAACGTCTGTATATTTCTATATACTCTTTAAAATGAAATAATCGTAAAAAGCAGGTCTCTAGCAACTCAGCGAAGAAATATATGTATAATTTTTATTTTATTTTATTTAAATTTCTTTTTTTTTTTTGTTTGTAATCAAAATTTATTTCTTTTGCACATTTACTCCACACTACACATAAAACTTAGCATATTTTAGACGTAGTACTGAAATTTCCTGCTCCTGTTAACAAAAAAAAAATATATCTTTCATTTATCTATATATATATGCCAATTTCGATACTTGAAATTCAAATTACGACAACAAATATTTGTTTTACCATTTTAGAATGTAAAACATCTTCGCTGTTTGAGTTGACTATTATTGTTACTTTAATCACACCAATTCACTGAGTATCTTTTTTGATTACATATTTGTTTTTTTTTTTTTTAATTTGGGAATATGAAAAGCGTTAATACATATAAATTAGTAAATTTAATTTTATATGTTTTTTGGGTAAAATATTGAAATCTTATTTTTAAAGCGTTTTTAACACAATTGGAATTAAAAAAGCTTATTTAGATTTACAAAACGATTTTTAAAAAGAAAAAATTGAGAATATTTTCTCAAGGACTTGACTAAATCGATTAAACTTTTTGATTTTTTATGAAGAAATATAAGATTTTACTGATATTCATACAATTGAAATTATATAGCATTTTAAAGTCGTTAAAATTTTCAAATTGTTCACTTTACATTTGCTTAAAGGTATGTAATAGTTGAATATCGTTTTAAAATTTAAAACATGTCTAGAACAAAAAACGGGGGTGTAATACTTTTGGCTACGTTAATGCGAAATGTTTGTGAATATTACATAGTTTTCCACACATATTTAAATTGACTCAGCATAGTAAATTATTTTCTTCTTTTGCTCAACCGAAAGACGAAATTCTTACAGAAACCAATATATTTTTTTGAACAATATATTGTTAAACCTTTTACAAAATTGCTATAGTACAAAAAAAACATACACATATATTTTATTAAATATTCTTATTTTGTATTTTATAAATCGTATTATTTGTATTATTCTAAATTACTATCAAAGCAACAGTAATAGAAACTGTTTAAAATAGAAAAATACACTTTTTGATTTAACCTAAAAGAGTAAAAAATTAATTATAGCAAACAATACAAAAGATGCACTGGTAAAAGACTAAATATAATACTATGAAAAGGGAATACAATTGTTATAGCTTTTTGCCTAAATGAAACATATGAAGTAAATTAATTAAAAATACTATTACAATTGTGTAATTTCAATGTCATATGCGCGTAATGTAATGTTAATTGCTTTCAAGCTAAAAAAGCAAACATTATTAATACCAAAATGTTACTAAAATTTACTTTTTTAAATAGAAAGTTAAATTATTTCATCTAAAAATATTTTTCACTGACTTAAATATAGTGTTACACAAAAAGGTGATTACAAAAGATATTTAAATGTATATGTATCTGTATGCAAAAGTAAAAAAAAATAAAAAATTATATAAAACAAACTATTACAATTAATGTGTTAAAATTCGCCAAAATGGTAATGCATACACATGTATTTAAGTAGAAGCTTTCAATTTGTTTTCTATTTATTTTAAGTGCAAAATAATCGTAAAAGAAAAATATTCTCATTGCTTCTTGTTTAATTGCTTTTTTGCTTTTGCTTGGAAGATTGGTTACTGAAAATTCGAATGCATTTATTTCATGTATTTTTTTTATATATGTATGTATATGTTGCTAGTTATATAATTCCAGCGATTTTTTTTACATTTTTTGACACCTAAACTTATTCGCTAATTGTGCGAATAACACAATTCATGTTAAGTATGTATGTATTTGTTACTAATTTAATTTCAATTAAATTGTTTAAACGTGAGTTTCTTCAATCGCTATCTTTTTTTGTCACCTCTCATCAATATTTCGTTATTTGAGAACCTATTTTTTTACACTTTTTTTAAATAAATAATTTGATTGGAGCAAATATGTAAGTTTATCTAAACATTTTCTTTACGTACTAAATGCTCTACGACTTTTCTTCTACATTTGTTTTTTTTTTGTTTGTGGTATGAAATGTGACATTTTAATGAGTATGGGTTTAAGTGTGTGTTGTAACTACGGACACCTGACAATATGGGCATTCCGTTACCGAACAAGCGCATGAGTCGCAAAGTATGAAGTGATTACATGGTTCCAAGGTAACCGTACGATTGTTCTCCTCACATTTCATGCATTTCTTAGCATTCTCCAGATATAATACCTTTTCGACTTCCTCCAAATCGGAGCGCAATTTTGACTGAAAAAAAATGCAGTTAATGGAATATATGATTAAGTAATAATGTAATACAATAATTACCTGCAATTGTTTAAGTTTTTGTATTGATAAATTACGCAATTCGGTGGACAAATGTAGTTGTGTTTGTGCCAAGTCATAACGTTCTTTCCATTCCATGGCCTCCTGCTTTGCTTTGTCTCGTTGTAATTCCGTTAAATTTAGCTAAAAAGAGAAATAAGAAATATATATTAATATATGAATTAAATTGATACATATGTATGTATGTACATATATTCGAAACATTCAACAAGCAGTGTTCAAAATTTGTTGTAAATCAAAATAGGTTTTACGTTAAAGCTTTTATAGATTGCGCTGAAAGAGAATGAACTTTAAGTTCCAGCAATGATTTCTGTTTATCTAGAAGCATATTACAAACACCAACCATTACCAATGCTTACCTTTCTAGCCGTCTCATCAATACGATTTGTTAGTTTAACGATTTGTGAATTTTTTGTCATTAACTCATTTGATAAACGATTAACGTCAGATGTGTTTTGATTTTGTAGCGATTGTAATGAAAATGCATTTTTAGTAGTTGTCAAAGTATTATCAAATAACATATTTCCAACGGAACTGCTATTTATATCATCACGTATTGAGTTTAATTCAGAAATTCTATAATAAATAATAAACAAATAAATTTGGATTCATAATTTTTTTTTAAATACCCGCATTCAACACTCACCTAACGGAGGGACTTATTGATAAACCATCAGCAAAACCGGGCGATATGATTCTTGATGGAAAGAATAAGCTGCTACTATCATTTTGTGTGGCCGCTGAGAGAGAATTACTAAGTTTATTTGCATTGGTTCCACTATAGTTAAACGCATCTGACACGCTGAATAGATTACTATGATTGGTTGGGCTGTATGTGAGCGAGTTACTTGGAATGTTGACGGAGAAGCCGGCAGAATTATAATCTAAAAAAGAATTGGCAAAATCTATTAAGTTTGGCAGCACTATTCCAAAAGAGATTTTCGAAAAACTTACACTCACCGTTCATAGAATTACTGAGTGTAGAATTAGGAATGTTAATTGGCGCAGAGGAACGTGATAGCAAGCTTGAATTAGCCAAACTAGCTGAGAGTGCATTTTCACGCAATTCATCCATGGGACAAGCTAAAATCAAACAGAATTTGTACAATATGTAAAACAAATATAAACTTAATTCATAGGATATAATATAGCATATAAAATTAGTTTCATAATTCGCAAAATTTTTCTTACGTTCCACATGAGCAAAGGCGCAGAAAACGCTACGTGGACAATAACCAGCTTGTTGTACATCATTACATTTAGTTGACTTGTAAATTTCAGGATGAAATTGTTGCTCGGTGCGTGTATGACAATATTGGCAATTATCGCCAGCCTCACAATTGCCAGGCTCACCCCACTCTTCACCATGCTTAACATTTGGGCATGGAGTGGATCTAAAAATAAAAAATGAAAAGAAATTAATATTGTTAAATAAAAATATAATTACGTTAAGATAAAATCACTAACCTGTATTTAAATTTCCGTGGACTTCGTCGCTTATCTTTGCTATTATGATACTGTGGACAAGCATAACCTTGTCGACATAAACGTGGTGGCCGCTTACATGGTTCCGTTTTATAATTTGTCAATACATAATTAGTATCCTGCCATTTTGGATCCTCGTTCATCAAATTACGTTCTTTATCCAAAGCATTTTGTGCATTTGTACCGTCGAGTGCCAGCTCAGCATTTTGTAAGGATTCTAACTCTTTAATATCATATACCGGTGGACGTTGATCCTGGATACCATGTGCAAAAGCACAATGATGACCGTTTTTAACACAATAACCGCGGCTATCCGTATCATGTACACACATACAAGTTTTATAGTAGCGCAAATGGTAGCGACGCTCAGTATCACCGGCAGTGCGATGGAGAAATGGGCAGCTGAGGGGTAGAAAACATTGATTATATAAATTATGAATCTTTAAAAAAACATACAAAAATTATGTATTGTTAAAAAAATATCACATAATGTCATTCGAGTTTTAAATGCTAAATAACATCCTTCATTTGCGAAAAGTAATTTTCTAGTTAGTTTTCCGCTTTTATTATTTACATTTTATTGTATATTACATTTATACCAGCCTTTTACAGCATACATCGCAAATATTCCACTTGTGCGTACGCTTATGTTTATATTTATTTACATTTCGGAAAGGTATCGAGTTCATTTCTCTTTCAGTCAGAACGGGGTGGAAAATAACAAAAAATAAAATAAAAATAAATAAATAAATAAACAAAACTGCGAAAATCATGTGGAACAAAGAAGAAAAGTGTGTATACGTGATACAAAAGAAAACAGAGTGAAAAAACGAATTTGCATCAAAACACACAGAATTGTGCTAAAGCACAACAAAAATAAAACAAAAACAAAGAAAACAAACATAAAAGCAACAGAGAGATAATGACGACAGCAAAGAGGCAAAAGTTTGGGATCTCTATACAAAGCTTAAAAGGTGTAGGAAATAATGGAAACGCAATTCCTGTGACTACCTACAAATGGTTGGGGTGAAGGATAATAGCGTATTTTGCAGACTAAACATTGGTGGTGGAGTCTCAACTACACCTACACATTGTTAGCAATACAAATGTTGAATATACTTACTCGTCACCATCCGGACATATGCCTGTTGTTTCATCATATTTTGTGCAATAATTATCTGCACTATAATTAAATGTACCATCACGTTTGCGTACAGGACGACGACGTCGTTGATTTTGGAAATGCCAATTGAAACATACGAATGGTCTATGTTGGTTACATTTGTGTTGTAGAAAAGACTGACACTGTTCAACGCGAAATTCCTTTAAGTACCTGCAAGACAACACAGCACACAAAACGTTAAATAAACATTTTATAAATCATGTTAGAAGTTTATTGTACACTTTGAATCACAATTTTGGTAAATATTTGTTTTATTTACGTGTAATGATTCGGTTTTTCTTGTTGTGTAGAAAGGAGCAATTTACTTGCTTCATTCGCCATTTTGTCACTTTTAAAATGCGCAAAGCGTAGAGAAAGAAACTGAAGCGGAGCAAAAATCACCGCAAATATGGCAATTACATTGGCGTTGCCACAATTTTGACTACATGCGCTTCCAATTTACTAACGCTCTTACGCAACGTATCATAACAAAAAAAAATTACTTACCTATTCCGAGAGGTGAGTTACTTAATTGGGTTACGTTTATCCCCCATATGCCCAATTAAAGTGTTTATTGCTTAGAACAATAAAAAATTTCGTTTGCAATGTTTAATAATAATACTTAAAGACTTCCATGGTGGTATTTGAATAACGTTTTTCAATTAGGTAATTGATTTGGGATCTGTGGCTCTATGGAAGAGAAAAAACGAGGCAATTGGCTGTACGAGAAATCGATATTTTAAACGCCGGATATTAATTTCATTCTGAATTCACCTCGAGTAGGAGATTTACCGTTTATGCTTGTAGGCTTAACCCGTGTAGAAATGAAGCATTAACTTAGTAATACAAACGGAATTAAGCCATTCGATCTCACATATTTGAGCAATACTGTACCGGTACGGCTGATAAGCACAATTATGAAAAGCTACAGCCGGAAAACGTTCGTAAAATTCATTGTCGTATTTTAAGGATATATTGTGAAAAGATTTTTATTAAATTATTTATAAATATTTATTAAATACTGTATTATACTAAGTCTTCGCAACAACATGGCGCTTTCATATCCTAATATAACCCAACTGCCAAAATGTGCAAACGAAATAACGAATTCGGCTGAATACATAAAATATTTACCTGTAAGTTGGGCGTGAGTTCTATAAGGGGTATATGTAAAAGATTGAAAAACTAATTATATTTTCTTTATTACTTTATTAAGGCGATTGCAACAAAAACGAAAAGCAAGGAAGATGCTGAATGTGTACTTCAACACATAGCGGCTATAATAGAATATGAAACTTCCACGAATTCCAGATGTGGATCGATTGTGGCTAATCAAGTCGTCTTAAATACGGCTTATCGAGCCTACTTCCAATTAAATCAGCAACACCAATTTCCTGAAACAAATTTATACACATTACCCCATACGAAATTGCTGTACTCGGAGCAATGTGGTTTTCAGCTATTATATGCTATACTTTTAACTAATCATAAATCGACGACAATTGAACCAGAGAAACTTATCACTGAATGTAGTAAAGCCTTAAGTGATGCTATCGATGAGGACTGTGGCAGCATATTATACATAATTAGAGTGATAAACTTATTAGTGGAGAAATTTCCAACATTAAATGCAAATATTTCACTACAACAAATCTACTATTGCCTACAAGATAATCAGTTTGGTATGCGTGAAGAAACATTGAATCTTTTTTCCAACTGTTGTCGTCAAAAGGAATACGCACTTGCAAATTTTCACGTTATATTAGAGTTTTGGCCATGGTCGAATCGATATAAATTTTATTTAATGAGCTGCATACTCAAACAGTACAATTTAAATGAATTTTTGCGTAGTGCACAACATAGTGCAGATGAGTTCTATGCCGGTGTACGTCTGAGCTTGAGTCATAAAAGCCTGTTGGCTGCTAGTCAATATTTAATCAAAGCTTTAAGTGCACAAAAATCTCGCGAATTACTAAACTTGTGCGCGGACATACTAACTTACGGCACTGTAATGGAAATAAAGAATTTTTATGCACATTGGTTTGGACGCATTGAACAAAAACATAGATTGTTTGAATTTGTACAGTGTAAACCGGAAATTATAAATTCTGTTGAAAATAGCATAGACAGTGCTGTAGAGCTTGATTGTTTTCGTTCAACATTAATTTTCACCATGTTTTCGCGGCAAATATTTCCAGTATCAAAGTTACACTTCTTTAAAATCAGTACTGAATTAATAACGAATTGCTCCAACTATGGATTAGATACACAAATGTTAATTTTTAAATTAATAGCTGACAATTTGGCAAATTTTTCTATTGAAGATTGTCTCGAATTTAGCGCCGCGTTCATAAAGACACATAAGAATATAGAAAACGCTCAATATCGTAACGAAATTTTGGGTAAAATACCTGTAATTGTCAACTATGTAGCGAAGACATTTTGCAAATTACATGATGGTGAGGGTACCACTACTTTAGAAGACAGCATTCAAACATTTTTCAAACAAATACATCAGATAATCGAGACCGATATTGGCAGTGATATTTACCAACCGAAAATATTTGCCTTACGCCTTCTAGATATTCTACTAAAATCATTGTACGCTGATCAATTGTCCAAGAATACCAAAAATTGTTCTTTAGCACAGAATAAGAATCTGGGCAATTTTTTAGTTGCACAGAAAGTATTTGATGCTACTTTTGTTACCATGGAGCTTTTTAAACAACTTGATGATCCGTTCGGTTTCAATGATGCATTAGATTTGATTGTAAGTCTATTGCAACAAATAAATTTCACCAATGTAGAGGAAAGTGTTCGTTGTTGCAAGGAGTTTAGTCAACGCAGTGATGTCGATGAGTGCGTGCTAAGCACTCTTTATGCGCGTGTGACAGTTAATTGCTGTAGGAGTACGGGAGACCATAAATCACTTGAGTACTTGCTTGATTTCGCTCTAACAACTCTCACAAATATTCTTGAAGATTTCCAAGCAGATCCATTGCAAGTATGTAAAACGAAAAATCATTTATTTGGCTTCATAAATATTGCTGGCGAGGTTGTGCAGGGCAGCATTAAATTAACCACTGAAAAGCAGAGTGAAATTCTCAATCTCTTGGAAAGAGTCTTAAATTTAATTTTGAATCTATTGAATGTATGCCAAGCTGATCCAACAAAAGCTGCTACGAATGCACCAAGTTTTCAAGATATGGATGAAAGTCTAGAAATATTGGTGCAGAAGAGTTCATACCAAAATGATAATAGTAGTGAACATCGCAAATTTTTACTTATGTCATTTTGGTTGACTTTAAAGGTATTTATTATGAAAAATAAAATGAAATATATACGCATTTAAATATCTAACTTTTGTTGAAATATTTCAGGCTTCTTGCGACTTGGCAACGGAAATCGGTGTGAAGTATGTATCAACAGTTGGTAATGACTTCAACGAGAAGCAAATATTAAAGCGTTGTCTAGATATAAGTGTAACTGTTTTAACACGCTGCAGGCACAAAGGCGCTATTGAATCGGCTGGCGTAAGCATAGGTGGTTAATTATAGTATTTTTTGTAAAAGGAAATTTAATAATTCACTTAATTTCCTCCGCTTATTAGGTAAGCTGGCCAAAAATATAACTACACATTGTTCACCAACTTCGGAAGCATACAATTTACTAAACAAATGCTTGGAATTCTTGTTGGATAATACAACACAAGTAAGCGTAACACGTCGTGGTGCAGGCTTTTCCATAATGATGCTACATATTGTGAAAAATGAACAGCAACGTACAAGACCACTGCTCAAGAGTGTGATGGAAAAAATTTTAGTTTTACTTAAAAACTTTGAATCTACAGGTACGACTACTGTGCAAACTTATGATCGTCTAGAAGCATTACTTCTGCACTATCTATGCGTACTAGTACGCGATACTGAGTTACGCGATGCCGCATCTTATTATTACAAAGATATACTATTAGTCACATTAAAACGCATAGAGCATCCCGAATGGACTGAATTCAATGCAGCACTGCAATTATTTGGTGCGCTAGTACCGAAAATTGTCGGTCAAACACCAGCAAAAGATTTTGAGGCACCAGCAGGTAATGAAAACAATGATATAACATATGATGAGATTGTACGTAAACTGCCAACGGTCTGCGAGTATATACTTAATTATTTTGATGCCAAAAAAGATTTGAATACCAACACACACACAACAATATTATTCCTGGCATTTCTCGTAAAAATAAAACATTTACCCAAACAAATTGATCCCAGTGAATGTGCATTTCTACAACGCATACGCGTATTAACATGGCACTTATTGGCACATCGCTGTGACAATGTTCGGAAATTGGCTGCTTTGTGTTTTGTATGCGCTCATGACTTTAGGTTGGAATTACCACAAGCATTATTGAATATTTCGAATATGATCGGCAATGTAAATGATGAGAATCTATTTTTGGGCTTACTTGCTACAATTTCTGAAGGAGTTTTGCGCATGCAACATGAAAGTATGCACACAAGCGATGAAGGGCACAAATGCTTCTTGAAAGAACTACGATCTTCATTGACTGAACTGAAGGTGGGGCAGAAATATACGCCATACACATTAAGTAAGCTGTTCGATATCTGCATACTTGTCGATTTGGATAGTCAGTTGGGTATAATGCAAGAATTGTTACAAACAGTTGCTACATTCGATGATGCTGCAATCGGCTTGCATGTGTTTCAGCAGAGTGTGGAAAAATTTAAGTCCTCAACATAAATTAAAATAGTAATTATGAGGATCAAATACTCAATTAGTAAGTAGTCATAAGGTCAGAGGCTTTAGTTATAACTTGTTTTTAATTTATTTTTTACAAAATTGATGGTGATTAAGATGAAAGTCGATGAAATAATAGATTAAGACAAAAGGTCAGTTTAAGGCATCATTTTAATTGAACATATTACATTGCGCACAATACATATAAAATTAATAAACATTTTTAATTGCCTACAAATACAACAAATTATACATGAAAACATTTTACAACTAAACACCCAATTACTAAATTAATGCTTTTGTTTTATGTCCTTAACCCTGTGTAACCCGAAATTATAAACACAAATATACACGTGTTTGCTTGAGTAGAAGATTAATCAAAAATATTATAATTGAAATATATGTATTTAAACTAAATATTGTAGGAACCCAAATATCTTAAATTATAATCAAGACGATTTTGGGGCAAGTTAAAAAATTATTATTACAACGCACAATTTTTCTAAATTACACAAATACAAATAAAAGAACGAGGTTTACTATTTGGCTTAATAAAATGGCAATCTTGTTAAAGAAATAAACCAATTGATAAAATCATTCCCGGAGAAAAATATCACTAATTAAAAAAAAAAAATCGAACTGTATTTTCCAAATATAAGCCCTACAGATATGCAGTAATCTAGCTATCTTTTAGGCTCATAGCGTTTCGGACACGTGTTGTTAAATCAACTAAAACCTTCATTGTCTTGCTGTTGTTGCTTTAGTTTATCTTGCACCTGCGCCTGTGACATTTGCTGGAGCGTACGACTTAGAATGCTGCGCAAAATATGTGGCTTACAGTATTCTTCCAGCCAAGGTATAACGCCGGTTGTTAACTGCTTAAAGTTATCCATTGGTATATTTTGGAATGTTTCAAACATTTCATCCATTATTGCCTGAAACTACGGAAAATATGTGAAATTTTTAGTAATATTAGTATTAAAAGAAATTAAAAAGCATTAAAACAGTATTAAATGCATTATATATGTATTGTATATGTTGGTCTAAGATCCTCATTTATAAAGTCTTTTAAATTTCATTATGGTGATTTTAAGGATTTAAAAACTAATACTAAAATAAGAAAAATAATAATTTCTTTAAAAAGTCTCAATTAAAATTTGTGCGCTAGGAATAATATTAATCAGTATGCTTATTTACATAAATATATATGCGACTCTTTTTCTTAATGTAT
Organism: Ceratitis rosa; assembly: GCA_037013455.1. Classification (NCBI taxonomy): domain Eukaryota; kingdom Metazoa; phylum Arthropoda; class Insecta; order Diptera; family Tephritidae; genus Ceratitis; species Ceratitis rosa. Next base: position 11,580,389 of record JAWMAG010000006.1, read on the forward strand.
AATTAGTTTATGTTTGCATGTGAAACTTGCTTTATACGGCTATTGACCTTTGTATTTATAAAAATTTATATCACCACAACTGGTTCAGCTTACATAAATAAGTAAAAGCTTTAGTATTGAACATATGGAGAGAGTTCATTTAAAACATATTATATAAGAATTTAAAATCAAATAGAAGCTAATCCATTCTATTTATCCACATAATCCATTTGTTTATGTCATTCCGATATCAAAAACTTGCACACATTTTTATCAAGACACCAATCAAAAACTCTCATGCTTACCACTTGGAATTTTGCTTCATCCGTTAGACGCGCTTCTTCAGGCCCAGGATTTGCTTGTTGGTGCTGCAACATATGCTCATAACTATGTTGTATTATACGCAATGCCGCCACTTCTTTCTGTAACGCAGCACTGTCTTCTTCTTGCTTTTTCTTTTGTAAATTCAGATAACCAATGTAATCTATGGATTTTTGTAATATGAGCGCTTTGCTTAATTTATAGCCCGATGCCGAATCATTTTGTTGACAGGTTGGTACTAGCTCTTGCAGGCTATCATATCCTTTTTTAATAGCATCGCGCCTCTTCTGCTCAGCTTGTGTGTGTGCTTCACGTCGCCTCTCTTTGTAACTTAACGTAGATGAGGAAGCTAGCGCAGTGCTACTACGTCCGTCACCACTATCATCATCTTCATCTGATGTAATAACATTTGAATAAAGAGTGAAATGGTTTTACAATTCGATGGGAAATTTTCTATACACTTACATACCTGTGTTGTGTGCAGATGAATTAGGTGTGTGTGTGCTATCATCTCGACTCTCTTGCGTATTTGGGTCCGCATCGTGGTCCATTGTCATGGAGTAGTCCTCTTGTAAACGCGTACTATTACCTGTTGGTATTCCGTGTTTAAAGCGAAATAGTTACAAGTCATATAAATTTACCAAATTCGCTTTGAGCGGAGCTACGATTTTCCGCCATTTTTTTTTTTTTTACTTAAGATACTTTTAAATTTGTATTTGATTAACTTTGCTCAACTACAATCAGCAATTCTGATTGTCTGATAGAACATATGTGAATTCACGTAAGCGATGATACGGAACAAAAACAAGGTACAAGAAAATGACGGGGAAAAGGAAAAACTAATTGGTTTGTTCGATTTCAAAGTCGAGAGCAGCCAGATGTACAAGAAATTAATATTTAGTTATAACATAAGAAACTATAACGTAGAATCAATCAACACCTAAGGCAGAAGTGCCGGCAATATTTTTGCAAGGTGATAATTATTAAAAATTCATAAGGGCAACAAAATAAATAAATAAATACTTGTTTTTTCATCAAATGTAGGAACCTAATATTTAATTTAAGCCGCTTCCGAATGGCTGATAAAATTTTATGAGGTATTTTTATTTTTATTTGCATAATTTTGGATATTGGTCGGATGAGGCTTGAAGCCCTAGCGTTCGGAAGGTAGTACGCTGTGCAAACCATGTAGCCGTTTAATATAATATCAATAGAACTTTCGTCTATTATGACCTTTACATACTCACATTATAAACGTCTTGCTTTCAAATTATAATAATTGAACAAATAGCATACACATTTTGACGATGCACCTTCATATTTCCTAAGCTTTGTAAACCATCTACACCACTATGCGCTTCTAGTGAAGTATCCCAAATGCCTAGTAACATAACATACCCAAGTATCCGTAGTTTTCAAAGTAAAATTGTTATACATAGGGTAGCTGTTAAAATAAGTGATTTATTAATTAGACCAATCAGGTAACTTTGGTTGTGAAACTGCCTTCGTGTCGCTAGCCGATGAATTTTGCTGAGTAGGTTAAATTAAAGTGAATTTGTAGTTTATTAATTCACTTGCTAGTCGTCCAACTAAAGGCAAAATTTAATAAATCTGTTATTAGAAAGTCTTTAAATAATAATCAACCGCAAAATGGGTCTTTTATATGGGATTGGTATTAGGATTATGAATTTTATGGTATTTTTCCTAATCGTTATTTTGTTGCCGGGTTTACCACCGCGTACCACTTTTCCCTATAAAGAATTTCAGTAAGTCCAAAGTGCTATGCTTTGTTTTAAAAATTAGTTTAAAGAAGAAATAAATTTATTACAGTATTACACCTGCGAAAGAGTTAAAAGGTGCTTTGGAGCCCAATCAACACCTGGATGGTGCTGAACGTCTTTTAGAAGGGCGTGTCTATGGCCCAGAATGTCTTATTGCGCGTAAAAATGAAATTTATACCGGTATACATGGTGGTGAGGTGATTAAATTAACCGCTGACCATGTTACACACGTTAGCAAGTTTGGACAACCTTGTGGTAAGTTTAGATCATGAAGTGATTGCTGCAAGTACTCATTTTCTTTTTCGTGCCAATTGTATAGAAGAAATATTTGAAGAATCTCGTTGTGGTCGACCTTTAGGCCTTGCTTTTGATACACAAGGTAATAATTTGATTGTTTCTGACGCATACTACGGCATTTGGCAAGTAGACCTTAACACTAATGAGAAGAAACTACTGGTATCGCCAAACCAGGAACTACCTGGTAAAGATGTGCAACGTAAAGCAAAACTATTCAACACAGTTACTGTGGATCAGAAAGGTGATATTTATTGGACTGACTCAACTTCAGACTTTTTGCTGCTCGATTTAGTGTTTAGCTCATTCGCTAATCCTTCTGGCCGGTAAGTAAATTTTGAACTTTATATGACCTAATGTTAAAGAAAGTTTCTATTGTGATTTACGCATATATTAAAAAAGCATTAGTTCCCTAAGTGACAGTCGAAACTGGTTTTCACCTATACATTTGGGTTGGGGTGTTTGTGTAGTGGTATGTAGTATATTGGATTATTGCCAACGCGTACGCACGTTTCAACTGTTCCTTAAATAACCTTCTCATCACGCTTTCTGACGACGTCTTCGACGCAGAAAAATAAAATTAAAAACATATTTTAAAATATGTACGTATTTACATATGTACATACTACATATATCAACCTTCGCATTACAAAGAGATAAAGTGGATTTATTTGTTAATTTTCTTTTATATTTTCAATGATTTATTTTCCGTTTTTTCCATTATATTAACTTTATTTTGCTAAGGTATTGTGTTGAAAATGACAGGGTATGTATGTATGTATTTACACAGATGGTACTGAAACTGTACTTGCTACACACAATTCTTTTTTTAATTTTGTTTGTTGATTTATTGCTTCTAGTATATTCAAAGTTATATCCGACCACATTTTAAACTAAACTTGAAACACTAAAAATGCTCATCTCATTTATTTCTAAATTTTTTTCTTGGGTGTTCTAATTTGGCTGAATTTTAAAACATTCATAAGTAATGTTTTTTGTAGAATTAGCTAGCTTAGCCTTTGATGTTTCATCCGATTTACTAGTCATGACATTTTATTTATCATTACGAAAACAAACAAAAACAACAAAAAAAAACATTATTTCATGACTTTTTATATCTTCTCAGTCTCTTTAAGTACGATCGCGCTACCAATGTTAGCAAAGTTTTATTGGACGAACTATTCTTTGCTAATGGTTTGGCGCTAAGCCCTGATGAGGACTTCATAATTGTTGCCGAAACTGGAGCGATGCGTTTGGTTAAGTATCATTTAAAGGGCGCCAAAGCTGGACAGAGTGAAGTGTTTGTAGAGGGTTTGCCTGGTTTGCCCGATAATTTGACACCTGACGCTGATGGTATTTGGGTGCCACTCATTATGGCAGCTGATAGCGAACATCCGAATGGTTTCAATATTTTCGCCAATTTCCCAAGTATCCGTTTATTTTTAGCCCGTCTGCTTGGTCTCTTCGAATTGCCATTCCGTTTAATTAACAATGCATTTCCCAATAAGTTGGCCCAGAGATTTATTCACTTCATTGGACATGGTGAAAGTATCATATTGATGGCACCTAAACGCTCGACCATTGTTCGTGTCGATTGGAATGGTAATATTGTTGGCTCGCTTCATGGTACCGATAGATCAGCGGGCGCTGTTTCACATGTATTGGAGTTCAACGATCACTTGTATTTGGGTTCGCCATTCAATCGATTTTTGGCACGAGTAAAATCACCTAGAGCCGGCAGACAGCCAGAGATTAAGGTCAAAAATGTCAGGTATGAGGGCGCTGGTTTAGAAGCATCTGTTAAGCCATCACCAAGCACTACTACTGCTAAGCCTAAGCCTGCCGCTACTAAACCACTAACTACAACGACTGCGAAACCGACAACAAAAACAACAAAAACTACTACGACAACAACAACAACCACAACCACAACTCCACGACCAACAACGACTACGCCTAAACCGACAACAACAACAACAACAACTACAACGAAAAAGCCAACAACTACTACAACAGCCAAACCAGTAACAACAACATCTAAATCAACCGCAGCTCCGCCATCTCAATCAGCGACTAAACCCGATGCTGTAAAACAAAAGCCCACACCAGCAGCGGCCAAACCGACGACAGCTACCCCAAAAGTGGTGACAACAACAACACCACGTCCTTCTGCAGAATCGAAACGCGTGCCACCCAAAGAACCAGCACCAATTAAAGAAGAAATACCAAACGATACGAAACCACCAAAATTCGACAAACTGAAAGTGATTACCAAAACAGGCGAACACCTCGAACTATAAAACGACTAACTCCATCAAAAAACTAAAAACATAAATGCATATATATACATATAGCATCATTTCCTGCCTTTGTCATCTGAGGTGTCGATCAACCAGCATACACACAAACACACAACATAACTAACAACATCAACATTGAGCAGACGTGTTATAAAAGCGCATGCAATGACATGAATTTAAAGTGAGAATGCGAATTAGTAGCAATAATGTAGTAAATATTTATGAAATATGATATAATTCGCGATTTAACGATTTCAAAGACTATCGCATAACCGTTAAACGCTGTTTAACGTATCGGTATCTCGCCGGTAAAGGGCTGTTACACAAGTAGAGCTTAAAAAAATGGTTTTAGCTGCATATTTTCGTTCGTTACAGCAATAAAAGACTGTAGTATGTTAGAGTATACATTCCAAATAACATTCCAACAAATTTTTAACGGCTCTTAATTATATATGAATTATAATTATTAAAGAATGTATATGCGCCGCAAATGTTTTACATATAGAAAATTATAAAGAAAAATTTCGAGCACATTTTTGATATTAACTAGTAATTAACTCATTTGCTCATTGTAAAAAAATTACTTAATAATTGAAATAATAATCTCTAAAGAAACTCTATTGCGGATCTCTATAAAAAATGTATTAACAAATTATTGGTTCGAACAAACTTTTTGTAAACGTCCGCTAAAATTATTTCTACTCGTTTATTTTTTTTTATATGGTACATTTATGCACTGAGTATACTATTTTTGTATATTAAGTATGCATATTTGCACCAAATTCGTGTAAAGAATTTTATAAAATTTGCTTATAAAGTTTCTTGGTCATGGTTAAAATACTATTTAATTGTCTAATATATTTTGATAGTGATTTTCTTTGTATTTTTCTCCATTTCTTGCTATCATAAATAGAATAAACACAAAAAAATGAAATTCTCGAACTGATTTTTTTTTTATTAAATAATAAGTATTTATTCCACAAGCGTCTCTTGTGTTAGATCCTTCATTTTTTTCTTTTTCAGTTTTACAATTATAAATAAATGTTTGCTTAACGTTGAATAAAGCTTCAAATGTTTTGAACAAACTACCTATTTAAGTTGGCAGTATTTCATTAACCCCTCCTATTTATTTTAAACAATACATAACAGCCACAAATTTCTTAAAAAAAAAATTTCAGTCATCGGCTATGAGTAATTACAAAATATACTTATATGCAATTTATAAATATACATAATTTTTGTTTATGCGAGTATAATTACTTAATTGTTGCTAAACTATAAAAATCTTATCGACAAATTTGTGGCTTAACTAAAGTACTTATCAGTACACATCGTACGAGCAAATGTATATATATATATATATATACTACACCTTGTTGTATAATTAATTAAGTTTAGCACATTCTTCGTCGATTATATTCACTTATATATATTTACATATGTATGCCGATTCACTTTGCATGCTCAAGTGTGTGTATCCGCGTGCGCGCGCTTTTATCACGTTTTTTATAACTATCTATATAATTTGTTGTTGTTGTTGTTGTTGTTTCATTACTAAATTTCTTTATTTGGTTTCTCGTGCAAATCACACTCATGCCCATTGCCACTTCACGTGCTTTTCGCTATGCTTTCGCTGCGGCGCGGACGGCTTGGCGGTTCAGCTGGATCGGTCCAATGCCAATCGGTATACATGACGCATTTACTTTGCGAGTCCATATATAAATATGATTGTGGGCAACGTTGTAATTTAGCGGGACGGCCTTGGGCCTCACATGTCCAATATTTTGTAGGGTCCCAGAAGTGACGAAACATGGCGTTAACCTCATGCAATGTATCGCAGCCGGGTTCGCCATCATAATCGGCAGTATTTTCATGTGCTGATGATGATTTCTTCATTTTCGTTGCCATTGTGACTTTAAATGTCGCCTGGATTGTTAAAGTTGCGTGTATAGGTGGGTATTACTTTGTGATTAATGTTTTTTGTTTTATATGTATTTGCTAATTAGTTTATTGTGTGTTTCTTTTTCACGCAAGTGTTGTCGAGACTGCTGATGTATCACTTTCGGAGTTGCTGTAATGAAAAAAATAGGAATACATAATTTAATAAATTTCGTCAGCAGTAGCTTATATTGCAAATTTTGGGGGTTTTATTGTTGTTGTTATTGTTATTGTTATAGTGATAAGTAAAATTTTATTTTGTAATGATATAGACACCTGTGAGGTTAATAAAAGACATGTGTTTATAAAAATGCGAAGAATTGTATGCATATCTACCGTCAACTTGTCAATTTTTTATTTTATTTCAATTCATTACATTTTATTTAATTTAGTTTTATTTTGTTTTGCTTTCTAATTTATTTTATATAATATGTTTTATTTTTCATTTTATTTCATTTAAATTTATTTATTTTTTATTTTCTTCCATTTTATTTTATGT